>JASJET010000018.1:14530000-15130000 GCA_034092305.1 Diaprepes abbreviatus
GTTTAACTCCTTTTTTAGTTGCTTCGTCTTTAGATTTTCATCCGATTTAATTATTATTGTTGTTTTTTCTTATATGTAGTTGAGGAGTTTGATATATTCTGAATCTATCCTCTCATTGCTTAGGTATTTTACAAATGTTCATTATTCTCTCATCTGTTGTAGAGCGGTTTTTTTTCATCTCTATTTAGATTAGAGTCGATAAGTAGAGTTTGGTGTCGAATTTGTTCTATTTTGTCAAATTCCTTTTTGTCTTTCCTAGTCTTGTTTTCATATTTTTGATCTATCAGTAGTATTAGTGCTTAAATTTGCAATTCGTGTTTCCTTATTTAGGATTTTATTCAATGATTCATTTAATACTTTTTAGGAAAAAAGTTGTTTTAGGAGAATACGATAGAAGAAATGAAACTGATTGTTTTTATACACGTTATGGATCTAATTGTGCAGATCCACCTCAATCTTTTGGTGTAGAAGAAATTAGAGAACACGAGTTATTTAGATCCAATGAAACGCCTCACGATATTGCTTTAGTACGGCTAGACAGGGATATTACTTTTAGCAGTAAGTACAACTAGTTTCAAATATACAGAAGTTTAACTACATTTATATAATTTCAGATTATATTAGGCCTATCTGTTTACCTACCAGAAATTCCTTAAATCTAAAAGGTAATGAAACGTTTTTCATAACGGGCTGGGGACGCACTGAATCAGGTATATAAATTATTGTGAATTATTTTCTTTTACTGAACATTTATTTATTTTAAAACGAATATAATTTAACCAGTATAATATATTTTATTGCATATATTAATGTTGCAGTAAAAATTTCCACTGACTGAGATGGATAAATTAACTTAATTATTTTTAGGCGAAACAAGTCCTGTTAAAAGAAAGGCAAAATTGCCTTTTGTCAATAAAGACAATTGCAGTCAATTAGGGCCCTTGAAATGGACAAATGTGCTTAGGAAGTGGTAAAGGAATTGACAGTTGTAAAGGTAAAAATTAGTGTATGGTACAGTGAGTATGAAAATACACCGACCGATTTGTCACGGTTATAAGCGTGTTCAATGAGTGCTTTGGCGAGTCTGCAATTTATATAGAAATTTTATGGGGGTTCCCAAATAAGCTCTTATACAAAACAAAATTATTTCTTCTGAATTAATAATTAATATCGATGTTATTTATCTATTTTTCTACTTTTATGACTCATTTCAACACTTTAGAAATGATCTTTTTTTTAATTATCGATAAGTGAAAATCGATACAGAGAGAGAGAGAGAGAGAGAGAGAGAGAGAGAGAGAGAGAGAGAGAGAGATTGTGAACAATTTCCTTAAACTTAGAGGAACGTAGATTTGGCAATGTCGCGTCCCGGTATGCTATAACAACTTATATATTGCACAGATACATCCATATACCTGCTTTTCAGTCAATGACAACATGTTGTTGATGGTCTTTAGATTTTACTACGCAATACTACAATTTACAGATCTGTGTGCGAGTTATATAGGTAGAAATGATTAAAATAACACATTAGTTTGACGAGGAGGATTTTCATACAGAACAGTGTCATTATTATTTACCGGTTTATATTATCTTTTAGGGGACTCGGGTGGACCTGTTATGTTGAATACTCTCACAAGGAATGATATTGTACAAACACTAGTAGGAATTATATCATTTGGATTTGGAACATGCGGTACCACTACCAGTGTTAGTACTTATGTACCACATTATATCGACTGGATCTTAAAAAATATATTTTAAACGAATAGAACTGATTACACTTTATTTATTTGTTTTTTGTATTATATATATTTTTCAATAAAGAAGTTTTTTTTTTATTTTGGTAACTTTTTTCTAGGCATTTTCACGTGTCTTAAAAATAAGCAACCTCTACACAGATGGGCAGATAATCCACAATTACATGCACTGATTTTGATGCGTGAACCATTTCAAATGGCAATCAAAAATACTTTTGAATTTTAAAAAAAACATGGGAACAGTTCTGTGATCAAATTCAAAACGTCATCGAGTCGATTCCACAATGCAAACCAATGATAATGCTAGGAGATTTTAATGCTCGTATTGGCAACGAAACTTTACCCGGAGTTAAACAACGGTTCAACGAGGATGTATTGAACTAAAATGGAGAACTCCTAATCAACATATGTGCAATTAATGAACTCCGAATTAATAACACACACCACCACAAACCACAATACAAATATACTTTCAGTAATACTCGAGGACAACAATCAATGATCGACTACATAATAACAAACAGGTGCTTATAACCACCTCAGATATTGGACATAGGAGTCCTTAACTCTCCTAACATCGGTAGCGATCACAAACTACTCCTTGGAAAAATCAAAATGAAATTAAAACCCAACAAAAACACAAGATCTGGCACACCGGATAAGAAAATAAACGTAGAATCATTGTAGGATGAATCCACTAAGGAATTATACCAAAAACGACTTAGGGAAAAAATACAAAACAAGCCATTAGACGAAAGGGATGATATTAACAACAGCTGGGAGAAACTAAAGCGAAATATCAACGAAGCAGCCACTGAAACACTCGGAACACGAAAAACAAACCAAGGAAAAGGAGGACCCAACAAGACTCCCTGGTTCTGTAAGGAAGTTAAGGAACAATGTAAAGAGAAAAAGAGGGCCTACTTAAAATACAGGACAACGCAGTCTCCGGAAGATTATCAAGAGTACAAAAGAATTAGAAATAGCACCAATACATTAGTGAGACAAGTTAAAAACAAGCACTGGGAAACCTTTTCAAAAAGGATGGAAAGCGACTTCTATGGACTCCAGAAACAGATATGGCGGCTGATCAGAGACAAAAGAAAGGAAACACATGAGTTAATTAGCAGTAACCGCATACCGAAGGGAACTTGGGTGAACTACTTGAAGGAATTATACAAGAAACAACAGACAGAAATCAAACCTAACACATCCGAAATTATAATTAACGACGATATACTTGTAAAGAAGGAAGACGTAGAACTAGCCTTAAAAAAAACTAAAAAACAGGAAAAGTGCGGGACCTGACGGAATTACCAATGAACTACTGAAATACGGAGGAGAGAGCCTGACAGAACAACTGAAAATGCTCATCAATAAAATCATATACCATCACAGAATCCCCGATGAATGGCGGACTAGCACAACAATACTCCTATTCAAAAAAGGCGATAAAAAAGTGCCGGCTAATTACAGAGGAATCAATCTTCTCTCCACCTCGTTAAAACTAACCACAAAAATTCTTACAAGCAAAATTAATGAACACACTTCCTTAGCAGACGAACAGCAGGGATTCTGGTCGAGAAGGTAATGCACGGATGCCATATTTGTTATAAGACAAATAACTGAAAAGTCAATTGGATATAATCGTCCAGCCTTTATGTGTTTCATCGATCTAGAGAAGGCGTTCGATCGTATATAGCTGGAGGATGTAACACAGCTACTTTACGACAGACAAATATCTCAAAACATTATGAAAACGATTGAAAATATATATCAGGCAAATACGATTCAAGCTAGGATAAATGGTGAATTGACCGAAAAAATAGAAGTAAATAATGGCATCCGACAAGGTGACTCTCTTAGCCCCCTACTATTTAACATCATGATGGACGAGTTGATAAAGCAGGTGCGAAGATTGAAAGGGTATAAATGGAAGACAGGGAAATCAAAATACTGTGCTACGCCGACGATGCAGTGTTAATAGCTGAAAGCGAAGACGATTTGCAAATACTACTGCACCAATTTAACATAACAGCGAAAAAGTTTAACATGTATCAGCGTCAAAAACTAAAGCCATGACTACATCTAGAACACCACTCAGATGCAAACTAGAAATAGACAACAAAATTATACAGCAGGAAATGAAGTTCAAGTATCTCGGACTAGAAATATCTGCATACGGGGATGTTGAAACGGAGGTGAGGGGACAAGCCATGAAAGCAGAAAGAACAGCCGCATGTCTTAACAGTACCATATGAAGCAATAAATATATAGGAATCGAACTTAAATCCAGAATTTATAAAAAGGCAATAAGATCCATACTAACATACACTGGAGAAACCAGACCAGAAACCTCGAAAACAAAACGAAAACTGGAAATAACAGAGATGAGAGTGGTGTGCAGGTTAGCTGGCAGGGCACTTATGGGTCGGAATAGGAGCGAGGATATAAGAAGAGTGTGTAAAGTCGATAACATCAATGACTGGGTATTACAAAGAAAAAGGGAATGGAACGAACACATCAACCGCATGACCGACGATAGAATAGTAAAGATCACGAGGGACAAATCACCAGTAGGACGTAGGAGCACCGGAAGACCCCGTAAACGATGGAGTGATATCCTCGCAATGGACTGAAACAATTCCAAGAGACGAAGAATAACAAGCCAATTGCTTATATATAAGAAGGAAGAAGAAGAAGACAAAAATACATCAATGCGTGTGAAATCTTTCATAGATATTCTCTATTGTGGTCTTGGTATTAATTCAAGATCGTTCCTCACTGCTTCGGTGTTAAATAACATTTCAGTAGCATTAACGCATACGAAATATTAAAGCTAACACTTTAAAACTTGATACCTATTAGATCCACTTATCAGTTATTTATTAATCGATTGATACATAAGCGATTTAAAGTGGATTAGGTAATGATGTTAATTTAATTCTTTAAAAAATCTACAGTGCCTTAGACAGTTAGTTCTTTTTATTGTAGCAATCGTATATGAGCAGGATTTTAATAATTCACTTTTTACAAAATTAAAAAACAGCACTTCCTGAAGTTACTCTTACCGAAAGTTCAAATTTGAGGTGTCATCTGTAACTTAAAACTAATAAAATGGTAACTCTAGGAAATCTTTGCAGATCGACTTTTCAGATTATCCAAATAAAACTGAAGATACTGGTATTAAATTATGAAATTTACTTTAATAAAAATATTTGTTAGCTGTACTTAAAAATAACAAAACAGAAATGGAACATATATGTTAGCAATACAATACGATTCTATGTTTCTGTTCGTTGTAAATTCAAACAATACGGCTACTTATCTAGTTGTGGGTACTTCCTATCGGGCTGCAGTTACTAAAAGATGATCTCGGCTAAAGAGATACAGCTTTCGGATGTTTTAATATCCCCTTGTGAGTAGTTTGATATATATGACCAAAAGGGAATCAAACGCAACACTTTCGCCAACTAAACGTATTTAAAGTCGGAGATGTATATAGTATCTCTATTAAGAATGGCAAAGCTTCAGGAAGGATGATCACGTATGTAATGAATAGTCTTTATATTGTATTTAATAGCACTTAACTTGATTTAAATTTAACCAAGAATGGTGTCCTCACATTTCTTCTATATATAAAGAGAAAGCTATTCTAAAGTGATATAGTCAGATACAGTGACAAAGAAGGTATGTTTATGAATGATATGAAATTTAAATAGATGTTTTAATTGATTTTTTAAAACATATCCTGCTGGTGTAAAAGGACATCATAGTAGAATTAAGTACAAGGCGATATAGGTTTGCCATTTCACCCAAGCATCATGTTGTTTTACCATTTGAGGTTCTTAGGATTAAAGAATGATTTTTTTTTTACATTCTGAATGTCGGTTGTTGATTTTTTTCATATTTTTTGGTTAAAAATGGGGAATAAATATAGTTGTTTGCCACCTCCTGTACGCATCGGATTTAACTATTAGATGTTCTTTGGTCGATTGCCTTAAAACCAATTTTGACTGGGTTGTATGCCAGTTTTAAATTGGAAAAATATTTTCTTTAGCCCGCTTCAACTAGAAATACATCTGCTGGTTTCATTCACCGTTTTCATATCATTTCAACTCTGATTGATTTAGTTGCGCCTTTATCTTGTCAAAAAAGTTCGATCATTGAAAAAAAAGATCCTTATAAATGACGCCAGAAAAACGGATGACAACGACAAAATTGCAGGTCTGTTCAAAAGATTTCTTCATCTCCTAAAATGATATCCGCTATAGAGATAAGCAGAAGAAAAAGATCGCATGGATCCAGCGAGTAGATGAACACTCTTTGGATGATGAAAATGAACATGAAGTACAAAAAATAAATTAAAACAGAGGGAGGATTGTCAGAGATAAAAATGTTTAAAATAAGAATTATAAAAAATTACAGTAAAGTTGAAAAAACTATTTGGAAGAAACAGCTAGTAGCTATAAAAATGACGATTCATATAAATATTATAATGAGCTGTATAGTCATTCAATATCCAAAAAATCTTGAATTAGATGTCAAAGTTGCGGGACAAAAATAATTACGCTCGTACTGTGATGCTTGTTTTCAACAGTCTGGAAGGTTTCTAAGTATAATATTATAACATATTTTTGTTTAAAGAAAATTACTTGTATTCAATTTTAGTCCCATATGTGTGATCATTGTGAAATTTTTTTATAAAACGAAATTTATTATCTACATGATATTTTCCAAGTAATATTAATTTTGCTAAGTTATGTTACCCGTTACCATAAAATATAAAACGAAAATCTATGTAATTATATGACATTTGATTTCGATTTATTGTCTAAAATACTTTGGGTATGTTATTATAGGATAGTTTTCCCTAGTGGGTTTGCTGAACATGTCATATTTTATTATATAAAAGCAACTTGATTGAATTTGCTTATTCTTCAATGGTGTTTCAATTGGTATCCACTTGGAGACTAGAGACACTGATCAGTCGAAACATTGTGATGATAAGTACTAAAATCAGTGGAAGTCCAAACTATACTACTTCTTATGTCTAATTTTATTGTGTCGATATATAGTAGAAGCAGTAATTACTTTTCTGTTATCCAATTGTCGATTGCTACCTTTACCTTTATGTTTCTTAAATACATTTATCTTTCAGCTACATGCCTACATCTATATATATATATATATATATATATATATATATATATATATATATATATATATATCTGCACTTATAGGAAAAATATGGATAAAACAAATATTAAATAGAAGAATTGACAGGAATAAAGTAAAGTCACGGTGTCATTTTATTAAATTTACATATTTAAAATACTGGTAATAATTAATAGTAACAAATAAAAATAATAATAGAATTACAACGAAATATTTATGAAATAAAATATTATTGTTATTTGAGCGAGAATCGGATGCAAAATGCAGGCGTAATTCCGCATCTCTATCAACTCCCTTCCACGTCTGTTTACGACCCTACGTTGAAGTTCAAGGTCGGTCTGTTTATTGATTACTGAGGACGGTTGAAATTTGGCAAAGCAATACAGGGTGTAATTCTATGTGATATATATTATATACAGGATTTTGAGAACTTGCTGCAAACATGATGATGAGCTTTATATATTAGTTCATATGTGTCGTAATTGAGTAAATAGGACCCGCACACAAAAAAGCTAACTCAAATTATCAAACATATAGTCGTCTTAGAAAAATTTTAACTTTATATATGCAAGTAAGTATATTTTCTAACTGTACGTTTTCATCCATATGAAAATTCAAACTTCAAAATTGAGTTATCACGGTTAAATTTCACTCTGACTTATTGTTGAAGTTTATTGAGTGGTCAACTCTTCTCTGAAGGATTTATTTCATAAGTAAGTAGAGACATGGTGCAGACTTTTTTTTGTTCCTAGTTCATTCTTTAAATTTATTCGCCCCATGTTGGGCGCCAAAATTTGCTACGCTTTTCCTGTGAAAGCAGAGGAGGTAAAATTATATTTAGAGTTAATGATGATTATAATTTTTAATAGAGCTAACTAAATTGGCCGTGTAGGAAATGCAGTTTAGTAAGTGAGCAAATCATCGACAGCTCAGTGAGAGGGGGTTTGGTAAATTTTGGGCGCCAGCAGCTCCATACCTGTTAAACTGCAAACTGTCATTGATGGTTGCGGTATTTTCTCTACAATATCCACTTAACCAATAAACAAATTAAGAATTCAAAAATTGGATGGACGCCCTAATATGTAGTACCTTTATTTTCCACAGAATTTAAGATAAAACTCAAGCAGTACTTGTAATTAATGATAACTCATTATAAGGTTGTAGTCTGTTTTAAAGATAGCCACAGAAAATAAATCATAATATGTACATGGAAATCTTAAATTTGTCACTCGTCTCTAAAAGGCAACATAATTTATACTGAGCAAACTAGCAAGATGTTACATCTACTCTGTGAAAAGGAAATGCATTTCATTTAATGTTAATGTGCTGGAAGCAATTTCACAAACGTTAATTTAATAATTTAATGCATTACATTAAATTAATTTATTCCATTAAATTTAATGTAATCATATATTAAATTTAAGGTTTGATCATTACATTTTAAGGTGACTATGTACATTAAATATACAGCTAGTGTTCATTGAATTTGAAATATGTTATCATATATTTAATGCACCAACATTAATATGAGTTCAAAATTTCTGAAACTACCAGGAAAAAAAAGGTCGATATTTTTCCCTTAGGTAGTGTCAGCCATCTAGACCGGTTTCGAACTCATTGGTTCCCGTTAGTACGGGGCAGACATGTACACCTCATCATAAGAAAATTGAATCCTTTAAGCAGCTTATATCATACCAGACAAAAAGTTCAATATAAGTTGTGCCATCTCCCGGAACGTCATGCAATGTATATTGAATAATAATGTAAATTCCTTTAGTATTGGGGTGTATGTAAATTAATTATAATGTACAGAAATTGAAATATATTTTTAGTTACTTCATTGAAATTCAGGATACCATTTAATCAAATTTAATGCATAACGAACTGATATTTCAATGAATTCTTTTAAAGGCAAACTAAATTTAAACTATTTACGATTTTTGGTACCAAATCATTAAATTTAATGTAGAATGGACATTAAATTTGCATTAAATTTAAGATTATGTTTAACAGTGTGCGTGTCATAATGCTGTTAGTTCTTTTCTTATTCTATTTAAGAAAAATCTTACATTTAAAGAATGAAGTTTTTTTATGTTTTTGTTAACTTATTCCAGTAATTTAATCATTTTTTTATGTTCTATTATCTTAGTAAAACACATGTTGACTTTATCTTCTTGTTCACTCAAAATAGATTTCAGGTAGTGTAAGTTATTCAATTGTTAACTGGTGGCTTTTATAATCCAACTAGATAGGCAATATGGGTCGAATAGACGCTCATAACATTTTCATAAATAATTTATTTAACAGCCTGAGAAATATATACCACAATAAGTGGAGTTGGAAGCAAAATGTATTTTAAAATAAGGTAGCTTATATTTGCCTCCAGTACCTTATGTGAAGTTTATTGTGTTGATTGCATAACAGAACTCACGTATCAGAATGGGTTAAAAAAATTCTATTCTGAAGATTTTTCACTTGAAGGTGACCAACATTCTGGGAGACCAACTGAAATTGATGATGACAAAATCAAAGCCATAATTGAAGAGATTAATCATATAACTGTTCCAGAGATTGTAGAGAGGTTAAATGTATCGCACACAACAACTAAAAATCACCTAAAATGTCTTGAACTCGCTAAGAAACTCGATATTTGTCCATAAACTGAAAGAGATTCACATAACACAACGTATTAATATTAGTATTATGCATCTCACGGGCAATAAAAACGACCGCTGTTTGAAAAGAATCATCACTGGTGATGACAAATGAATTATCTACATTAACATCAGTCGCAAGGATCATAGTCCAAGCGTGATTAACCAGCACAAACCACGTCTAAAGCCGTATTGCATCCAAAAAAGTTTTTGCTGTGAATTTGGTGGTGCTACAAAGGTATTGTTTATTTTCAGTTGTTTCTAAGAGGCCGAACGAGCAATTCAGCCTCATTCATCTTTATTAATTCGTGGGAAATTATTGGAGCCTGATCGAGAAGTGATCTTGAATCTCCGATACACCACTAATCTGGCGCCGTCTAAATACCATTTATTTCAAAGTTTGCAAAACTCTTTAAATGGTAAAAATTTCACAAATAACGATGAGCATAAATCTTACTTGGTTCAGTTTCTTGCTAATAAGGTCCAAAGTTACTATGAAAGCGGAATCATGAAGATGCGAGGAAGATGGCAAAAGGTCATTGAATAAATGGAAAATACATAAATGATTAAAGTTGACTCTTTGTATAAATAAAAAAGTTGTATTTCATACTACAAAACCGAAATTACTTTCTTACCGACCTGTTAGCTGAATCGTTCTTTAAATAATTAGCCCTCGAAGAACCGAAAGACCCTGTATACAAATTTTAAACGATTTTAATAAAATAATAAAAACTTGAATTTTCTGCTTATTTATTGAGGTTTAACAATGAGAAAAACGGGATTAGTTACATTATTTTAGTTGAATTGTATTTCTTATCGCACAACTAACTGACTCCTTAATTATTACTTTTATATTATTAATATTATATGCTAAAGGCAGGAAAAATTTTCAGCAATATCAACCTAAAACCTACAACAATTATTCAAAGGGAACCAATCATAAGCGGTCCAAAAATTGTATAATTGCATTAAACATTTGGCAGGTTAATTTTGTCAAGCAGTTTTTCTCGATAGTATCTTTCGCATAAAAGAACATATTCCTATTTAATTCACGTAAGTTTTTACAAAAAACAAGTTTCAGGAAAAAGAGTACTTTTTCCGTAAGCACATCAATTGTTTAAAATAAGTACATTGTATGTTTTTATATCAGTCACAGGACATTATTTTTGCTGTTTATTTCACAATTGTTCGATGGATCCAACTAAGATATTCCGAAACTTTGGTATAAACTCCATAATGGTTTATCACTCCGCATCCAGATCCAAAAGAAACTATACCTTCTACATACCACAGCTCTTTTTTTTTTCTCATTAGTGGGGCTCCACTGTCACCTAAAAAAATATACAGGGTATCTCTAAAAGGTATATTAGGCTAAAATATGAGGTCAAACATAATTTATCTTAGTTAAAAAGTTGATAGTTTACAAAATACAGCGTCAAAGTTATAATTTTTTTAAAACCTTTTTGTAAATACTTATTTTAACAATAGGTCAGTTCTTAGAAAAATCATAAACCAATCAGGGGCGACCAGAATTTGCAAAAACAGGTTAGGAGTTCTCACCTTATTTTGGACGATCTGATGGCGATGACTAGTTTCTGACTGTTCTGCGAGGATAATAGCTTGACTTTCACTAAATCTGGTACTTTGTTTGTATTTATTTAAGAATGAGAAATCAAGATCTGATTACAATTTTGATGTACTAGGTATGATAAAAAAACGGGATTTTTTTTAGTTCTGCGGACTTTATATTATCGTGTTGGTTCATACGTATCCAACGTATGTTCGCATGTGCAACAATTTTGAATGTTTAGTTTATTTTTGATACACACGTGTTCGAATGCGCTCAGCAATTTGTAACTTTCGAAAAATATGAATCAAAATATTTGTATTAAATTTTGTTTAAAAAATGTAATAAGATTCAACATTGGATTTGAAGTGTAGACGTGACTTTTGGCGAATCTGCTATAAGTAAGACAATAGTTTACGAGTGGTACAGAGGTTTCAAAGAGGGTTGTGAAAACGTTCAAAATGGCGACCGCCCTGGAGGCCCTAGCACATCAATAATCGACACAGGCGCGGTTCCAAGGGAGGGGGGCGGTTCCTTCCCCAAGAGCTGTGAGTTCAGGAAAATAGACCCGATTTTGCTTCTTATACTATAGTTTATTAAAGAATTAGAGAGAGTAATAAATCATTTATTACCTTTTTTTCTTTGCAAACTACCTATGTTCTTTAGTCCGGTGTCTTTGGTAAAATCTGTTAGACATATATTTTTCATAGGACTGGCTTAGAAACTCTATAATCAAGAATACCGGTCTATAATAATGGACTATTTGGATTGGATAACAATAGATATTTGGATGTGTGAAGTGTTAAAAAAGATTTTAATCCTTGTCATAGGCGTCGGAAGGAGGTTTCTTTTATCACCAAGTATTTATGGCACAGAATATTATTTCGGAAATAAACTTAAAATAAAAAGTTTTTATAATATTATTTTATTTCTTATGATTTCTTAATAATTCACATACATTGCAAAATAGAAATAATTTTGATATATTTACCACAAATCACAACTGTATTTTAATTATTTTTAATATTGGCATAGAAACCGTTTTAGGCACATTCAGACTAAAACGTAGCCTTATTCTCTCAAAAAATTTTAAGTTATAATTTAAATACTTACAAAATTCCCATTGTTAAAAATACAAGAAGTTAAACATATATAAAAAAATAAATTTGTTCATATAATATTAAATTTTTTTTGCGGCTATCGGTTATTTTATTATTAATTAAAAACATTTTTAGGACATTTGATGTTTCAGTTTATTTATTTCTTAAACCATCTGCAGAATTACAGTTAAACACTAAAAAGGGATTCAAATCTAACTAATTTTTATATGTTACAGTTAAAATCATCCCTACTTATTTCTATTTCTATTGCACTGACATCTTAATTTAATTTACTTTATTGTATGGAAATCCGATAGCCCCAAAAAAAAAAAATAAAATAAACGTGTTAATTCTACACGCTTAAGAAGAAGACACAAATACAATAATAAAATAATAAAAAAATTACGGCTAATTGGAATTAAATATATATAAAATTAAAGAGTCGGACACATTAAAATAAAAATATATAAAAAATATATAAACAACATTAAACACACAACAAAAACAAAAATTTAAATAATAAATTGTCTTTATACTGGTAAACATTACATATCTAATTCGTAATCAAAGTCAGTGACGCTATCTTCTTTCAAATTAATTATAATTGGTTCCCCTATCTCACCGATCATGACATCGAGTTTCCACATTTTGTTTTATTCTTTTATTATATGGATTTTTCCCAATTTTCCGCAGTAACTTTATTTAAAAAAATCTTTCAAAAGTTTAGTTAAATTATTAATTTTGTAAGTTGTATTATTTCTAGCAACTCTACCTTTTACTTGAGAGAGATATTTCCAACGGACATGTTTCTGGACGATCTGTAAGAACAGATTTCCTTAGTTTTCTGTTTTTTTCCACCAAAAATTAAGTTATCTGAGCAATTTCCAGAGCTCAGTTCTTTTAATTTCAGGTAAATCCTTATTGATTTTAGTTAGAATTTTGTCGACGGTTGGGATCTACTTCTCATAATAAAATGTATGTACAGGGTGAGTCAACGATTGGATGAAGTAAGTTTGTGCCTTTTCGGTGAAATTAACAAAGAAACTATATTTATTGTTTGATACAGTTTATTTTTACGCAGATTTTAAAAATATTTAGGACTCTACAGGGTGAGCCAAAAAACTAGGACAGCATAAAGTTGTATTTTTTTAAATAGAACACCCTATATACGAATCGTATTTTCAATTTAGCTTATAATTTTAAATCTTTTTTATTAAGGGTTTACTATAACAAAACTTTATAGTTTCTGAGATAATTGAGTTTAAAGAAAAAAAGTCACATTTTCAAGCATCAATTCAATCCTAAATAACGTTTTCAATTTTGTGACAAATATATTCAAATTTGGAATTTAGCAAGGCCAAGGACAAGTTAACATAATTATTACCTAATATTTGCAATAAAAGCTGAACACATCGGCTCAAATTTGAACAAGTTTAAATGAATAAATATCTTTTTTTTAAATGGTACACCCTGTATATTTTCATGTTATTTAATAGAGTAATAAAAACCCTAAAAGTTTTGTTCAATATATCCTATACCTATTTATAATAGTTTTTGAGATATTTTAGTTTTTCTTATTTTCCATACTTTTTTACAGAAATAGTCTTCATTATCATAGTAGCCATGTAAAATAATAAAAAGAAACTACAGAAACAAACAGAATATGGTTAAATATGATGAAATACATTATTCGTTTACAATGGCAATAGTTTAATTAAACATAATGTGAAAAAATTAACACAACAATAACGACAAGGCAAATACATATTTACTTTTATACTAAATTGAAACAAAAAAAATTACCTATTAAATACTGAGATTAATTATTTCTTTTTAATAAGTGTTCGAATCAACGACCCTCTTGTGCAATGCACAAATTTAGTCTTTTTTGCAGATTTTCTCGGACCCTGGACAAAATTAGTGGTGTTATTGTTCTACAGGTATCCCTAATCCTGTTTCGCATATCTTCCACTGTTGTTGGTGGATTAACATACACCTTATTTTTAATATAACCCCATAGGAAGAAATCTAATGGGGTGATGTCGCAAGACCTTGGTGGCCACTCAATGAAACCCCACGTCCAATCCACTTTTGCGGATATCGTTGGTCCAAAAACGCACGAACTTCACAATGGTAATGCGGAAGCGCACCATCGTGCTGGAACCACATACTGTCGAGCTCATCCCTATCGAGACCTTGAAGCAGTTGGGGTAGTTCTTCTTGTAGAAAGTGCAGGTAACTATGGCCATTTAGTGGTTCATTAAAAAAGTGGGGTCGAATAATTCGATTATGATGAATACCACACCAAACATTTAATGACCAGTGGTTTTGATGTTGCACCTCCCTAATCCAAAATGGGTTTTCTGTGGCATAATAATTCATGTTGCGTCTATTTACGGCACCGTTACTTCTAAAAGTAGCTTCATCACTAAACATTACCTTGCATAATAAATTTGGATTTAATTGAATCTCCGCATCTATTGTACGACAAAAGTTTACACGACTTTCAAAATCCTGTCCATGCAATTCTTGGTGTAATTCCATGTGATATGGATGATACCTATTTTTCTTGGTAGTACGATTAGCGGTGGATTGTGATGTTCCACATAATGCTGCTAACTGACGGCTACCAATATAAGGATTTTCCTGAACATTTAACAATACTTGTAGTTCTTTTTCTTCATTAGTTACTGGTTTGTTGACCACTTTACGTTTTGGATAATCAACAGTACCAGAAGAACCAAATTTTTGCATTAAGTTTTAAAAAGTATGGGTATTAGGCTGGCGTCGATCAGGATACTTCATTTTGTAAATTCTTTGGGCAAGAAGGCAATTTTTTTGAGCCTCTCCTATTGTATAAATATATCTATTAACTCATTCTTTGGAAAATTCATTTTACAATATAAGATGAATGCAAAAAAACCAAACTACACTACATAAAAACCAAAAGAAGCGATTGCGGTTATAAATTTGACACACAGAAAAATGTTCTTTTACATTGTTTTTGCCATGGCTACTATGATAATGAAGACTATTTCTGTAAAAAAGTATGGAAAATAAGAAAAACTGAAATATCTCAAAAACTATTATAAATAGGTATAGGATGTATTGAACAAAATTTTTAGGGTTTTTATTACTCTATTAAATAACATGAAAATATACAGGGTGTACCATTTAAAAAAAAGATATTTATTCATTTAAACTTGTTCAAATTTGAGCCGATGTGTTCAACACCCTGTAGCTTTTATTGCAAATATTAGGTAAAAATTATGTTAACTTGTCCTTGGCCTTGCTAAATTCCCAATTTGAATATATTTGTCACAAAATTGAAAACGTTATTTAGGATTGAATTGATGCTTGAAAATGTGACTTTTTTTCTTTAAACTTAATTATCTCAGAAACTATAAAGTTTTGTTATAGTAAACCCTTAATAGAAAAGATTTAAAATTATAAGCTAAATCGAAAATACGATTCGTATATAGGGTGTTCTATTTAAAAAAATACAACTTTATGCTGTCCTAGTTTTTTGGCTCATCCTGTAGATTCCTAAATATCTTTAAAATCTGCGTAAAAATAAACTGTATCAAACAATAAATATAGTTTCTATGTTAATCTCACCGAAAAGGCACAAACTTACTTCATCCAATCGTTGACTCACCCTGTACAATTCCTTTTATTGCAGTTTTAATCTCTTCTTCCAACGAGGTTTTTCGTCTGCCTGTGATCGAGTGTGGCTTGGGAGTATTAACAATTCTAGTCGTTTTTACTCTTTCCGTATTAGGTACATAGTAGTTTTTCCAACTCCTGTCATGTTGGAACACATCTCAACAGAGCTTTTAACATTATTATCTAGATATTGATATCTTAAGGCATCATAAACATTCATCGTAATAAGTTTTTTGTTGAGGAAAAAATGCCTTGGTTTAACGGTTTTGGAGTAAATATAGAGCTGGAAGCCATATTTTTTGGGTATCTCACTAATCTCCAATAATATATAAAAATAAGCGCAAACAAGATAAATCACTAATGACACACTGTAAGGTGTAATTTGCTCACTGACAGGAATTAAATTGAACTTTCAGAAATTTTATTGTTGCAGTAAATTTATAAAAGCTTGTACTGGCAGCATGTACGTTGGAGGTTTCGGTAACAGTTTTATATCTCTCTCTAGTTCTTGAATAGAGTATAGGAATGTGTATGCTGGCGATCGCCCCCCCCCCTCCCAAAAGCTTTGACTTCAGGAAAATAGAACTGATTCTGCCTTTTATATTAGGAATGTGTTAGCTTGTGAATTTTTATTATTGTGGACCTGTTGCCCTTTAAACACGCTTCACATTTCTTGAACTAGTTCTAAGCCTAGATAAAGTATGAAGAGAGCTACAACGAGTCTTAGTACGCAATAAAACATTTAAACTCGATTATCTCAGAAACAGCCGCTCAAAGTGACAGCTACCAGATACAACATTTTTGGAATAAGAATTTTTAATTATAAATTTATTATACCAAGGCACAAAGGAATTATGAGGTTTCAGATGTAGGTGAAGTGCTGACGATGCTGCCTTCTACAATGTACATCGAAACTATAATCAGATCTTAGGTTCTTATTTAAAAAAATCCTAGAGTACCAAATTTAGTGCAAATTAAGCCATTATTAAGGTAAATGTTTACAAAAAAGATATAAAAAAATTATAAATTTGTCAGCTTGTATTTTGAAAACTATCAATTTTGGACTAAAGTACATTAGATTAGATCCTCATATTTTATCTTCAAGAATTAGTACTAGCGTTCTATATAGACCTCTTGGAGACACTTTGCATCGTCTAACATCCGAAAGGATTATTCTTTTCCTAAGCAAAGTCATGAAAACTTCTGTTAATAAATTCCTGACCTATGTGCTCCCTTATATCATCTATTCCAGGATATTTTGTAGGTAAACTTACCGACACATGCATCTTTTCCATCCTCTCCACCAGCGCAATACTGACCTCTTCCTATTCTAGAAAATTTTGGTGATTTTTCAAACATTAGAGAACATTGTGACCAAGATACAAGAGGCACTTCAACTTTTTGTTTTATTGTTGTTGTTTCATCATAATTAACTATACCCCAGCCTGCTATTGTCAGTCTTTCTCCGGGTGGCACGTAATCATCAATACTTGGAAGACATATTGGTTTGATATGGTCTAAAAAATCATAAATTAAATTATTACACAGATTTATGACCGCAAATGCTCTTTCTTTTATCGGCTTGTTTAGCCATCAAAAGGTTAGTTAGTAAGCTTATATATATATATATATATATATATATATATATATATATATATATATATATATATATATATAGATGTAGGCATGTAGCTGAAAGATAAATGTATTTAAGAAACATAAAGGTAAAGGTAACAATCGACAATTGGATAACAGAAAAGTAATTACTGCTTCTATTATATCGACACAATAAAATTAGACATACGAAGTAGTATAGTTTGGACTTCCACTGATTTATATATATATATATATATATATATATGTATATATATATATATATATATATATATATATATATATAAATATAAATATATATAAATATATATATATATATATATATATATATATATATATATATATATATATATATATATATATATATATATATATAACCATGTCGGTTTAGAATATTCGACGACGTTGTCCGATTTCTATACTCTATCTTTCCTATCTTGACGCTGCCCATCTTGAAGGTTACGGGTACTCATAGCTCTTCTTATTCCGTCTGTATTCCTTCTGTCCAATTTCTCCCTTCCTCTTCTTCTGTGGTATTCTGGATACCAAATCATGGTTTGTTGGAAAAGTCAGGAGTCAGCCATTCGTTGTATATGTCCGTACCAGATTAATTGTTTTCTTTTTATACTTTTCATGATAGTATCTTCTATTCCCATTTGTCGCAATGTCTTCTCATTTCTTATTGTCTGTATCCGTGATATTTTTGCTGACTTCCTTAAGACATTCATTTCTAATGCTTCAACTCGTTCTTTATTTCTCTCTGTAGCACCTATATTACTCTTACATCTTAAACTCAAAATTTTTTGTTCTTGTCTTATGGTTATTTAATCGATGATGGATTTCTGTTGTCTTGTACGTCGTTCTTAAGTAAATTTGTGGATTTTTTTGTATTGGAAGAATCCGTTGGTTATTTTAAGATCATTAGTTGTACAGAGTTCAGTTAGTCATTGAAAGTTATCATTTGTGACTGTCTCTCCAAATGGTCCTACCACTTGATCATGAGTTTTATGACCTGTTCTACTATTTAGGTCTCCTAATATAATTAGTAGTACTTCCAACTTCCCGTGCTAGTTCATTGAGTTTTTCAAAGCTAATATTACAAAATATACTTATAGACTTTACGGAATTAATTATAAGAATGTCAATGATACTAGATTATTAATATTCCAAAAAATAATTACGTGAACGCCTCACGCGGAAAATTTTATGAAAAACAAAAAAATATTTGCTCTTACTCAAATTCTACAATGCTGTCAATCTCGGAAACAAAATATTTTACGAACAATTTACATTTCTTCAATGTGGCTAAAAGCTGCAGAAACAAACTGCATCAATTCCTTACGAGAAAAATATGGATAGGCAGTTATTGACAATAAAATTGGAATCATAATGATAATGATGACGATAATTATAACTAATAATGACGATAATGATAACGATAATGATGATGATAACCATAACGATAATGATGACGATAATAACAATCTAAGGCCAAAATACAACGAGAAAGTTGCCAAATATAGAGATCTGGAGGTGCAAATGCGAAGACAGTGGGCAATGAACACAGTTCAAGCGATTCTCATATTTTTATCAACAACTGGAGTGATACCAAAGAGCCTTCTGCATAACATCAAGGAACTGCGTCTTAGTGCACAACTATATAAACCGATGCAGAAAGTAGTTCTCCTTGCAACTGCGCGAACCATCCAAAAGTTCGTAGGAAATACAGCAGACCACGTCACCTAGGACCGGATAACATGGAAAGGCTTCCCACAGACCTTCATACTTTTTGTATCTTTGTATACTTGGTATGAGTCAATATTCCCTGGAAGGAGTTTGGCTTGTAAATTATACGATAGTGATGACAATAATCATAACGATAAGCTTAACTCTCCACCTAATGTAGCAGATAATAAATATCCCAATAGAGAGTAGGTAGAAGAGTTCTGGGGAAACCAACTTTCCACACCAGCCAATTGTAAAATTGCAGCTGGCTGGATCACTGAAAAACACCAAATCTGCCAAGATTACAGCCAGATGCAGTTTGAGCCATTTACCTCCGAGGAAATTTCAAGAATAATCAAGGAATCCTATAACTAGAAAGCTCCAAGTCTCGACGGGATCCAGAACTACTGGCTCAAAAAGTTCTGGTGTATGCACCGTCGGCTGGCTAATCTTATTAATGATGTTTTTCTTAACACAGCAAAAATGCCATTGTTCTTGACCCAGCTAAGTATAGGCCGATCAGCTGCCTACCCACACTGTATTAGGTGATCACCTCCTGCTTGATCCAATGCATCTATGCACACTGTGAGCCAAATAATATCATTGCAACTCAACAGAAAGGATGCACGAGGGGAGCAATGGGATGCAAGGAACAATTGATTGTTGACTCTGTCATATGTAACCAAGCCTGTACCAACCGAAGAAACCTCTTTGCTGCCTACGTGGATTATAAGAAGGCCTTCGACTCGGTACCACATGAGTGGCTCAAAACTATGTTGAGAATGTATAGAGTCGATAATAATTTTGTTTCCTTTCTAGAACCCCATCATGTCAACTTGGGAACTAGGATCCAAATACAAGTGCCATCCAGCGACACCATCGAAACTAACACCATTCTGATACGAAGAGGAATATTTCAAGGCGATCCACTTAGCCCATTGTGGTTCTGCCTTGCAATGAACCCACTGTCACGCCGTTTGAACTCCACCAGATACGGCTTCAGTATTAGAAATAACAACGAAGAGGTAGCAAGAGTGAATCATCTTCTATTCATGGATGAGTTAAACCTAGTACAGGTAGGAAAGGTGCCTTATTACAAGTACAATCTGGAGCCTATTCTTGAGAACAACCAGTTCAAGTTATATTGTGACTGAACGGTTCTAACGGATCAGACAGTAGCTCATAATAGACCAGACATTATACTAACAGATAAAATTTCTAGGCGAACTACGCTAATCGACATTGCTGTACCTAACAACAACAACCTGAGGCCAAAATACAACGAGAAGATCGCCAAATACAGAGATCTGGAGGTCCATATTCGAAGACAATGGGCAATGAACAGCGTCCAAACGATTTCCATAATACTGCCATCAACTGGAGTGATACCAAAGAACCTCCTGCAGAACATCAAATGACTGGGCCTTAGTGAGCATCTGTATAAACCCATGCAGAAAGCAGTTCTCCTTGCAACCGCGAGAACCGTCCGAAATTTCGTAGGAATTACAGCAGACAACTTCACCTAGGACCCGATAACATGGAAAGGGTTCCCACAGAGCTTCATACTTTTGGTATCTTTGTATGCCTGGTATGAGTGAATAATCCCTGAAGGAAGTACGAAGCTGTTTGGCTTGTAAATCTTACGATAATGATGACGATAATCATAACGATAATAATTATCACGACGATAACGACGATGACATCTGATAACAATAGAAATGAATGTATGTTTTAATCTATATTTATAGATACGTAAATTTTTATTAATTTCATTCTAATACATATGAGAAGAATTTTATTATCTTGTGTATCTATATTTTGTAAAATACCCAAAAAAATGAAAACTTTTTTTAAAATCATTATGATTGTTTATTGGATGATCATTTGTTTATTCTTGTATACTTCTATAATAGGTTGTATCGGTAATAGTATAAAACTTTGAGCAATAGAAAGTTTTCTGTCAGGTAATTATAACAGGCATAGCCATGGCATAAATGTTTTTTCTAACAGAAAAATGTTTGAATATTACTTTGGTTGTAATTTGAAGCTGTTACTCGATAGGTACAGTAACGAATAAAAGAAAGGGTTGTGCCAAGGCATTAGAACAAGCTTTAATGAGGCACAAAAATATTTTTGTTTTATTCTGTAAATACAAAATTTTGAGAGTAATTCCAAGGAGTTCATACAAAATGTGTGAATAAATTCTCATCAGGCACATAATTATTATTCTTATGGTCTATGTGGGTACATAACATTTTAAAAACATTTTATTCTGTTATTTGGTCGGCCAGAATATCTAAAGCAAGCTCGCGCTCTATATTTTGTGCTGCTTGATATGATTATGTGACTAATTTAATTAATTGTGTCACTTTGTTGACAATATACTATTTGCTGATAAATGTTGAGTGTAGTTGATTATTAGAATATCTGTCAAACTTACTGGTAAATTTGACCTCCGTATTTAGCCTTACTAATGCTATGTCATGATATTTCTCTTTAGAACGTGGTTTGTATTGGGGATGTATCTGAACTGATTCAATTCCAATACTTATTTCTGCGTCATTACACGCCGTACGGCCTTCTTCGGTAACACAATCTTTACCATCCTTGCTATAGTCCCATTCACCCAACCGCACACCAGTCCTAAAAAACAGTTGTTTTTATTAAAATTGAGATACGAGTATATATTCAAAATCTACAAAGAGTACCATATAAGTCATATTTGTTTGCATTTAAATTCCGTACAATAACAAAACCTTGAATACGTTAAAAAGTATTTGAGTAGCATAACTTTTATCTTCTTTTATAATTGTGTAATTTTTCTACTTGAATTTGATTCAAAACGGTTAACCTCGTATTAAACGATCGGCATCACTTCCAAAATGATCGGGTAGGGGGGTAACCAGCAGCGTTCTAGTCCTTAGATCAACTTTTTTCTTTATATTTTCGAAGTAAATTTTGAAGGATGACTGTGAATTAAATAATATTTAAAATTAAGTTAAATGAAAATTTTTATTCATATAACGAAATAACTCGTTTGTATCGGTTGTCTCTTTCTATCTTGCTTTAACCATAATGTTAGATGTTTTGCGACGTATGGCTTGGATTAAAAGAATTATATTTTGCTTCCTGTCCTTTTATTATATATATATATATATATATATATATATATATATATATATATATATATATATATATATACAGGGTGTCCAAGATAAGGATCCTAACCATGGGGATCTCGGAAACAGTTAGAGATACGAGGTCGGTTAAATTAGAGAAAAGTTGCGCAATTTAGTGCTAAATTAAACGCAATTTAAAAATTTTAAAAATTCAAAATACTTCCGGAGATTTCCGGAAAAAACCGAATTTTGGCAAAATGGTTTTTAATTTTTGTAGGCTTTATTTAAAGAGATATCAAAAAATAAAAGGTAGATTCTTCTTGCCACTTTTTATTTTTTATAATTTGGTCTAAACGAAATTTAAATCCGACGTTTCGTTTCTGAGATACCATCAGGAACTTTCATTTTTTATATGGAACAAAAAAAAGTATCCCATGTATTTGATAGCATTTTTTATTACAAATTCAACGGTGTATCACACTTGCATATCAAGTGTGTAGTTCATTGGCTTTTATAAAACTGATATACCTTTCTCTCTCGCTCTCATGGAGCCCTTATGGAAAGTACTTGAACTACGTATTCGATATGCAAGGATGATATATCGTTGAATTTGTAATAAAAAATGCTATCAAATACATGGGATACTTTTTTTTGTTCCATATAAAAAATGAAAGTTCATGATGGTATCTCAGAAACGAAACGTCGGATTTAAATTTTGTTTAGACCATATTATAAAAAATAAAAAGTGGCAATGAGAATCTACCTTTTATTTTCTGATATCTCTTTAAATAAAGCCTGCAAAAATTAAAAACGATTTTGCCAAATTTCGTTTTTTTCCGGAAATCTCCGGAAGTGTTTGAAATTTTTAAATTTTTTTAACTGCGTTTAATTTAGCACTAAATTGCGCAACTTTTCTATAATTTAACCGACCTTGTATCTCCAACTGTTTCCGAGATCCCCATGCTTAGGATCCTTATCTTGGACACCCTGTATATATATATATATATATATATATATATATATATATATATATATATATATATATATATATATATAGAATAAATTGTTATAAGACGCAATTCATCCTATTCCACTACCATCGACATGATGGTCTACCTGTACCACCATACCCAGAAGAAAGTTAAAACTTACCCTCCCCGCCACAGTAATACGGCAAAGGTACATGTCTCGTCTCTACTAGACTTATCAGGGTACCGACTTACACCTGGCTGTGCAAAGGACAGATCGGAAGGAAGCATGCAAATACTGAACGCGGTTTCGCCGACCTCCCGCCGGATATATGTTTATGCGGCTTTTACGGATTCCTCCGTGTGAGACGCAATAGCAATAGACCACATTATGCCGTTGTAGTGCTGAAATCACATTCAGCAAACCTACAACTATATGCAGCTCCGTGTATGAATGAAGTAAAATGCGAACAGTAAATGCAAACTTCTCTAATAATTTTGAATATAACCTTTTATTTGAATATAATGTACATAATCACATCTTTCCGAGCTTGAACTTTTAAAAATTACAACTTCTTTTGAAATTTCATCTATTATATATATATATATATATATATATATATATATATATATATATATATATATATATATATATATATATATATATATATATATATATACAGGTCTGGAAAATTCAAACCGGAACCTGGACTTTTCTTAAGTAAAATAAAGAAAATACTATATTATTCTGCAAATCAGAATGAGACAGTCATAAGCATCGACATACGTGTAAACTACCAGTTTGGCCCTAGGGTGAGGGGTAATACAATGCTGGGGCGGTGAGAGCGGGCGGCAGCATACGCCACGGTAAATAATCGGCAAATTTGCATTTAAGTGCCAAAATCATCCTGTTCCTTGAAAATTTAGAATTTCGGAAATTATTAAAAAATTTGAGACAACCGGTTGTCTAAAAATTTGTAAAAAATGCACTGATAATAATGAGGAGCAACCGGTTCCTCAAATTACTGAAGAAGTAGCAAATCGGGAGACTGACGTTTATAGTTAAGCAGAAATTAATTTTCCTTCCAATAGTACCGTAATTGCCGAAGAACTTGATATGAGCGCTCGAACAGTTCGGGATATTTTAAAGCGGAGCAAATATAACTCAAAAAATTTTTACAAAAGACCAGGAAACCCGTATGGTGTTTTGTGAGGACATGATAGAAAGGGCTATTAGGGATATAACGTCTGAAGTTTTGGCAAATACGCGAACCGTATTTTACAATAGACTGGGTTATTGTCTCGGGAGGCCTGTTTGAACACCTCTTGTAGACTTTTAGGTGTTTTTGTTGATTTAAATTTAATTTAATTATTTGTGTATTTATTTACTGAACGTGTTATTTTTATTTTTTACCACAATAAGAGTTTATTTTTGAGAATGATTTTTAATTTTAAAGTGGTCTATTAGCTTATTTACTTAGAAATTACCGTTGCGTTTTACTAGTATTTTTGTTAGAATAAATGTTTATTTTGTAACAGAAATATCCATTTTCTTTACGCTCAACGCCCAACAAAAACTAATTTTTTTGTATTTCAACTATTTGATGTATTTAAAACAGTCAATGTATCAAATAGTCATTAAATATTCCAAATTCCGTCGATAACGTTATAAGTTTAGAAGAAAAGTAAATACACCCTTTCATTCGTTTCAAGGTACTGCTCGTCTTCGTGTCGCACGGAAGTTAGCGGGGGTAATATTGCGCGTAGGCGTTCCCTACGATCTTCTGTCCCGAACTAACCTGAAAGAAGTTAGACGGGCTTAGTGGGTTAGAATTTGAGAAACGGTCAAAATAATTTCTAGTTAAGAAATTTAAAATAGAAGGTTGGCTATAGTAACATTTCTTTTAAACCTCGGTAATATGAACGGCCAGTCTTTTCTTTCTAAAGTTTCATCTCAGGTCAAAGGCAACAGTGTTGTGGTTGCGTTGCGCCCAGTTACATTTGTGCGCCGCTCTTCTATTTGACATTGGATTGTCGAGAAACAAATATCAACGATTACAAAATTGGGCTAAACAGAAAGGCAGTAATATATTTCCATCATACTCTGGTGTGTAAAATACAAAAAAAAGCATGTTATCTACATGACAAGTATCTAACTTTTACTAAATCAAAAGCCGAGATTAAATTCCAAGGCTTACTGGATCATACAGTGGATCGAATTATATTGCTTCAATTACACGCCCTTGAACAAATAGATAAATTAGATTTGTAGATATGAGTTTCATTTACAAATAGGGTTTCGATGGAATGTCAGGTCAGAGCCAGTACAAAATGAAATTCACTGATCCGAATATTTCTGATAGAAACTTATTCCTAACCTCTCTTATTCCACTTCAATTAGCAGGTATTAACTTGCAAACTCAACAAAAACAGATTGTGTTGTACAATTCTAAACCCTCCTCTACTATGAACTATGGGCCTCTGAAATTTGAATTTATTAAGAAACTGAACAAAAGTCTTTAAAGAAAATAGCAAATTATGAACTCGAACCAGACAACTTGCACCATATAAAAGAGTTCTCTTTGCCATCCGAGCTTCGGTACAGTACAACTTATCTATGACGATGATAGATGGCTAGGTGAGTGCTTTGGCTGGAGCGAAATCGGTTCAACGTTGTTACATCTGCCAAACAACATCTCGGTTCAACAACATTGATAATGTGTCCCAGTAAATATAGAGTATTTCAAGCTACAGCCATTATAACAAGATTAAAGCGAAAACTGATCCTCCGGCTTCCCGTCATTTTGCAAACTATTGGAAGCGGACATTAAATTGCAATAGAGAAGATTTGGGAATACAAACTTCAAGCGGCAAGATTATTCTTCAAAGGATATTCTTGGTACAACATGCCAACAGGAA
Organism: Diaprepes abbreviatus; assembly: GCA_034092305.1. Taxonomy (NCBI): domain Eukaryota; kingdom Metazoa; phylum Arthropoda; class Insecta; order Coleoptera; family Curculionidae; genus Diaprepes; species Diaprepes abbreviatus. The sequence continues at coordinate 14,556,271 of JASJET010000018.1, forward strand.
TCCACAAACTACTTGCTCCATTGACCAGATATCATAGCATTTGCAATATTACCGATCAGTAAACTATCGAAAGATGCACAAAAATCAACGGACAAGTTAATAAAACTATCGCCTAGACTTTGCCCGAAAATCTTCTCGAGAAAAATATGGAGGATGTGTTCCTTACACTGTTTTTTGACATCGCAATGATTCAGACAACAATTCGTACGTATTGGAGAATAAGAAGAGAGCTGTTAACAAAAAAGACAATTATTAAAAAGTTCTTTTTATTATTTTTATTACAGTCGTATTATTTATTCATTTGTGTAAATTAATAAATATTATATTACATACAAATTATTTGCATTGGCATTTGTTAAGAAGTCCTAAGCATAGAGGAAAAAGTACTTTTGCCTTTTTAACGATTATCGATATCCACGTATTTATTATTATAGTATTATTTTTCAAATGCATCTTGGACTCAAACGCAATATTTTATTCATGGAAATACAATTATTCTTTTTATTTTGTTTTTAAATTCCATATTTAACAGCAATTGAACCATATTAGACGTTTTTCGAATTTATTTTCATGATTTTAAAGATTCACTCTGCTATGTTGGTGCCGATTTTTATTTTTAAATTAAATCCGGGCTTTCAACCCACTGTGTTTTGACGACTCCGCCATCCATCTTTGCTGGAAACCCGAAAGCAAGCTACGATACAACAGTATGCTTTATTTCACTTCTTTAACATGGCTAAACGGGTTATCCGTCTCTTTCTGTTACATTCCCTTTTTTTTAGAGGTTCCGTTTTGGATTTTCTATACCTATATATATATATATATATATATATATATATATATATATATATATATATATATATATATATATATATATACCAAACTAATATTAATATGTTCTGTATTATTGATACACCTTAATTAGTGTTTATCAATGGAACATAATTGGCTGTTGGGGTTACAGTATTCAGAAAATGAGTAGAAAAACGATAAATTTTTGTTTTTTTTAGAGGATTTATTTTTATCAAGTGTTGTGGTAAGTAAAATTCCACCATTGTTCTCTGACAAATTAGGCATAAGTAGGAGTTCCAAGTTGTGGAAAGTATGACAAGGATGCCTGGGATAGGCATTGGTGGATCCTACTGATAAGTCCACCACCGATGCCGGGATGAAACATTTTAACATTTTGACGGTGGTCTCAAAGCTAGCGATGAAGGTGAAAGTGACTTACTTAGGATCAGAATGTGACTTATTATGTATATTTATATGATCATAAATCCTGCATTTTGACTGTATATTTTCTTTCGCATCTATTTAAAAAATGTTTATATAAGTGTTTGTATAACTTTTCAATGAAATGTAAATGTAATAGGGAAACATTTCTGTGATAAATATATTGTATTTTAATATTTATTTGTTCTCTAGTTATGATTTTAGTATCATTTCCCCATAAGATCGATATGGATTCACATTAGCCATATTTAAAATACTCACAGGTTTGTTCCAGCAGACTGTTCTGACACACAATGTGCTGCCGTCAAAATATATCTTGATGAAATAAGTGATCCTCCACATGCAAACACTGGTTTGCCATTGGATGGTTGGTAATACAATAACGCTACCCATGGGAATTCATCTAACTCCGAATTCATTCCTCCAAAAATTCTGTTCGGAAAGGTAATATTCTAAAAATATGTTGATTGTATGGATGAATAAAACACTGGATATACGATATTTTGACCTCATTGAGCCCTTACATTTCATCGAGGCCAATCGCCATTACAAATACAAGAAGCCTCGTCAACTGAACTTACTTTATAACTTCAGGTAATAATATTATATCTTCAAAACATTTTTGCCTCAGACTGTTGAGTGCTGGGTATTTCTGAGAAATAGTCAATAGCTTTACCCTCTTCTATACACTATGTGTACTGAAATAGAAAATCTGCAGAAACTACACGACTCCCACAGTGTGCATAAGAAAATTAAAGAGTTTACTGGAACTGGCCGGAAGCAAAAATCATACATCCTGGCAGATGAAGAAGGAAACACTGTGTTGGATATTAAAGACCAACTGATTCTTTGGGAAGAATACATTAAAACCCTTTTCAATGACCAAAGAGAGGAAATAGCTACCAACACAAATAATGAGACTGGACCACCTATTTTAAAAGAAGAAATACAAGTAGCAATAAAATCTGCTAAAGATGGAAAGGCCCCTGGCCCGGACGATCTACCTGCAGATGTGCTTAAGTTGATCGAAGAGCAAAATTTAGGTGCTGTAACTTCTCTATTTAATAATATCTATGAAACAGGAATGATACCAGAAAAATGGCTTAAATCAACGTTTGTCACAATTCCTAAAAAGCAGAATGCCAGAAAATCCGAAGAACACCGTACGATCAGCCTAATGAGCCATACACTAAAGATCTTTCTCAAAGTCATCCATCGTAGAATTTATAAGAAGCTGGAAGAAAATATAGCAGATACTCAGTTTAGCTTTAAAAACGGATGTGGCACTAGGGAGGCCTTGTTCGCCTACAATGTCTTGATGCAGCGATGTCTCGATGTCAACCAAAATGTATACGCTTGTTTTATTGATTATAATAAAGCATTTGATAAAGTTAGATATAAACAACTAATAGAAGCGCTGAAATGAAAAAACCTTGACACAAGAGATATACAAATAATTGTAAAACTGTACCTAAACCAATGTGCGTCTGTCCGTGTCCAATCTGAACTAACGAATGCAGTGGAGATCAAGCAAGGGGTGAGACAAAGATGTGTTCTCTCACCACTCCTTTTTAACCTCTACTCAGAGGAAATCTTCACCAAAGTCCTCGAAAATGACACCGGTGGAATACGAGTTAACGGCATTCCACTGAACAATTTGCGCTACGCAGACGACACAGTACTTCTCGCCGAAAACATGCAAGACCTTCAGAATATGTTGAATAATGTCACCACAACTAGTCGAGAATATGGTCTGACACTTAATGTTAAGAAGACCAAATACATGATTGTCACCAAAACTGAAGTACCCAATGAACATCTGTACGTCGAAAGCGAAAGGTTGGAAAAAGTCGAGAGATATGACTATTTGGGTACAAGTGTCAACTGTTCTGTGGACTATTGTTCAGAAATAAAGATTCGCATTGAGAAGGCCCGTGCATCCTTTGTGAAGATCAAGAAGCTGCTCTGTAGTCGCGATCTGAGCCTGGACCTAAGAATGCGGATGCTTAAATGTTATGTATTCCCAGTCCTATTGTATGGTGTAGAAGCTTGGACCCTCAACTTACATTGCGAGCAGAAACTAGAAGCCTTCGAGATGTGGACCTACCGTAGGATGCTGCGAATATCATGGACAGAACATGTGACCAACTTGGAGGTTCTGAGAAGAATGAAGAATGACGTAAAGATCCTATATGAAGTAAAAAAGAGAAAATTGCAATATCTCGGCCACATCATGAGAGGTCCAAGGTATAAGATTCTGCAACTAATAATCCAGGGAAAGATTGTGGGAAAAAGATCTGTTGGAAGAAGAAGAATATCCTGGCTTAGGAATTTGCGAGAATGGTTCAATGTCAAGTCATCTGATCTATTCAAGGCCGCAGCTTCCAAGGTCAGAATAGCAATGATGATAGCCAACCTCCGAAATGGAGAAGGTACATGAAGAATAAGAAGAATACACTATCTACCAATCATATGAAGAAGGACATAATATTCTGTCAATTCCACCACAATTCACAGTTTGTTTTTCTCCAGGGAAATAATCTCCCTAATAAGTTTTAGTTCCAATTTTATGTTCCTTGATACATTTCGTTCTAAGGGTCCTCCTCCAGGATCCAAAAAATTTGCTGTCCCACAACAATTTTATCTGTTATCAATAGTAGTGGTGGGATCACTGTCAGAATATTTGCGAGACCATGTTCACCAGATTGGCTTCATAGATGAGCTGGTGTGCAGATACTGTCCAGAGAAGGATGAAACTATTGACCGTGTTCTCTAAGAATACCCAGCATTTCGTGGACTATTATAGAGATATTTCGGAGATTTAATATTATCACCTTCATGGACATCAAAAGACGATCGGTCTCGAATAGCTTGCAATCTATAATAATACGTAAAATACTCAATGAGATCAAAACAAGTTTCACCACTTTTTATTCATTTATTCATTCAAGGTTGTAGATTTTTACTTTAAGCATAGTTTTTATTAATGTTATTAACTTTATTTCAATATTGAAAGCAAAATAATTATTGTCATTGGACAAAAGCATATTGACAACAAAGTCTACCTACTTTAGAGTGATTTTGTATAATAAAATATATGTATTATTTAATTGTATTATTTTGCCATATAAAAAAAAATTGTATACATAAAAAAGCTTAATAGATAATCCTTATGTTATTGGTGTTAGAAATTGTGCATTTTTTTTCTGAATGTTTTGTTTGGGAATATATTAGTTGCGAGGTATTGTACTGGAGAATACGGTGCCACTAGATCCTAAAACGGTCATAAGCAACTACCAAGTATATAATAGTATAAAATATACAGAAAACTATAAACACTTTTAAGTGATAGAATAATTCATAAAACAATAATATTAATAGCATCCAAGCAAATATTTAAGAACAAGAACAAGTTATTTTTAATTTATGTTAGAATATAAAGTTATATTAGCAGATAATAAAAAACTAAAAATGTAAACATACCATTTCTGTGGGTTGTTGGAAAGTCTGTCGTTTGTTTGATGATACTGGCATTCGTTCTTGAAGTTCCCTGTTCTAAAAATAAAAAAAAGGAAAAGTCATAAAATAGGTACAAAAGCCGATTTAAATTACGTAATCGAATTTAATTCCTTTTGTAAACAATTTTTATTATTGACATAAAATTATTTGATTCATAATAATTTTGCCAAACAATAAAGTGTTTCATCTATGTCTACATTCTTTCATACCATTTTGACCTTAATTAAAAATCATTTTACAATTAAGTGTGATTGAATAACACCAAAATTATGTTGATGCACACAATTTAGCTAGGTGCGATTCAAAATTAATCCACAAAAAAAGAGAGGTAACTGAAAGGATCGTTTTCTAAAGGGTGTTTTTTTATAGAGGTATAGAACTTTTAAATGGAATAAAACAAAGATGTTTTTTTTTTTAATTCGACATGAAATTTACTTTATTCGAAAGATAACCTTCTGGCATTATAATTTAAATATGACTTCTGGCATATGACCGCCACGGCTGGCTCGGACGTAGTCTAATCTGGAGGTCCAATTTTCGATGACTTTTTCCAACATTTGTGGCCGTATATCGGTAATAATGCGGCGAATGTTGTCCTCCAAGTGATCAATCGTTTCGGGCTTATCGGCGTAGACTAGCGACTTCACATATCCCCACAGAAAATAGTCTAGCGGCGTTAAGTCGCACGATCTTGGAGGCCCATTCACGGGTCCGAAACGTGAAACTATGCGGTTACCAAACGTTTCCTTCAATAAATCAATTGTGGCACGAGCTGTGTGACATGTTGCGCCGTCTTGTTGAAACCACAGCTCCTGCACATCATGGTTGTTCAATGGATGAACGAAAAAGTCAGTAATCATGGCTCTATAGCAGTTACCATTGACTGTAACGTTCTAACCAACATCGTTTTTACAGAAGTACGGACCAATGATTCCATCAGCCCATAAAGCACACCAAACAGTCAGTTTTTCTGGATGTAACGGTGTCTCAACATAGACTTGAGGATTATCATCACTCCAAATACGGCGGTTTTGTTTATTGACGCATCCATTCAAACTAAAGTGAGCTTCATCGCTAAACAATATTCGCTTATGAAAATCAGGATCAACGGCAATCTTGTTTTGGGCCCATTCACCGAATCTACGCCTTGCTAGGTGATAGTGTGGCTTCAATTCTTGCACGAGTTGGATTTTGTAAGCACGCAAACCAAGATCTTTCCGCAAAATCTTCCATAAAGTGAATGGACACATATCCAATTCCTGTGCACGATGGCGGATAGACTGATTCGGGTCTTCCTCTACGCTACGCGCTACAGCAGCAATGACTTCTTCTGTACGCACTGTACGACGTCTCTGTGGATGCGTATTATCATTTAGAGTAAACGTGGTGCGAAAACGTTCCATAGTTAATCGAATTAATTGCTCTGATGGACGATTATGTTGACTGTAAAATAGACGTAGTGCGCGATACGTATTTCGAACAGAACCATGATTTTCAAAATAAATTTGCACAATTTGGAAGCGTTGTTCAGGCGTCAGTCTATTCATGTTGAAATGCCAAACCAAACTAAACATAAATCACTTGACAGCTGACAAAATGGCCGTCAGTTAAAAAAGTGTTGCCAACTTAAAGTTTTATACCTCTATAAAAAACACCCTTTATATAACACAGGAACGGATCCAAGGAGAGGCGATTGCCCTCACTACCAAGAGCTTCAAATTCAAAAAAATAGACTCAGCTGCTTGCTGCATTGGAAACTTAAATGTTGCTCCCCCCACATCAGTAGGCAACGCTTTCATGGATCCGCCCATGATATAACAATTTTGTATGGTTGTCCATCTGTTGTCTGCGTTTTTGTGAAGTTACTCCTTATTCTAGGTGACAGACGTCAAAATAGGTCAATTTTAAAAGTAAGGTTTAAGAAAATATGGATTTTTCACAAATTTCTTGTCTATAAGGTAGTGTAAATGTTATAAAAGTGACGTCACTTACAAACATTGCTTCTGATTTTTTAGAACATCAACGTTAGGACAACTCTGTTGTATTTGTAGTCAACAGACTGTTTGTATATATTCTGTTCTTTTCTCTGCTTGAAAGGATTATTTATGTATATATATATATATATATATATATATATATATATATATATATATATATATATATATATATATATAAGGGGAAGAGTAGTTCTTGGCCGACTAGTTAGAAAGAAAAACTCTAATTCGTGGGATAGCGGTCTTAGGACCGCTATCCCACGAATTAGAGTTTTCCTATATATATATATATATATATATATATATATATATATATATATATATATATATATATCTGGTTAAAATTATATTATTTAAAAAATGGGAAGAGCAAAAAACTACAAAACTTTGTCCAAGAATGGTTTTATAGAAGCTGTAAGTTTGACATTATCAACAAACTACTTTCAGTATGACAATAAATTTTATAGATAAGTTGATGGTTGTGCAATGTGTTCATCTATTTAATCCTCGATCGCCCAGCTAGTTATGGAATATTTAGAGAAAAAGTCATTCAAAATCTAAATTTAGATTTGATTTTCCTTAAACGTTTTGTTGATGATTGTTTAATGGCAATTTAATAATTTCCATAGCAAATTAAAATTTACATCAAAATCTGAGGTAGACTGAAAAATAAACTTCCTAGATATGACTCTAATACGCAAAAATGATAGAATTCTAACACAGTGGTATACCAAAGCAATCTGGTCGGGAAGAAATTTGAACTACTTTTCAAATTATTCAAAAAACCAAAGAAGAAGTGTAATCATGAGCTTGGTTGATAGAGCCATGTTATTAATATCCCCTACCTTCAGACCCTCCACTCTAAGAAAAGGTAAAGAAACAGTTTCACAAAACAATTTTAATAGTAAAGATATCGAGGAAATTATTAAAAAAAGAACATACAAACACTATAACAATCTAAGAACCAAAAATAGGGATGATTTACAACAGGAAACACAAAAGCAATACATAGCATTACCTTATACAATAGATGTTTCAGAAAAATTAAAATACATTTAAAAAAAAACATAATATTGTTGCATGCCACAAGAGTTACAACCAACTAAACTCAATCATTTCCAAATTGAAACGCAAAACACCAACTATGAAAACTTTCAATGTTCTATATTCACGTCCGTGCGCAAACTGCCCCAAAAAATATTTAGGAATGACAAGCTAGTTATTGAAAAATCGAGTAAATGGACATAAATATACTAAGAACTCCTTTAACTTTGAAGATATCAAAATAGTCGATACAGACAAAAATTATCAAAAATTGATAATAAAGGAAATGAGAGCATTCAAAAAGAAAATTCAAACAGTAAACGACAGAATTGACATAAAAAATCTTAGTCAAATCTACAACAATATAATTTGGACGCAGTCAAATTCTTTTAATTTTTTGTTTTCCATGTCCCCGAATATAAAATACAAGTCACTGGTACTTTGTTGATTTTAATAACCATTTTCAAAGCTCACTGGCGTGAGCTTTGAAAATAGTGAATGAGATTTCACCGAAACGTCAGCTGCCTTAGATTACACATCACACCCGTGAGAATATCCGACATAACTTATATATATATATATATATATATATATATATATATATATATATATATATATATATATATATACATAACTATTTTATTTTATTTCTTATTGAAATTTTGATTTTTATAAATCTTTTGTTGTATCTGGTTAAGATTAAAAAATTTGTAGCGGTATTCTTTCAAATTAAAACATTTTCTCCAAGAAAGACCAAGAAATTTGATTTTGGCAGGAATATCTTTTGTTGCATCTATAATATGAAATGATTTGTGGTGCGACTAGGTAGTTTACTTACCTGAGTTCCACATGAATCCACTGGTATTAGTGGATTTTGCTTGAAATTTGAATTGTTTTCTTCTTCATTTTTATAAATAAAAGTTGTGTCAGAGCCACAACAAACTAAAGGTATTTGATTATCAAATCCACAGCTGGATTCTCTTAGAAATTTCTTTTGATTTTCCGTAGTATTACCTCCTAAACTATTTATAAAAACTGGACACTGATAAATTGACCTACATTGTGCTTGTTCTCCGTTCGGCGTTTGACAGTAGACAACTGTTGATTCTAAAAAATATGAAAGGTTTTAAGTCGACAGGACATAACACTTATTTTAATAAGATTACCACTCTTTTGAAGCTTTGTGAGTGGCTTCACTTTGACTAGTCCTATTTGAGAAAATTCTCATATACAGTACGGTTTTGAAAGTGAGAAATTGACAATTTTAGAGCATGGAACTGGAAACGTTGTGTCTTCTCTTGGAATCGACAATTTCCGGGCGTAGAACAGGGAACTCTATCACGCAATTTATAGGATAACGTGACCATAGAATTATGCATACATTAAGTAAGCAACAGTAAAAAATTACTTGTTTTAATTATTTTTTTTTTTAATTTTTTGACATGTTAGGAATGGGTGACTCGTCCGTCCTACTATCATTTTTGTAGAGTTTCTTATCAATTTGTCTCGAAATTAAACTAAAAAACAGTTATTGGTGACATTTTAACAATCGCCAAATTGACATGTTTAACTCTTGCTCGTTCTTTTAGCTACCTATATCGAGTACAATTAAGAGAAACTTAGTTCTCAACCAACTGAAAAAACCTTATGTTATAAGGACAAACGTACTCTGTTCTAACATAGTACTATCTCAGATTGTAAGAATATAGGAAAGGTGGAAGCCTTTCCCATAGTGATACACCGCCATCTGTAGACCGGTTTCGAACTTGCTGGTTCTTATCAGCAAAGAATAGGCCACCGCACCTCAGCATCGGAGAAATGAATCCTTTAAACAACTTATAAAGAGTGTTTTTATAGAGGTATAAAACTTTAAGTTGGCAACACATTTTTAACTGGCGGCCATTTTGTCAGCAGTCAAGTGATTTATGTTTAGTTTGGTTTGGCATTTCAACATGAATAGACTGACGCCTGAACAACGCTTCCAAATTGTGCAAATTTATTTTGAAAATCATGGTTCTGTTCGAAATACGTATCGCGCACTACATCCATTTTACGGTCAACATAATCGTCCATCAGAGCAATTAATTCGATTAACTATGCAACGTTTTCGCACCACGTTTACTCTAAATGATAATACGCATCCACAGAGACGTCGTACAGTGCGTACAGAAGACGTCATTGCTGCTGTAGAGCGTAGCGTAGGGGAAGACCCGAATCAGTCTATCCGCCATCGTGCACAGGAATTCCATCCATTCACTTTATGGAAGATTTTGCGGAAAGATCTTGGTTTGCGTGCTTACAAAATGCAACTCGTGCAAGAATTGAAGCCACACGATCACCCAGCAAGGCGTAGATTCGGTGAATGGGCCCAAAACAAGATTGCCGTTGATCCCGATTTTCATCAGAGAATTTTGTTTAGCGATGAAGCTCACTTTTGTTTGAATGGATACGTCAATAAACAAAACTGCCGTATTTGGAGTGATGATAATCCTCAAGTGTATGTTGAGACACCGTTACATCCAGAAAAACTGACTGTTTGGTGTGCTTTATGGGCTGGTGGAATCATTGGTCCATATTTCTTTAAAAACGATGCTGGTCAGAACGTTACAGTCAATGGTGATCGCTATAGAGCCATGATTACTGACTTTTTCGTTCATCAATTGAACAACCATGATGTGCAGGAGCTGTGGTTTCAACAAGACGGCGCAACATGTCACACAGCTCGTGCCACAATTGATTAATTGAAGGAAACGTTTGGTAACCGTATAGTTTCACGTTTCGGACCCATGAATTGGCCTCCAAAATCGTGCGACTTAACGCCGCTAGACTATTTTATATGGGAATATGTGAAGCCGCTAGTCGACGCCGATAAGCCCGAAACGATTGATCACTTGGAGGACAACATTCGCTGCGTTATTGCCGATATACGGCCACAAATGTTGGAAAAAGTCATCGAAAATTGGATCTCCAGATTAGACTACGTCCGAGCCAGCCGTGGCGGCCATATGCCAGAAGTCATATTTAAATTATAATGCCAGAAGGTTATCTTTCGAATAAAGTAAATTTCATATCAATTTAAAAAATTAATCTTTGTTTTATTCCATTTAAAAGTTCTATACCTCTATAAAAAACACCCTTAATTAGACAAAATATGAAATATAATGTAAGTAGCGCAATCTCCGCAATTCTCCGATGCTTAAGTGCTATGGCCTCTTCTGTACTGACGAGAACCAACAAGTTTGAAACCAATCACTGTCTCTAACTGTGTTAGAACAGAGTACTTTTGTCCTTATACTATAAGTTTTTTTTCAGTTGGTTGGGAACTAAGTTTCTCTTAAGGTATGTTTCCACTGAAATTGTTGGCAACTTCTGTGTTTCCAGCTCTCAAAAATTCACCAACTGTTGTTTCCATTGTGTCTACACCGAATCGCCAACAATTCGAGAAATATTTTAGTTGACAACTAGCTGTCTTCACCAGTATTGTTGGCAAAATGTCTTCGAAGGACGATGATATTATGCAGGTAGCTACACTATGGAAATTTTCATTACTTGAATTTCTGCATGATTTAAATCAATTAACGTGTTGATTAATTCATTCGTCCACGTGACAGACATGTTTCTGTTTCCTACTAATGTTCCCAACTGTAACAAGCGTGTTTTTTTTTATGTTTACCGCCAAAAATTAAAAATACGATTTCCGACATTTGTTTACAACTTTTATGGCTAACACAAGATAATTACAGAGACTTTTGTCACCAACACGTGTTAACAACACAAAAGTTGGCAATTTTTCTTTGGTGGAAACCCAGCTTTATATATTTGTATTTTATACACTCAACTACAAGTATATTTATATCTACTATTGGTCTATTGAGATTTTTCGATGGGAAAAAATTTCGGCAAAATGACGCTACTCACAAAGATTCAGTCTGTTATTAATCATAAGGAGAGGCCGAGGGCACTCTTACTAATGGGTGTTTTTTTAGAGGTATACAAATTTAAAATTAAATAAAACATTTATAAATAATGTTAATAGTTATGGTTTAGGCTGTTTTACAAGATAATTGCATGCCATTAGTGTTTAAATATGATTTCGGACATATGAGCTCCATGGCTGGCTCGAGTGAAGCGTAATCGGGAAGTCCAGTTTTCGACCACTTTTTCGTATATCAGTAATTATGCGACGAATGTTAACTTTCAAGTGGTGCAACGTTTGTGGTTTGTCGGCGTAGACATGCGACTTTACATATCCCCAAAAAAGTAATCCATAGTTCTGAGATTACACGATTGTAGAGGCCAGTTCACAGGCCCATTACGTGAAATTGTGCTTTCATTGAATATTTTCCGCAATAAATTGACGAAGTCGCGCACTGTATGGTATATTGCAGCACCTTGTTGAAACCAAAGCTATGTCACATCGATATCATTCAACTGAGGAACGAAGACGTCAGCAATCATGGATTTATAGCGCTCTCCATTGACGGTAACATTTTGGCCAGCATTATCTTTAAATAAATATGGGTCAAAGATTCCACCTGCCTATAAAGCACACCAAACAGTGACTTTGATGGATGTAAGAGCGTCTCAATGAAGGCTTCTGGGTTTTCTCCGCTCCAAATTCAGCAATTCTGTTTATTAACGTAGCCATTCAACCAAAAATGAGCCTCATCACTGAAGAAAATTTTGCGTTGAAAAAGAGGATCAACTCTTATGCAAACAGGATCTTGTAAGCTGGTAATCCAAGATCTTTCCGCAAAATCTTCAACAAAGTGGATGGGCACAGTTTTTGTGCACGATGACGAATCGGCTCATTCAGGTCCTCCTCGACACTACGTTCTACAGCACCAATAACTTCTTCTATGTACACTATACGGCATTTTTGTGGATGTGTAATATCAACCAGAGTGTATATAGTGTGAAAAAGATCCATGGTTTGCCGAATCACTTGCTCGGATGGACGATTATGTCGACCGTAGCGCACGGTAAGTTCGGAGAACTGAACCATGCTTCTCAAAATAAATTTGCAAAATTTACAAACATTGTTCTGACGTAAAGCTATTCAGAATGAAATGACAAAACGTACTGATTACAAATGAATTATCAAATTTATAGTCATTAGAAATAGTGCTGCTAATTTAAAAACCTATCCTCTAAAAAACACCCTACATAAGGTAATTTTATCAGAAAATATTAATTCCTAATGCTAAAATTAAAAAATCCTTCTTTTTGTTAGAAGTGATGATGATTTTACTGTAGTTCTTAAATGATAATGATTACTCTATTTGCTACTTCTTACTTCTTAATTATTTGAGAAATAAGAATTACCGATATTAGATTTTCAAAACTCCAAACTTACCCGTCGGTTGAACTCTAGCGGTAGTAGTTGGAGTTGGGGCTGGTGGTGTTGTGGATGAGGTAGTAGTTGGAGTTGGGGCTGGTGGTGTTGTGGATGAATGGCTATAAATTTCCCGTATCGGTACACTTGGATCTTCCACAACTACAACATTATTACGATCGATTGAATCACTGCCGAATTTATTGATCACCTGTCCTCCAGGACGAGTTTCGTTAGCGTCACAACAAAATAATGTTGATCTATCTTTATCTATTCCACACTGTAATTTTTTCATAAAATTGAGCTCTTCAGGTGTTAAGTTAGCACCATTTAACCTACTAATAGATGGACATTCTTTGGACTGAATACAATAACCTTGAGATCCATTGGGTGTTGTGCAGGGTCGTGGTGCTAAAAATAAAAAAAAAATAATAATCTTGTTGTTGAGTGTAAGTAGGTCAAAAATAAAGAATATTTATTCGTTCGGTTTAGCAATGAAAGAAAAAATTAAAATTGAAATTAATATTTCCTCTTTTGTAAATATTCTTTTGATTACCACTTAAAATAGAAAAAATATATGTTAAAGTATATGGAATACTTAAACAAAATCAGTGAAATTTCAAGTAGGGGAAACCCGGGCAAAGTGAATATCTTAGGCTATTTTTGGTCTTCATTTAAAAGACCTACAGGCAGTGGCGTAGCTAAAAGCTGTGGGAGGGGGGGCTTGTGAAATCTCAATGTGGCCCCCTTTTTAATTTAGCAATATAATTTAGTTCAAATACTAAATAAGCTGTATTACAAGTGTATTTGACATTCATTAATCATGATATCGACGTTTAGATATCAAGCTTCCAAGTCCACATACCCCATGATTGGCGAGATCGACGTTAGTTATACAGCAGACAGGCAAGCGGAGCGAGTTTTTAAAAGTGTATAGCCAAAACTCAAGCTCCCAAATTCCCATAATTCTGGAGGAGCGAGATCGATTTTAAACCAAAATTCAATTTAAATATATAGAAAATTAAAGACTGGAACACACTAACATAAACATATTTAAAAAATATATAAACAACATTAAACAATAAAATACAACAAAAACAAAAATTTAAATAATAAATTGTGTTTACACTGTTAAACATTACGTATCTAATTCGTAATCAAAGTCAGTGAAGCTATCTTCGCTCAAATTATTTATAACTGATTCCTCTATCTCACCGATCATGAGATCGAGTTTCCACATTTTCTTTTATTCTTTTATTAAATGGATTTTCCCCAATTTTCCGCAGTAACTTTATTCAAAAAAATCTTTTAAAAATCCAGTTAAATTACTAATTTTGTAAGTTGTGTTATTGCTCGCAACTTTACCTTTAACTTGATAGAGATATTTCCTTCTACAACGGACAGTTTCCGGACGATCTATAAGAACAGATTTCCTATCTATTTTTTTCCAGCAAGAATTAAGTTCTCTGAGCAATTTCCAGAGCTCAGTTCTTTTAATTTCAGGTAAATCCCGATCTTCATGGATTTTAGTTAGAATTTTGTTGACGGTTGGGATCTGCTTCTCATAATAAAATCTATGTACAACTCCTTTTATATTGCAGTTTACATCTGTGTGTACTCTGCTCAATGACAGAAATTAAACTAAACCATCAGAAATTTTATTGTTGCAGTGAATTTATAAAAGCTTATATTATTTAAATATAATTAAATTTAAGGGCAGTCCTCAGTTACCTGCGGTACTGGAGGAGGTACATTGGAGGTTTTGGTATTACTCTCTCTAGTTCTTGCATAGATTATAGGCATGTGTATGCTTGCGATCGCCCTTCCTCTTCCCAAGAGTTTTGAGTTCAGAAAAATAGAGCCGATTCTGCCCTTTATATTAGAAATGTGTATGCTGCTGGTACTCCCCCTCTCCGGTTGATTTTCTTGCGATAGCCCCCCCCCCCATCAAGAGCTTTCAATTCAGGAAAGTAGACCCGATTCTGCCTCTTATACTAGGAATATGTATACTGCTGGCATCTTCCCCCCCTGGTAGCAACTTGTTTTTTTTTTGTGATCGCCCCCCCCTCTCTAAGAGCTTCAAATTCAGAAAAATAGACCTGACTCCGCCTTTGACACTAAAAATGGGAATGTTGTTGGTATCTCCCCCTCCCGCCATCGACAAATTACTTTCGCTTACTATACTGTAATTTTATGATATCACCCCCCCCCCCCCAAAGAGAGAGGCTGGATCCGCTCCTGCCCAGAGGCCTTGCGTTTAATGACTTTTATTAGTGACTCATAAAGTGATTTCCTAATATATGTACATATATGTTAATACAAATCAAAACGCCCTGCGTTGTATGTTCATTTATATTAAATAATTGCTGTCACCTTGAGTTAAATGAATTGTGGGATTGATTAAATTGAATTCTAAAGACTTTTTTGGGTGAGGGGTGCCCCCAAACCCGGGGCCCACCGTGCCGCTGGCTCTGCGGATCCTTCGCTATGCCACTGCTTATAGAATTATATAAGTTTCGTTTAATACTAAAAGCAAAATTTGATGTGAAACGAACCTAACAAACAAAATAAACATTGAAAATTGGAAGTACAAATATATTACAAACAACATTTTTCTGATACAAATCTAATTATTGCAGTTATCTGCACTGAGTACGAATAATACAGTTTATCCAGTTTTCCGTTGACTGTCTATCTTCTTCCGTTTATGTGTTGTTCTTGGTTTAGCAGGCTGAGGAATAGGTCTTAAAACTGAAGGACTATAGTAGGGCTTTGAACATCCAGGTTCGGGTAAAGCGGAGGGAACATCATTGCTTTGGGTTTCTTTTGTAGTTTTAGATCCCGTAGAAGTGCAAGGATAGTCTTCAATGGTGTCTTGAGACTGAGAATGATCTAGAATTCACGACCGTCAACTTCATCCGACGTCGAAATAGTTAAATGATTAATGGATTCTAAAATAGGTGGATTTTCTTCTTGAATAGTGTTTATGATTGAATCAGATTGTTGAGTGACATTTGCCAATGAACGTGGTTGATCATTAGATTTATTTGAAGGTGAAGCTTCAACAACGGTCTCAAGTAAATCAATTCTTTCCAGTGGCGGCAAAGTTTCAGTTTGGATGTACCTGCAAGTACCTCGGCTAGTGCAAAATGACCATGAATAAAACATTTAAAAAATTAATTCGTTAACTGTATTATGTTTTTTGTAATCATCTTTTACCTGTTCTTCTTAAGCTTCGATCAACCCTTTGAAAGGGTTTTGTACTTGACGAGCTGGAAATCTTTCAGTATAAAAACTTCTTATCTTCGAAGAATTTGACAGCGCTTCACCATAAATTAAATGCATATCAGTATATTCTGCGTAAGAACATTCTTCCATTTTTTTAAATTATTTTTATTTGAAGGCGGATTTGACCAGTTCCGTCAATAGGTAATAACAATAATAACTGTAGGTAATAACAATAATAATCTGATTTTTACCTGTTTGTGTTTCGCATTAGTAACTTTTGGGTGTTCCGCATAAAAACCGATTTATCTCGAAAACTTCCAGTTTTATCGAAATTGAGATTATCTTTTTTGAAGAGGAATAGCCAAAAAATTAAAAAAAAAAGTTTCCAGCTCTGTAAAATGACACCTGTCAAAAATTAGGCCCGCCGAGTATGGCTGCAAGTCCATTCCTGTCTTCTCTGATGTTCTAAAACATTTATTGTAATATGATTTAATGAGTCTTTATGGCCTCTATAAAATATTAAAATTCTATTAAATTATTCAAGCCTTAAAAACTTAGAGCCGATAAGGTAAATCGCTGGGTACCACTGTAGAGCTCTGTATCTCCGTTAAGGGGCACTATAGGAGTTTTTTTTTTCTATGAAAAAGTAGGATACCTACCGGACACCCTATATATCCCAACCAGAAACTCGGCGTTTCTTAAGTATAATAAAGAAAATACTATATTATTTTCAAATCAGAATGAGACAGAAAATAAGCATCTCGTAAGCATCGACATACGTGTAAATTACCAGTATGAGGGGTAATGCAATGCTGGCACGGTGAGAGCGGGCGGCAGCATACGCCACGCCCTAGCACAACAAGAGCATTCCAAGTTATTTGCTTTCAATCAGGCCGTCGAAACATAAGTACCGTGTTTCGCGCCCAATTTTTTTGTTACAATGGAAGTTTATTCCACGGAACAAAAAGAGCAGATTATTAAGTGGTACACTATTCTGGTAAATAATCAGCAAATTTGTATTTACGTGCGAAAATCATCCTATTCCTTGAAAATTTAGAATTTCGGAAATTAATAAAAAATTTGGGACAATCAGTTGTCTAAAAATTTGTAAAAAATGCACTGATAATAATGAGGAGCAACCAGTTCCTTAAATTACTGAAGAACGAGCAAATCGGGAGATTGACGTTTGTAGTTTGGCAGAAATTAATTCTCCTTGCAATAGTATCGTAATTGCCTAAGAACTTGATGTGAACGCTTGAACAGTTAGGAATATTTTAAAGCGGAACAAATATCGCTGTTACAAATTGCGAATAACTCAAGAAATTTTTCCGAAAGGCCAGAAAACACGTGTTACTTTTATTTTTTACCAGAATAAAAGTTTATTTTTAAGAATGATTTTTAATTTTAAAGTGGTCTATTAGCTTAATTACTTAGAAATTACCGTTGCGTTTCACTAATATTTTGATTAGAATAAATGTTTATTTTGTAACAAAAATATCAGTTTTCTTTACGCTCAACGCCCAACAAAACTAATTTTTTTGTATGTTAACTATTTGATATTTTTAAAACAATAAATGTATCAAACAGTCATTAAATATTCCAACTTCCGTCGATTACGTTATAAGTTTAGACGAAAAGAAACTACACCCTCTCATTCGTTTCAAGGTACTGTTCGTCTCCGTGTTGCACGGAAGTTGGCGGGGATAATATTGGGCGTAGGCGTTCCCTAAGATCTATGAACTAACCTGAAACAAGTTAGACGGGCTTAGTGGGTTAGAATTTGAGGAAACGGCCAAAATAATTTGTAGTTAAGAAATTTAAAATAGAAAGTTGGCTATAGTAATGTTTCTATTAAACCTCGGTAATATGAACGGCCAGTCTATTCTTTCTAAAGTTTCGTCTCAGGTCAAAAGCAACAGTGTTATAGTTGCGTCGCGCCCAGTTACAATTCAACGATTACAAAATTGGGCTAAACAGAAAGGCAGTAATGTATTTTCGCCTTACTCTGGTGTGTAAAATACAAAAAAAGCATATTATCCACGTGACGAGTATCTAACTTTTACTAAATCAAAAGCCGAGATTAAATTCCAAGGCTTACTGGATTATACAGTGGATCGAATTATATTGCTTCAATTAGACGCCCTTGAACAAATCGATAGATTAGATTTGTAGATATGAGTTTCATTTGCAAATGGGGCTTCGATGGACTGTCAGGTCAGAGCCAACTTATTCCTAACCTCTCTTATTACACTTCAATTAGCAGGTATTAACACGCAAACTCAACAATTTATTAAGAAAACGGAACTAAAGTCTTTAACGAAAATAGAAAATTATGAACTCGAACCAGACAACTTGCACCATATAAAAGAGTTCGCTTTGCCACCCGAGCTTCAGTACAGTACAACTTATCTATGACGATGATAGACGGCTAGGTGAATGCTTTGGCAAGAGCGAAATCGGTCCAACGTTATTACCTCTGCCAAACAACATCTCATTTCAACAAAATTGATACTGTGTCCCAGTCAATACAGAGTATTTCAAGCTACAACTGTTAGCTCTACACGCATGTATTAGATTCTTCGAATGCTGCTTGTATTTGTCGTATCAACGTGACACACAGCAGTGGCAAGCTCGTAAGCAGAAAGACAAAGAGGTGAAAGCACAGACAAAGGCTACCATCCAACATGCCTTTAAGGAGAGAGATTAGGACTTCTTGTTGACATGCCAAAGAAAAGGTTAGGAAGCACTAACGATGGCAACATAGTTCGACGTTTCTTCGAGAACAGTGATGAGTCAGCCATTATAACAAGAGTAAAGCGAAAACTGATCCTTCGGTTTCCCATAATTTTGCTAACCATTGGAAGCCGACATTAAACTGAAATAGAGAAGATTTGGAAATACAAACTTCAAATAGCAAGATTATTCTTCAAAGGATATTCTTGGTACAACATTCCAACAGGAATCCACAAATGACTTACTCCATTGACCAGACATCATAGCATTTGCAATATTACCGATAGGTAAACTATCGAAAGATGCACAAAAATCAACGGACAAGTTGATAAGAAACTATCGTCTAGACTTTGCCCGAAAATCTTCTCGAGAAAAAATATGGAGGATGTGTTCCAAAACTTTTGGCGTCGATGGATCCTTACACTATTTTTGACATAGTAAGGATTCGGATGACAATCCATACGTATTGAAGAATGAGAAAAGAGCTGTTAACAAAGAAGGCAGTGGTTAAAAAGTTCTTTTTATTATTTTTTATTTTATTATTACAGTCGTATTATTTATTTATTTATGTGAATCAATAAATACTATATTACTTACAAATTATTTGCATTGGTATTTATTAAGAAGTCTTAAGCATAGAGGAAAAAGTACTTTCGCCTTTTTAACGATTATCGATATCCATGTATTTATTTTAATAGTATTATATTTAAAATGTACCTTGAAGTCAAGCGCAATATTTTATTCATGGAAATACAACTATTCTTTTTATTTTATTTTTAAAGCGTTGAACCACATTAGACGTTTTTCGAGTTTATTTTCATGATTTTTATTTTTAATATCAAATCTGTGCTTTCAACCCACCGTATTTTGACGACCCGAAACCAGCGAGAAGTCCTTGCCCGACACCGTTTTTGCTGTAAACTAGGAAGCAAGCTTCGATACAACAGTATGCTTTATTTCACTTCTTTAACATCGCCAAACGGGTTGTCCGTCGCTTTCTTTTTTTTCAAAGGTTCTGTTCTGGATTTTCCACACTTGAACTTACTTAAACAGCTTATTTCTTGCAAATATAACTCTGGTTCTCTCTCCAAACGCGTTTCAACCACCTAATGGCCTCGTCAGTGCAGCTTTATCGAACCGATTTTTCGATGTCAGACTTAAAAATACCACGGATTTAGATAGTGGCCTACATGTAGGTATTCTCCTATCAAGCAGATCAAAGAAAGGATATATACAGACAGTTTATTTTTTGCAAGTACAACTTTGGTCCTTTCTACAAACCCTAGAACAACATTCGCAGAAAACAATTATCTATATTAAATATAAATTCCGAAACATGTGGGGAAGATATTAAGCATTCAGCAGCTCCACTGAGGAGTCCACTAGGTGGTCGAAATGTGTATGGAGAGAGAACCAAAGTTGTATTTGCAGGAAATAAAATATTTGTGTATATTCTTTCCTTTATCTGCTCGAAACGAGAATACATACATATAGGAACAGATGTTTTGTTTCTGCAATATGTTAATTTTTTTATCCAGAATTTCCCGATCGCTAAGAATAAACAATTAAATACAACCCCAAAAGTTATTAACAAAGTTGTGCTAAAAAAATGAATATTTTTACTTGAAACTATGCATGCTTATTTTATGTCACAATAGGCTTCTTTTGCTGCAGTATGAAGTATATGTAATATGTTTTTCTATTGTTTATTAACAATTGAATAAACAGTCATTTTAGCATGTTTTTTTTCTTGCAATAAGCAATGAATAAATAATCTAATTTTGATTCTTTCTTTTGTAGATAATTTTAAGATGTAAAACTTTTGTTTGGAACTTTTTTTCTAAAATGCAATAGTTTTTATTTCAATCAAAAAAACCGGTTTTTTCTCAATTTAATTGTTCAATAAAAATTTTCGAAAAAAAAAATTGAAGTCTAAGCAACCATGAATTGTGAACATCTTCTCGCCGACTGATATCTAGAAACACTAACCCCCTAATTTACTAACATGGTTTAACTTTAAAACCGGTCTAGATTGACAGTAGAGAATTCAAATTGACAAGGGTAACAATAAGGCAAGGAAGTTTTGAACCTTTAAAATACAATTAAAACAATATCATAAGAAAAACAAAACTGAACATCTACAAAATCTAATTTCCAAAGCAACTAGATTGGGTCGAAGTCTTAAATCTTCTTGGAATAGACGGATTTTGTATTTCAGTGTAAATTTTTTAAATTATTATTATCGGCCAAGCGCTTTCGGTCTAACTTAGACCATCCTCAGGGCTCAGACCCTAGAAACAAGAGAATATGGCCAGAAAATAAGCTTACTTAGTACTCACCAACCACACTCACTCGTGAAAGGACACACCTTAACCCTGCCAGTTTGAGAACAGTCTTCAATAACGCCAGCGTAGCCTCCACATAGAACAAGTCATATACAATTAAAAAAATTTTGAAAGAATTTGTCCCAAAAAAAAATTTATTGTATATGACTTGTTCTGTGTGGAGGCTACGCTGGCGTTGTCGGAGACTGTTCTCAAACTGGCAGGGTTAAGGTGTGCCCTTTGACGAGTGAGTGTGGTTGGTGAGTACTGAGTAAGCTTATTTGCTGACCATATTCTCTTGTTTCTAAGGTCTGAGCCCTGAGGATGCTCTAAATTAGACCGAAAGCACTTGGCTGAAATTAATAATTTAAAAAATATACAATGAAATACAAAATCTGTCTATTTCTTGATTTCTTCGGTGTACAACCTGTTAATAACTTATTTAAATCTTCTTAGCGAATCTGGCTTTAAATTTTTTTCCAAATTTAATTTGACTGGCCTAATATCCATGCGGTGCATAAATTTAGGTTAGTTTCTTATCCGACAAATAAATAAATTACAGTACATTCTTCTTGAATTACGCATCTTGAGAGTTTATTATATTATTTTAAATATAATAAATATATTTAAATCAATATGTGCTTATTTTACTATGATTTAGTATTTAATGGTAATCACATATTTAATTGAATTTGAAATCGGAAGTTAAAAGGTAATTATTTCTATATTGATTTGGCTACAGTTCAAATATAACTTTCCTTCAAACTTTCAAATTTTGAATAATTTTCACATTATTGTAATGTTGTGACTGGCTGAAAAATTTTGCCGATCATTTCTAGTCCACAAAAATTTAGCTTGCTTTGAAATGAAGCTCCTCTGGCTTTACGAAGTCACCAGGGGCCGTATCCTTGAACTGGGGAACGTGAAGTAAACGGTGAAAGGGTGGCGAATGTGCATTCTTGACGCGTTATTATTCATTTTCTTGTTCGTCCCAAATGAAATGTCAGCCGCTAAATGACATATTTGACGATTAGTATTAAAAATATTTATTTTATTTTTTGTTGTTCAAAATAACTCGTCATTAAAAAATGTCATATGTGAATGAACCGTTTTTTTTTTATTATATTCCCGGGTCCGTCCTAAAGCCGGATGCACTGCGACTAGAGTAGGCCTATTGTGCTCACCCTAGATGTTTCAGCCACTCTGTCAACCTAGCCCCCTGGCTCAATCTGTACAGTCCTGCTAAGGAGTGAGTGAGTATTTCTCTCGATTCCAATCTTACTGATCCGAAAGTTTGTTGTCTAAATCTCACCAGTGACTCACAGTCACATATGATATGCTTCACCGTTTCCTCGGCTTGTCCACACAGTTCTTTCTGACGTTTTATTTTTGTGAATAAATAATTGAAACGTTAATTAGATGGTACCACGATATTTTTAATATTTTGAAATTTTTAATTAAATTATCCTTAGAAAGTTGAATATGTCTTGCAAATATTAAGTAAATTCGATATTACAGATTTATAAAATTATTACAGGATATTCTGTTCATAACTCAATTGTATGAGCATGCTATTTAAAAATGTTTTTCTACGGTTAGTTCTGTTTATGGATTTAACATAAATACTTATGTCCATAACAGCCGAGTATCATGGTTTTAAATAGTTAAGTCTACATAATTCTTTTCCCGACGCAACTGATAATATATTAGAGAAATAACAATTTGTAAGCTATCTGAAACTTTTATTTAAATAAGTAACAAATTTTATATTTAAATAATGTTAACTACATCATTTAGGTTAACTAGACTGTGTTAAACACAATACTACACTACAATTAAATAAATAGTATGATTATAATGTATCCGGACATATAAATATGAACCCTACAGACCAACGAATGAGGTCCTTCAGCATAAGAACCTTATTTATGGTATATTTGACCTTCAAACCTCTACAAATCTTTACACAATAAAAAAACTATATTAAAAGTTGAATGTGAGATCTGCCAGTATCTTTAATGGACGTCTTCTGTCTGACCTTTGGTTTCGGTCCCTGGTCTTAAACAGTTTCTCTATCATTGTTCAAGTTTCAGAATTCATACAGTAAATAACTGATTGGATAGTTTCCGTAGTGGATTGGGATGATGGCTTTTAGTCATACTACGTAGAGTTGTAATTTCCACCGTTTCAAGGTTTATCAGAGCTAGTTTTCTGCATTTACTGTATGTAGGGAGCATGTATTCCAATTGACGTCAGTATTTTACTTTGTATATGAGCTGCCGTTTTTCTTGATATCCCTTTTTCTTTATATATTAGAATCCTAAAGTATTTGGCTCTTTGTATGCATTCTTGTTTACCAGTTCTAGAGTGTCAATTTAAGATAATTTTGTAGTCTATATTTACACGTAAATATTTTACTGATGGTTTGGTCTATATCTCTCGGTTGGTAAGTGATATAAAATAACACACAACAATAACAGCAACAACACTATTTTTTTTTTACTCAATTCAATGTGTCATTCATTTTATTTTTTGAAATCCGCGGGTTTTAGCACGTTCATATCTGGCAACATTGCCTTTTCAAGAATACGGTTTTTACTGTCAAATGTATAAAGTGACAGTTCACATCGCCATTCACATGACTTTTCACATCATGCTTTCGAGGATACGGGCTCAGAGTTAAGTCTAAATATAAGCATAATTGATTCCAGTACTTCTGCTCTGCATAAGTGCCGGCGATAATCTAAAACTTTGTTTACATTCGTCAATACACAATATGTTCATTGAATTCTGAGGAAAATATATTTTTTTGAATATTGATTTCCTATGAAGGACGAATCATATAAATTTCTTTTAAGTAATGTAGGAACATGCAGACGACATATTTTTGTAGGAATTTATTTACCTGGTGTTCGTTATTTTTAATTATTATACTAATTGAGCAGGCACACTGGTGTGGTGATTATTAAAATTTATTACTAAAAGGTTTTGTTCTCAGATTTACTAGTTGAAACACAATTTTCTACTAAATACTTACACGGACAACCATTTATTCCTATAACGATAATCACAAAGACACCAAAAACCACTGTAAACGACATTACAAAATAAAATACCAACTATTCTGAAAGGACAGAAAACAAGCTAAGAAAAGCATTTTGAGACTCATTATTTAATCATGGAGTTTCCAGTTGAAGAGTTTACAATTGTAAATGGCAAAAATAATTCGATAATAGTAAAAAAAACATCTTAAACCACGATTTTTATTTATTTTTTCTAAAGTATTGTACATATAGAGTTCAAAGTAATGGAGATTTTATTATAAATGTTTTATTAAAGGATATCTATATTTGTCAAATGCTTAATGATGGGTGGAAGTTATGAAAGCAGATGAATATTTTCGTTTAGAATTTGGAATTTGTAATGTATTCCATTCAAAATCGTATTATAAAGGGTGTCCCGTAACTAATGGGTCATGAAGTTACTACACATCAAAGTTGAATAATTGTCATATAAATTTTGTCGTTAAAAATATACAAGGTGTTTCAAGCATAAAATTTATTTTGAAAAATAAACTATACAGGGTGTTCGGTAAGTATCTCCTAATTTCTCGGGAGCATATAGGGGAAATCAAAATAACCCTACTTTGCTACTGCCACACTCGTTGGGTTTAATTTTTGACAGGTGTCATTTTACAGAGCGGAGAACTTATTTTTTAAATACTTTGGTCATTCCTCTTTAAAAAAGATACTCTTAATTTATTTTCATAAAACTGGAGGTTTTCGAGATAAATCGGTTTTTATGTGAAAGACTTAAACGTTACTATGCTAAACACATACAGGTAAAAATCAGGTCGTTATTGTTAATACCTACATAATGAATTAGTATTGACGGAACGTGTCAAAACCGCCTTCAAGTAAAAATAATTTTAAAAAATGGAAGAATATTCTTTTCCAGAGTATGCTGATATTGCATCTAATTTTTGGTGAAGCGCTGTCAAATTCTTCAAAGGTAAGAAGACTATGCTGAAAGATTTTCAGCTCGCACATTACCAAGTCCAAAATCCTTTCAAAAAGGGTTGATCGAAGCATAAAGAAAACAGGTAAAAGATGATTAGAAAATAATTATTAGAGTTAACGAATTAATTTTTTACATGCTCATTTTTGCCGCGACGTGGTGGTGAGGGCCCTCCCAGGAGAGAACGAGACCCTCCTTAGAGGAAAAATTTTGCTGACATCCATCAAACAGCATAAGAAAGCTCGAGATATAAAACAATGTTACATCATGGATTGTACATGCAACTCTAATAGAACAGTTACTTTACCCTTATCAAGTTGACGCTATGTCTTCAGACGATTATTACAGGTAGACCACCATCTCGGTGGTGGTGTAACAGGATGAATTGTGTTTTTTATCAATTTATTCAAACTGTGCAACCTCTAACATGGAAGGGATATGATGGAACGAGGTTTGCATTCACTGTACGCATTTTACTTCATTCACACACAGAGTTGAATATAGTTGTACATTTGCTGAATGTGATTTCAGCACTACAATAGTATAATGTGGATATATCCACTGCTATTGCATCTCACACGGAGGAATCCGTGAAAGCCGCATAAACATATATACGCCATCCGGCGGGAGGTCGGCGAAGCCGCGTTCAGTGATGCATGCTTCCTTCCAATCTGTCCTTTGCACAGACAGGTGCATGTCGGTACCCTGATGAGTCTAGTTAGAGACGAAACATGTACCTCTGCCGTATCACTGTAGCGGAAGGGGTAAGTTTTTTTAACTTTCTTCTCGGTGTGGTGGTACAGGTAGGCCACCATCTCGGTGGTGGTGTAACAGGATGAATTGTGTTTTTTATTAATTTATTCAAACTATGCAACCTCTAACATGGAAGGGATATGTTGGAACGAGGTTTGCATTCACTGTACGCATTTTACTTCATTCACACACAGAGTTGAATATAGTTGTACGTTTGCTGAATGTGATTTCAGTATTACAACAGCATAATGTGTATATATCCACTGCTATTGCATCTCACACGGAGGAATCCGTGAAAGCCGCATAAACATAAATACGCCATCCGGCGGGAGGTCGGCGAAGCCGCGTTCAGTGATGCATGCTTCCTTCCAATCTGTCCTTTGCACAGCCAGGTGCATGTCGGTACCCTGATGAGTCTAGTGAGAGACGAAACATGTACTTCTGCCGTATCACTGTAGCGGAGGGGGTAAGGTTTTTTAACTTTCTTCTCGGTGTGATGGTACAGGTAGGCTACCATCTCGGTGGTGGTGTAACAGGATGAATTGTGTTTTTTATCAATTTATTCAAACTGTGCAACCTCTAACATTGAAGGGATATGATGGAACGAGGTTTGCATTCACTGTGCGCATTTTACTTCATATATATATATATATATATATATATATATATATATATATATATATATATATATATATATGTATATTGGGATTGTGATTTGTTAAAAATTGAATCAAAATGTAAAAATAATGTTGAATTTTCTATAATTTACATTTCTTATAATTGACGTGTCTGTATTTTATCTTACCATCATCAGAAACATTTTCTTTGTTATAATTGTCAACCTATTTCGATTTTTTTTTGTACTTACATGTAAATTCTTTGTCACCTTGAACTACAGTTCACAACAGAAAAAAGAATCAAAATGAAATTAATTTTCTTTACCTAAGGACATTAACAATACGGTATCCCGAAGACCTAATAAATAATGTATTTAAAAAAATCATAAATTTCGCAATCAAAACCCACTATCTGCAGAAATAAAAGCGAAAACGAAAAACATACATCGCACTTTGAAAAACTTCAAAATGTCTTTAAGATACATAAAGTAACTGTCAGTTGTAAGAAATACAATCTCCTACAAAATTGATAAAGCAAACTAAAATCCAAAATTTCAAAAGAGAAAAAACACATGTTGTTTACAATATTGCATGCAAAAATTTTAATGGAGAATACATAGGACAAACTAGTCAATATTTAAAAATAGAAAGAATGGTTGTAAATTGGACAAATAATTATTTAAATAAAAAAAATTTAGATACTGCGTTTTTAAAACTAAGTATGAAATAATTTGTCACCTTTTCGTGAAAATTTGGAAATGTAAATTTTTAATATCTATGAAAATACCTGTAAAATTTAAAACGAAAAACGTGGGGTGCATGCAATAGATAATGGGAAAGAGTGTATTGAGTAGCTGTCGTTGAAAAAGTCACACAACAGTTATTATCTATTGCACTCCACGTTCTTTAGTTTAGATCTTTCAAATATTTTCATAGCTGAAATCCGATTTCAGTCAAAAAGGTTGGTATTGCAGTATGTTGTGTATTTTGGTCTCTTGATTAAAAGTCTCCATGAGCACGAAGCCCGATTTTTGGAATATTCGCTGATTATTATCATCACTTAAACGCTTATGATGTGGATCAAAATATAGAACATACTGCAATACCAGCCATTTTAATGGAAATCTGATTTCCATAAGCTTTGAGTGGAGTCCTTTGCAGGATAATGTCATAAATTAGTTTGTACTTTTTAGTCCGCTTTAAAAACGTGGTATATTAAACTTTTTAGTATTTAGTTTAAAATCGATCTTAAAATTTGTTCCGAACAGACAAAAATTCATTTGATCGATCTTAAAATAACCTTAAAATCCAAATTCAAAAAGGCCATAATATTGTAATACCGGGTTTATATGTGGGTACCAAATAGGACGTGAAGTTTACCTTGAAATAACCTGTTCCAACATCGTAATATTACATTTTCATGCAGTTCTGAGCTAGGTTTAAAATTTAAAGTTAGTTTAAAATAAATTGCAAAATTTGTAAGTGACAGACAAACAAATAAACAGACATATATAAAAGAGAGTTAATATTGTCAGCGCCATCTTAGATATTACTGCACCAATTTCGTCCAAAAAAATATGGGAACACCGCAGCAACTTTCTGAACATAACGTAAAAAATTTCACTCGAATCGGTGCCGCCGTTCCGGAGTAATCGGTGTATATACATAAAAAATAAACATACTCGACGAATTGAGAACCTTTTTCTTTTAGAAGTCGGTAAATAATATTCAATTTTAGGTGACAACCCTGTTAAAGGTCAAAATTTGGAAAATATATTTCTTTCCTCAAAAACGGATAGAGTAGGGCAAAAAAAAACTTTGAGTAAAGTTGCCGGAAATGAAAAAAAGGAATACAAAAAAATGTAACATACAGTGTGATCCATTAAAAATAAGTAAGAAGGCATCAACTTCCGGTATAACCAGAGGAACTTCAAGTATATCCGAAAGTCGCACAAGATCGCTGTTACTTCATCTGATTTACGGGATTCAAATCGCATTATTTCCTGACATATTTTAATGGACGGTCACCGTGACACACTGTATAATGCTGAGGAAAAAATGATTAAATGGTAATTTTATCAATCTTTATTTTAAATTAAACTTAATTATATTTTAGTTAATTACAATGATATTTTCTAAATAATTTACATTAAAACTAAGTAAATAAACATAAATCTTCATAATAATGCAAATATCTTCGGAGTGATTGTGGTGGATGAGTTTATCTTTTACTAACGGAACGGAAAAAGAGATGACGATATAATCAACGATTTTTTATACAACAAAAATATATTCAACATTTTAATTGTTTATAATTTTAAGTAGATCATTATTTACGTTCGCATTATTTTATAGTTATCTGAATCAATGAACTCGTTGACTTTTAAACATATTCTGGTTTTTCCAAGGTTTTTGATGATAAACAAGTAATCTTTTTATTAATATCAAAATTTTAGGTTAAAAGCCGTAGTTTTGCCAATGATCTTATTAATTTACTTGTTAAGATGCTAATTTAACTCTGTTGTGTTTTTATAGAGTTGGTGGCAAGGCAGTGAATCGTGCCTGTTTTTTTTTTAATTATTAAATAAATAAAATTCTTAATTATAAATGAAAATGCCACGTAAGCCTCGAACTTTCTTTTGTTACTAGTCGTGTATAGGTTCTTGACTTCTTTGCCCTCTAGGCATTAATTTTTCTTGGATTAAAATGTAAACATATTTTGCTCGATATTGACATTGACATGTTAACATTTGCTTGTAGCCTTTAGAGACCTACTTATTTTAAATTGGACTAAATAAAATGCTTGGTTGGAACTCGCTTTTAGAAAATGGGATCACCGAACTACAATAATATAAATTTAGGGGCATGCTGTATATTTTTCGTGAAAACCTGTAGCATGCTACTGAAGTAGATATTGGCCGTACGTATTGTCAAAAAAATAATAATCACACAGACACAATATTCTTAAACCTGCTTGACAACAACATAATTATAATTTGTTTGACATTAATATGTTAACATTATCTAGGAATTTTGCATAACAGCTTAATTTAATGAAGTATTTTCCTCTTTTTTTATATTGCCTTAGAATTGGATTCAAGATAAAAAAAAACGGTATATGCTTTGACGAAATGACTTGCTTCTTTTAATTTATGTATGTTTGCTAGTGATGGGTCGGTATTTGTCGTACTGGTAATTTGTCGCGGTACTTTTCAATAACGTCGACCACCCTCCACAATGTAAAAGGAACTGGTTCTAGCTTGAGAATCAATAACAGCAAATATAATCTTTGAACGACAACAGGTAAGCGTCGGCGGCTATCGATGGTACAGATTTTATCATCTTATATAGCTTTCGCGATACCTTTGAAGTTGAAGAGATTAATTTTCGTTACCTTGCTTGTCTGCACACACGCACAAACATGCGCACTCGCTCTTTCGCGGCTTTACTTTAAAACAAGCAAAGGATTATAAAAAAATTCTTTTAGATTTGCCATAACCACTTGGGTCTATTTAGGTCTTGCGTCTCTTGGTATTTGCTGCATCGGTCCTAATTTTCACATCTTTTTTGATTTTAATTCATACTTTTCCAGTTCTTAAGTTAATCCGATTTTTGTTACTTTTTCTTGTTGTCTTTTAACGCTTTATTTCCGCTTCTTCTCTGTCTTCGTTTCCGACTTTTTTTTTCCTACGACATTTCACTTGTATTCATTTCAGTTTCCAATTTGGACAACATAGATACTTTTACGTTAATGAAAAAGGTTCATATTTTCTGTTTATTACTGTGACTTCTTAATCTGAGGCTTGTCTAAGTCTGTAGATAATCGACTTTACTGTGGTTTGTTGTTTTTGAAAGTACCTAAGACATTGCATTTCGAAATTAAATTTCCTGTTTTATTTGTGGTAATGATAATGTAGCAAGAGTGATGAAAAAACTTGACAGAGCTAACAATGAAATTAAACGACAAATAGTGATTCATTTTCATCAAGGTCTAGGTACGCATTATCGTTAAATTTATAATGCAGAATTATCCTACATGCATATGACTTAATGTCCCTAAAAAAACTGATGACAAAAGTTGCCTTACATGCAATTCATTCAACAACAGTCATAAACCAGTGGCATCCAAATAGAAGAAAGTAAGGAAGGTGGGAAGAAAAGATCAAAAAGGGAAGACTACTACTGTAGCTGGCCCATGGATTTCACTGCGTCCAGGGTTTGGGAGCTTGAATTCGTGCATGCAGAGTAAGGGGGCTGGCCCCCCAAGCACCCGTACTTGCTATGTGCTGTATGTGTGAAGTGAGACTATCGTGTTACATGAGCATATGTGAGAGCATAAAGGTCTCTCCTTGAAGCAACTCATCAAGCTATATAGCAGCTACAACTAAGGTTTTTGTAAAAACTGAGATTCGCAATTTTCGTCCCTTCATGTCTCAAAAACTAACCATTTTCGGACGATGTGCTCATGAGAACGTTCAATCAGGATATTATAAAGTATAACATACTGAATTTTTAGCCCATTTGACTGTACTCCCTTTGTTTTTTGCGGGGTTCTCCGTCGTTTTTATTATCAAAAATATTCCCTGAAGAAGTTGAGAAAGCTTGTAAAAAATAGAAAATCAACTTTATGGCGGGTCCGGATTCCATTACTTCATTTGATGTAAATAATTGTGTTTGGGAGTTTGCTGAACCTTTGTCTGTAATTTTTAATTTATACATTCAGAAATGTATTTTTCCTGACCCGGGGAAGGAATTGAAAATCTGTTCTGAGTTTAAAAAAAATGATAAAACAAGGGTCGAATATTATGGTCCCATTGTGATAATGTACAATTTTGCAAAGATGTTTGAGCAAGTCCTTCACACGGCGCTTTTTATGATGAACCAGCAGCATGGTATCACTTTTAGAAAGTCAACTGTGACCAATCTTTGTACTATTGCGCAGTATGTTTCCGAGCGTATTGATTCTGGCCCTCAGGTCAATATCGTTTACACAAATTTTTTAAAAAGCGTTTAATCGACTTGATCACAATATCTTCTTGGATTTTTTGAAAGCTCCTTATTAACCTGCTCTCAATTTATTGAGTACCGTTGTCGTAGATCAAATAATTTCGTAGCAATGTCGGATATTCTTCCAGGGTCTTTAAAATAAGAGATATCTAAATGAAAGTAAACAGTGTTAATGTATAAATTTTACCTATAACTTAGTTTAAATAGAGAAGGCAAGGTTTATTTTTGATGATAGCCTTTTCTTTAACATGTCCATATTCGCAAATCGCCATTTCATGAAGCTATTATTAAGCAAGACTACAGCAGACTTCTCACATATCATGGAGCTATTTGGTAAGTAACAGTATCTTACTGGTAATATGCATTAATAACGGTAATTCCCATTACTAATAGTTACCAGTTAGATTCCCTAACAATCAAAATAACAGGGAAAACCTTTTTTTTTCGATTGTTTATATATTTTTAGAATTAAGGTTAGATCTTCTCTGAGGCCTGTTTTTATAAAATTTATTTGTTAAAATAATTCTTATAAATACATTTGAATTAACATAAATTTAAATTTTTTTAAATTCATATTTTCGTAAATAACAGTTCACGTTGTACGTAGCCTTCTACTTTAAGAATTAATTATTTTTTTTTTTAATTTTGGAGCTGATAAGATTCTATAGGTAACACAGTAGTTTGACTTTCACCTTCGTAGTCTGTCATACGTATCATTTTATAGAACTACTTTATAGCAATAGCAATAATAGTAATTTAATATTATTATTATCAGAAATCTACGTAA
Organism: Diaprepes abbreviatus; assembly: GCA_034092305.1. Classification (NCBI taxonomy): domain Eukaryota; kingdom Metazoa; phylum Arthropoda; class Insecta; order Coleoptera; family Curculionidae; genus Diaprepes; species Diaprepes abbreviatus. The sequence goes on from JASJET010000018.1 coordinate 14,588,862, forward strand.
GAAAATATGAAAAGTTTTTTTTCAGTAAAGGAAATTCAAACTATCATCAGTAATAATGACATATATGCTATTTTTAATTATTCTTCAACTACTGTGTTTTTATTTTTTACTTTTTAATGAGTTGACGGCAGTTTTTTTAATTGGAAAATTTTTTAAATCAATATGCTAAATATTGCGGCAAATGACAACATAGCACAATTTCGCATGTGAGTGGTTATTTTGCAACTAAGTAATGACGTTAAAGATTTGAGAGGATAACTAAAATCGTATGCTTCCTCATTCTTAGACACAAAATTTAAATTGTAGTACAAAATCTTTAGAGTAGATCTTTACAATTTCTTAACAAATAAATAGTCAAAGGTTTTGAAGTTTCAAACTAAGTTCCAAAAACTGGACGTTCGCGGTTGCTGCGACAGGCAGGCTCGTTCTACTTTATCCGCAACAACCACAAGGGAAGAGGCCTATTATAAGTTTAATTAAAATATATAAATTTTTTTCAAGAAAAACTATTACATTTTCATGAAACCCGGTATAAAATAACTTTATATATAAAAATATGGTAAAAAAATATACGCAAAATAGTGATATAAAATAGATTCATATTTTAGATTACTAGTTTGATGATTTAAAAAATTGTGGGCATTTCATCTCTATGACTCAGATTTTTGTATCAGTTGATGACTGTATTTTAATTTGAAAACCACATGGGTGTGAAATTTTCTTCGATTGACAGTTATGTATATTAATCACTTTTTAGTCATTCGTTATTAAATTAGAGTGCCCACGAATTTATAACTAAAATAATTTATCATACGAGTAATCTAAAATATGATTTTATTGCATATTCCTTTTATCATATTTTTTTCTAGAAAGTTATTTTGTATTGTTTAGTGCACGACTTTCATGAAAATAAAATCGTTTTTCCTAAAAATATTTTTTTATTTATTTTATTTTTCATTTTTTAGTTTTCGATTACAAGATTTGATTGTCAGTGAACATTCTATTGCAGCAGTAATGTAAATGATGGCGCATATTAAAAAGGCATTTTTATTCGAAAAAAAAGTTGACCCTAAAGTCCAAGGCCAGTTTCATACTCATAAAGGTTATGTCATTTCTACATAAAAAAACTTACGTCTCCTTTCATTAAACTGTTTGGTTTCTAAGTAAAATGTTTTTCTGTCAGACAAGTGTGATTAATCTTTAGATGTAAAAAAAGCATATGCATATATCGTCAAACGGGGAATTTCTTTCCTCCTGTATAAGATAATTGCTTAGACGGTATATTAGATCTTTAATAGTACATTTATCTTACTCAATATTAAGCCAAGTGTTAAACTTTAATGAGAATATGGAGAGTAGTTACCTGAAATATATAACTGGCGTTGCTCTTGTGGGTTTAACTGCCGGTTATGATACTATTAATCACAAGCTGTTACTTTTGTAGATGTGCGCTACCTTCAGGGAAAACAATCTCACAATGCTGGTGCAATCATTTCTAGAGAATAGATAATTTCAGGTGCATCTGATGGCATGGAACAGCCGAACGCGAATGCAAAAGAACGGTTTGCCATAGGGTGGGGTTTTGCCGCCTATGTTGTTCGAAATTTACACATCAACCCATCTTATTCTACCCAAAACATTTTCTATAACACCGATGACCTGGTTATTGCTGCATAGTAATGACATATTGAGGAAGCGTTAATCATTTTATCTATAATCATTTTTTGCCCCATATTAATTAGTAACTATTTTAATAACCTACAATTAAATTCCACAGTAATAAAGACACTCTGGAAGTCTGGTCGTGCATCTTCTCTCTTGCAGCTTTAGTACCAAACAACTACGGTTATTTAAGCTTACCAACCATAACTCAAACTTCAGGACTCGGGCAGTGCTGCTCATTAGCTGGATAGTTGACATCTCGTGTTTTGTAGGTCTCGCAACAGCGCGCCCGCAAGTTAATTCGCGTGAAGGTTTTAATTAAATTGAATAAAACAAGTTTCTCAAAACACTTAAATCTATTTAACAAAAATAAATAGAAAAACGAACTATTTACAATGAGAAACTTAAAACTAATAACAATTAAGAAAACTAACATAATTGCTCTTCTTGGCCGATTTAATAACCAAAAATATAAAATCCAATTTTGAAAAAACGCGTATAAAATATTAAACAAAAAAAAAATAAAACCCGAAAAACAGCTATTTATATTACTTAATCAAACCGTATGAAAATCGCGAAAGGCCCGACTAAAATAACACATAATACTCCCTTAACTTCCCGAATTAAATCAAAAACAAATCAAACAAAGAAAACCTTCATTGCTGCGGAATATTCACTACGGCACTGGACTTAAAGAACGGTACTGATCACCCTAATTCGACTTTCAGATTGGTACTCAAATTTACTATTCCTTAAAAGAGTGTCTTCTAATCTTACACCCCTCGATACCCCTCTGTTTCCCGTTTGTACCCATATTACCCGATGGAACCCGGTAAACGTCAGTTTCTTTCCCATAAAATTCGAAAAGTTTCGGTCGTTACGTGCTGAGGGCGTTAGCTATTCTTTACCGGATGCTTGATTCCCGAATTGGCCTCTGAGCATCTTAATCTTAATTTTTATATAAACACAACTAATAAAACTATTCTATTTCTTTCTATAACTAAAGGAATAAAATATTATAAGGTCTGTGAAAAAAACCTGAGTGTCCTTTTATTCATAATGCTGGTATTTGAATCATTTTTCCTTGCAATGAGGAAAAACAGTTGCTATATATTAATTTCCTTACACAGATCAAACGTTATATTACAGTATAATGAGTTTATTTGATTATTCTTTTGTTTCCTAATAATGGGAAAATCGTTCAATATTTTAAGACATTTTATAACGGTATTTCATATACCGTATGTTAAAAAAAAGCTACCCTTATCACGTCGGTTTTATTTACATAACCAGGGTAGGATTACGTTGACAGATTTATAGGCAATTCTAAGAGAGGGTCTTATTACGTCTTCATAAATTAACTGACTTTATGTATTTTTTTAAGAAAACATTTAAACGACAAAGATCATAAAAGTTAAGCTCGATAACTGATTTATTTTTCTTTAGACTTTCGTGGATAGTGATAAAAAATATAACTACCCTATTTCCACGGGAAATCTATTCACAGAGTGATTATTTAATTATTTATTTTAACAGAATATAGTTGACATTGAACAATGAAAAATAATTAACATTTGTTCCATTACACAGAAATGCTCGTTTGAGAAAACCAAAAACTCAATCCAAAATCCACTGAAGACTATGTCCGGCTGCTACAGAGATACCTCTTTGAAACCCAACCGAGAAAAAACACAAATATGTTTTTTCAATCTTCGATCGCGTGCAGCTCGAAGAAAGTTAAATTTTGCTTGAGAAAATGTACAACTGGAACACTCAAAATCGAGCTGTCACCTTCAGAGTCCACTGCCAAAATACAGGGCAGTAAGTATATATCAGAAATAATATCATTAAGAAGCTCTGTACCAGTCAGTGGGTACTAATTCCAATGTTCTTAGCGGGAAAATATGCATGTTCGGTGTGAAACAACTCTGTACATACATAAAGTCTATATCGCATATACACCAAGAGCTTTATAAAACAACTGGAGTTGCCTGATCAAAATGCAGGCTTTTATAAAGCAGACTTAAGTCCCGAAGTAGTTTTCTGCTTCGAACCAATGTAGAACTCCCAGAATGGTACCCTCTAAAGGAAGATGATTGAATGGGAAAGGAACTCAGATCATGATCTTGTGATTAATTTATTAAGGAATTCATAATTAAAATCTACTTGTAGTTTCAACAAACCTTCAGGATATTTTTGTTCTTTATTAGACGATATACTGAGCTGATTTAGAGAGTTTGTGAGATATTTACCTGCATCAGAACTTCCTGATACTAGCACTATATTTTGAATTTAACACTTAACACAATATTGTATAAATGCCCCTATAAAGATAATATCAAGATGTTTAGACTATAAAAAGACTATCATATAGATAGGTCTTTTTAGATGATCTGTGATAGGCTTAAAACAATAACTCTACTACTATTGCTTCAAAATAAAGAAGGATTTTGAAGCATTGATATATGAAGAACACCTAAAAGTTAAGTTCACATTTAGTTTAGGTACATACTTAATAGTATAACTGGCAGAAGTATATGCTGCTGTAATGAGTGTGAGAATGTTGAAGAATCGACAATACCAGTGCAAGCCCACAAAGAACCTTCTTTGTATATCAAGAGTCTTTTGAGGCTCTTTGTCACATGATGAGTGCCCTTTTTAAACCGGTGAAATGTACTGGACTGGCAAGTGTATGTGACAAGGTGATACTATTTTGAATAATAGGTTAAGCTGGCCCAGGAAGACTAAATGGATCTCATTTTTAAGAGAGACAGATATATGGTTTAATACTTACAAAGATTTTTACTGAAAGCTTAGTGAAAAACAAACAATTGATGGTATATCTTCGCTCAACAGATAAAACCTTAAAGCTCTGAACTAATCCAAAAAGCATTTTTATTAATGGGAAGATGGCATCCCCAAAACATATTTTTTAACACGTCAACCTCCTCTTTTATAGGAGCTTCTTTGTAATTTTGAGTTGGACTGCATCCATAGACTCGTTTTAATTCAGCTGTTCCAAATTAGGTGAGAGAATGAGTTTTAGCTGGTGGTTGAACCTCAAATTAATGATCATCCAACAAATTTCTGTCAAATCGGTTGTACTTGCGAGACGTAGCGGTAAGGTTATGAGATGTGGTTATATTAGTGATGGTTGATGTAATGCTGAGTTGGATGCAGGTGTTTTGTTATAGTTTGAATAGTAAATGATGATGTTTCACAGTTGAGGTCCCTGTGAGTTATGGTGTTCCTGATGTAGTAACGCGCTCCACAGACTAGTTGAAACATTTTATTTTAGAAGCTCTCTAACCAACTTAATCTGGCAAGTCTATGGTGATTCATGTGGGAGTACCAAAGAACAATATTGATTGAATGAACAAGTTGAAAATCAATAGCTGTAGCTTTAGATTTGCTTTGCTGTCATGGTTCAGCAGAAAAGAGAAAGAGTTATAACTGCAATTCTGGCCTTACCTAATAGGTGGTTTGTAGAGAGAATTATATATATATATATATATATATATATATATATATATATATATATATATATATATATATATATATATAATTCTCCTTTCAGGCAGAGAAAAGGAAAAATTATATACAAACAGTTTATTTCCTGCAAATACCGCTCTGGTCCAATCTCCATACGCGTTTCGACCACCTTATGATCTCGTCAGTGGAGCTGTATCGGACCAAGAGCAACATTCGCTGGAAATAATTGATATATAAAATATAAATTCCAAGGTATGTCGGTAGGATACTGCAACCTGCGACCTTGATGTCAGACTGAAAAATATCGCCAGTCGAACGACATCTATGAATCACTGGAGTAGTGAGAAATTTTTTAAAAAGAGAGACGACTAGAGCGGTATTTGCAGGAAATAAACTGTTTGTATATATTTTTCCTTTTCTCTACCTGAAAGGAAAATTACATATATAACAACTATTTAAATACAGCAGATAGATTTCTTTATTTCTTACTGAAATTCAGATTTAAAAAAAAAGGTGGTTTGTATTTAGAAGCCAGTTCAATCTCCTGTCGAAAACGAATTTTAAGTATTTCACTTGAGTCCTCAGGGAAATCTGAGAGATGAATACTCGATTTTCCAGTATAGTAGACCGGGGTTTTGTAAACATGATCGTTGACTACGAGAAGAAACTATCTTTATATACGGAAATCAAAAGGGTACGAAATTGGGGCTGTATCGCAGATAACCAAGTCTTAAGTGTTCAAAAATTATTTGCCTGAACCGATGTGTGAGATCTCACATTGTCATGGTAGAGAATGATCTGGTTAATTTTTCGAATTCGAATAACATCGGGCCCGACAACTTTTGTTGGTTTTGTCTCGCCACGGAACATCTATACAGTTGACTGCTGTTTACTTTCAGACTCATACTCATTAATCCAAGACTCGTAAAATATCAAGATCTTTTAAATATTTTTCATAACACTACGATCACATTTTTTGTGTACTTCTTTACGCCGATCGACACGAGCTTTTTTGAACAAATGTCAAATGATGAGAGATATACTGCAAGCTTAGCTTCGTCACGGCTAAATATTCACGCAATATTTTGTATACGGTATTGCTACTAATACCCAGATGCCTCAGTCTCACGGCATGTAGCATTATGATCCGTATTATTAGTTCACGGACAGCATCGGTGTTTTCTCGTACTACAACCGATTTTGGATAATCTTCATGCATCTCGTCCACGAATAAACGATGGCCACGATTGAGTTCGCTAAACCAGCAATATAAAGTTGTTTTTGTAGATGTTTCATCTTCATTTGAGAAATAAACTTCGTCGATGCACTCTTGTAGTGATGGTCCACGTCTAAATTTTTAAAAAATAGTCGAAAATGTTCACAAGTTAATTCCACTGTTTAGCCGAGATGAAATTTTGAGATTACTATAAATGAAACAAGTAGCGTGTGTACCAAATCGTATACCATTTAAAATGTCAAATTTTAAAATGGATATGGCAGATGGCATTTAGCAAGACCAGTGTTGCCAGTTCTCGAAGTATTTAGCATCCATCCTTGTATTTTATAACCAAAAGATCTCTCCCAAAACTATAATGGACTTTGAAAAAAAAGTTGAACCTATTAGAAGAAATCCAAATAGTGTAAGCTAGATTAAATCGCATTGTTACCACAGCTCGTCATATGAAATATCTGGTTGGGTTATCTATAATTATTACTCTTATTATCGAGGGGCAAAAATAACACAACCAAAAATAGTCCAATTGATATTATTTAAAATTTTCTTTGAAACACTTAGGTAGGTGTATAGATTTGCATTTTTAATTTTAAATGATTCAACAAAGTAATTATTTAATATTCAAAAGATCATTCTATCTATAAATAAAATGTAAGGTTAGTCGTTGTTGCGTCAATGAAAATTCCTAATTCGTTCTTGTAATTTATGTATAAAGATTGCAAGGATGCACTAAATTTGCATTATAAAGTATGATATACGAGGACCACCGGCAAAATTTCGTTTATAAGAAAGAAACTAAAATTTTTTGAAACTTTTATTTTCCTATATAATCTTGACGTACTTGCACTAACCTGTCCTGCAACGACTGTATTATTTTAGAACAAAATTATTCCTATTGGCGTTCAAAATAGGCGGAAATTCTGTAATAAAAATAAGGAAGAGGAAAATAAGAGAAGGGAGACGAAATGATTCCTTTTCATATAGTTGAGTTTTGAATGTATTAGAATCCTTACGAAAAATATGATTATTTCATAGTATTCATTTTAATAATGTATACTTTTCGCTCTATTCTCCCAAAATATGTCCAAGCTTCAATTGTCATTACAAAGTATGATCTAACTTTATGATTATCATTTTAATTTGCAAATATATCCTTCCATGGTTGTTTCATTGCTTACTCAGTTTATAATTTCAATACAATTAAATACAATTAAATAAAATACAATGTTCCCAGTGCAGAGATTATTAATTAATGGAATCACAGCATTGCCTGAGAGTTAAGAAGGGGATGTTCTGGGACCAAAGTGACAATTCCTCTTAACCGGATCAATGGTTTATAGTACTATTTCAATTAAATAATGACGGAATAAAATATGCATTTAGAAATAAATAGAGTCTCACATTTAACCGAGAGTGTAAGGAACAGTTAAGTGCTTAGTTAGGAATTTTAAGTATTCTGAAGTTTTTACCGACGGAAAGCTATGAACGAAAGGTTTGTGGAGACCATTTGTTATATTGAAGCCAACCAGTAGTTTCTTGATGTTTTCCAAAAATCACGAAGACCACTGTAAACCATTTGAAGGACCAGTTGATTATATTTGCCAAGGGAGACATAAAAAGACAGGAAACATAATTAGTTTTTAGTAATTAAAATTTAAAAATATATTTTTTATTGATGTATATATTACTATTTTTTTAAACTAGAAGTACGTAATAGATATAGTGAACAAAAAACAATCATTATTGTTGCAGGTCAAAGAAAGGTATGACTTCTGGATAATTCAGGCTACCTCCTTCAGTGTTAGCTTCGTACCCCCATTTCCGAAAATCCTTGGAGACAATTCTCTAAAGAGAGATTTTTAAAAGGACGCTATTAGTATTCAATTAAACTTCTGTACATTTATTAATAACTGAACTATTCTAAAAATTACTATTGGATTGTTTTTATATAAATTTGCAATATTATTTAGTAATAGTTTATTAATGTGGTTATTTAGTTTTAATTGTAGGCATAATAGTGATACTGTATGAGAAATTTATTTTTTGTTTATCATTATTCTTGTAAATGAATTTATATAAAGTAATAATATTTTAAAACCAACGTAAATGCAAACACAAAGTTTCTGCACATTTGTAAATGTAAAATTTCCTGGTTTTTCCAGTCATTTTATAAAATTTTCAGAGAAAAATGAAGCAGACATTTTATATAATGTGATCGATATAATAGACATAGAAACGTTCATATTACATTTTGTACGACAATTGACAATCTCATAAATTATTTGCTTTTATAAATTATTACGAAATTTTGTAGTCAAATTTTTGGCTCGCACGTAAATTCTCAGAAATGTATGGAAAAAATCCAAAATTCCTTGACTTTTCAGTCTAGACAAAATTCCCTGACATTTCCAGGAGTCGTACGCTGTGTCATTAATAATGTTAATAATGGAAAACTACTAGCCTGAGAAATGTTTTTATCCTATTTAATTTGTATTTTTATGAATTCGAGAATGTAAAAATTGACATAAAATTTATAATCAGAATTTTGTTTTAAAAATACAATAATCTGTATTTCGGAAAATTCTATTTACAATAAAAAAAGTAGTTTTTAACTAAATCTGAATACACAATTTTGAACTAAAAATGTTTGATAAAAACATTTAATATACTTTCTTTTACATTCCCTGAATGAATACAAAAAAATATATATAATGCTGATTTCCTCAGCAAAATTGCACAATATTACTTATTACAACTACACCCAAGTTAGATGACCTGAAAGAGACAAAACAAGATGGATAAATTTGGTTTTTATTTCGCAGCTGTTTATAGTAGTAGTGGATATATGAGAGAAGGAAAGAGGAGGAGGAGGAGTAAGAGTAAATCATCAACACTTTTCATCCTCCTCCTCTTTTCTTCTCTCATTATACTTTTCAAATCTCTCATTATACTTATTAAAAAACCTCGTATCATCAACGCTTTTCATCCTCCTCCTCTTTTGTTTTCTCATTTGAATTATCTCGTATACATTCGAGTTACTTCGTATACATTCGAGTTACTTCGTATACATGTTAACATGACCTTGTATCCCTTCTTTAAATTTTGATTATAAAAGCAACACTTTACCAGCTTAAAACATACTAAAATGAAATATGTCTTCTGCTTCTAACGAAAGTGAATTAAATTTATTAATTCAAAAATTTTATAAAAAATGTAAAAGTTCTGCTTTTGAGTTCGAACATTATGCAGTTGATAGTGGTCCATCTTGGTTTCAATATTATTTGGATATATCCAAAAACCATACAGAGGCTGTGAAATTGTGCGAACGTTATTTTCAAAAGAAAGATATTGTACAGTTTATACGTGAATTAGTGAAGTTAAGTTGGTTTCATCATGAAGTTCGTCATTTAAACCAATATATTAGAGATCCTGTTGTATTACAAGAACTAATCAAATTGCGTGGTGAAGATGATGCCTAAAATTGAAAATTTTGTGAGGGACCTTTATGAAGGGTTCATTATGAACGAAGCATGTTCCAGATATTTATCTTGTTTAGTTGAAGAAGAAAGTGAGGGTCAAGATTTATTGTTATATATAAAATATGTTGATCATGCAAATTTTTGTAAAAAAGCAGCAGAATTGTGTAGTGAATTTTTGAAGACTAAAAATGTGTTAAAATTCTTTGATGAACTTAAAAAAATTGGACTCAATAAAGAAATAAATTTATGTATTGATTTATTGGTTAATTAAAGTTAGTGTGAAATAAAATATTTAAATTTTTATAGTTGTTTTATTATTGTGTAACGGCTGTTATGTTTAAATATTTGATTATGTAAAGATAGGAAAATATAATTTTCTGTTAGTAATGTGGGGATGTGGATAAATAAAAAAAATATTATTACATTCATTGTTAATTTATTCATTCATAAAAAAATTTTTATACATAAAGAATACATTAGAAAGGGCACACATTGAAGGTGATTGAGAATGATAAAAACATTTAGGAGATGATTTAATTAAAACAGGTTGTTCGTCCAATTCAATTATTGGCTTAGTACAATATTTTCTAATAAAATTAGCTTTCTCTTCTCCTTTAATATAAATGAATTCTCCTTTTTCTGTTAAGTTTTTTACTATAGATGAAAAATTATGAAGAGGAATATATCCTGTATTCCAATTGATGCAGTGATGAAATTTCATTAACCATTCTGCTTGCTTGTATGTTTCTGGTGGAAGCATTTGTAGTGGATACGGTGGTTTAAAAATATAATGACTCATTTTATGTCCATCAAACATTGCAAGTTCTTTAGGAATAAACTTGTTGTGTTCATCCTTAAATCCTTGAACATCCATAACTATTCTCATTTTTATTTAGCAAATTTTTAAAGTACTAAATTTTTTTATTACAAATTGTTTTTTCGAATAGTCTTCAATAAGATTTTTTAGATGTTTAATTTTTTTTAAAAATAGTTCTATTTTTTCTTTTTGTATTTTGTACATTCCATTTGATGTGCAACAAACTATGGTATAGAAACAACTGATCTTATTCGATATATTTTCATTTTAATAATGATATTTGATGTGGTGGGAGAAGTTAAAGTTGTTTAACAATTTTTGTTAATGGATTATAGCTAAATACTTTATCATGTATTATAACACAATACGCAGCTGTTTTTCCCGATATTTTTTCTTTTGTCTCAAATTCAATTCTCATGGTTACTGGGCCGGATTGTAATAAATCTCTCTGATGAGAGCAATTAATGTAAGCAATAGGTGCATTATCTTTAAATTCTTTGGGATTAAATATTGGTTCTATTGGAAAGTTATAATATACTTGACGAAATTCAGAAAACATTTCATACAGGGTAGCAAACTTATTATTTTTAAAATCAAGCTGAAGATCCTGGTAAGGATATCTTTCTGAATTTAAAAACACATTTATATTCCTTAGGTCACAATGATCAAATTTACTCATATCTGATTTTAAATTACCACGTCTATCCTTTTGAAAAGCAATTAGTACATGTCTTGGTGTTTCAATTTTTGTGGAGGTTTTGACAGGCCAATTATGTCTTGTATTTTCTAATAACTCTGGATATTCAATTAATTCCCAACTTCGGAAAGTAAGAAGAATATCATTGTTTTTATCAATAATTTTCGTTAGTGCCAATTCTTGGGGAATGGCCACAGTAAGATGTGGAACTCGCCAACAAAGTTTGGTTATTTTAATTTTCGGTTTTTCATCATCACTTGTGGTTACTAAAGCATTAGTGTCATCATTGCTTCTTATTAGTATTAGTTCTTGTTGTGAATTTAAAATTATTTTGTTATAATCTTCAAAAAATCCCGAGTACATTTTTAATGGGACGCATAGGGAAACGTTTCCTTTTTCATCAGTCATAATTTTTTCTTTAGGTTTCGTTTTTGGATACCATCCAGCATTTTCCAATTTTGCACTTTCGTTTTGATTAAATGATATGTATCCTTTAAGAGTTGAAGTAATTCCTACATCTCGAACTGAATCAATTGTAACACCATTTAAAATATAACGTAATTCTTTAAACAAGAATGCTGGAGCATTGTTGATTAATACCGTATTAGCCAATGGAGTATCATCTTCTTTGGTAACTTGAAATTCTAAATATAATTCACTTTTGCAAGGTAAAGGATATTTTCCTGTTTGTTGTAGAGCAATTCTAATTTCATCATTTAATCCAAGTTTTGTAGGATTGAAAGGTTCAAATGATAGTATTTCCCAGCTTAATATTGATTCATCTACAAGAATATTTTCTTTTACATTTAAATATTCCATTTTATTTTAGTTTGAAACCTAAACTTATCAGAAATTTTTTATTAGAAGGTGTTAACCTTTGAGAGTTTAATTTATTACTAGTTAAATGTCGTTTAGTATCTTTCTTATTAATGTTTTTAGAGTAAAATTTTTTTGAAAAATTATAATTTGAGACTTTTTTATTATATAAAATAACCATTATTCATCTATTTTTTTAAGATGTAGTCTTACTGTTACCGTTTCTCCTCTGAAATTGATGAGATCACCATCTTGATCTACTATTTTAATGTTTATATTGTCTATTACCTTTACAGTAACAGGAAAGTAAAGGACATTTTGTGGTGATTCTATTATTTTAAAACCAGGAGCTACACTAGGAAAAAATTGATGTATTATATGAACAGGTTTTCCATTTAAATATGATCCTTCGGCAATATTACAATCGATGTTTATGGCGTTTACTTTAATAATTTCCGCTGGAAAATCTGAAATGTGCTCCTTAAGACCTTCTAATTCCTTATTTTTAAAACCTAATATTTTTCCTATAGTTCCATCACGAAACGAGATAGGAATATCTGTTTTAATATGTGTTCGTAAAGTATTATTATTGGCATAAATATGAAGAAAAGTACGATTGTCCAAAAATTTTTGAATAAAATTATTTACATCATCTATTTCATAACTACCTGGTGGTATTCTTATTTCTTTATTTGAGTCATAAATGAAAAGATTATTAGTCTCATCAATATTTGGAATAGCATTAAAAGTTTCAAAATTTACAAGTCCAATGGAATATTCAAAATTTTCATCTAAATATATTGGAGGATGAATATTAACAGAAAGCGTGGGGGAATTACCACTAATGACAAAACTGTACGACATATCTCTTTAAAAATTTTTAACAAAATGAATTAATATTGTTTTTCAACCATTATTATAAAGAAATTTAAGACAGAGCTCACCACAATTTGTTTTGTTAATTGATTGATAATGATCGTAGTTATATTTCACAATATTTTTCTTTTTATCGCTGAAAAAATATTTTGTTAATTCGGTAGATGGTCGCAAATTGCCATAACTATCAAAATATAAAATATTTTTCCCTTTTTTTATGTATGCAGTCCAATGAGTTCCATCACCACTATTCTTATCGAGATTAACAATACCACTTTCATTTTTATTAATTTTTTTTGGTAATTTATCTCTCATGAATATACCTCGAAAGTTGGGAATTTTAAGTAGATTAATATATTTACTTAAATCATAATTTGTAAGTGGTTTTCGAGGTATTTGTTTTAACAGTTTTTTGAATAAGGTTTCAGATATAATCCACATCCAGTTTTATATGGTTTTAAATAAAGACCACTTCCTTGTTTTCCTACTGCTATAGATTCCATCATTTTATTATGTCTTTTGGACTCTTCTAATTTTTCTTTAGCAGCTTTTGCATCGTTGACAGCTTTCGCAATACCTGCTGCTCCTCCTCCAAGAGCACCTAAAGCGGACAAACCAGCAAATAAAGGAATAAGAGGTAGAAATCCACCAGTTTTTGGAATTGGTATGATTCTATTTTTTGGTGATAATATTCTACTATCTCCGATAGATCTAAGTGCGGTTTGAATAATATCAGTCAAACTTTTAAATTGTTTTCCGTTTAGTGCTTGTCTTGCTTTTGAAATAGCTTGAGATAAAGTTATTCCTCGTCCTAGACGAGTTTTTCGACTTCTGTTTTTCCTTCTTTTTTTTAATCCCATACCAAATTTTCTTTTAATTTTCATTGCACCTCTTATTCCAAGTGCAGCAGTTTTTTCTCCAAAAGTGGCGTCTTTTGCTCTGAACCTTTCGGCAGCTTTGTCACCTAATAATTTATCAGCAGCGTGTCGGCTTTTTATATCATTTGATTGTGCATAGGCAATATCATGCTCTTTACAAGCTTCATCCAATAAGTTTATGCCTTTATCGCCTCTAGCTAGTCTCTTTTCTAGTTTGGTTCCAGGTCCACAAAAATTATACCCAGGTAGATGTAATTCAAAAGGTAACTTATTTATTAGAGTATTAATTAAACCACTACCTCTTTTTCTGACTCTTCTTTTATAAATGGATTGTTGCTTATATGAGATTGGCATTATATAATTGAAATCTTGGAACAAACTGACTAGTTTTAAATTAGAACTTACCCTTTATACATCCTCTTATATATGAAAATTGTCAAACAACCTTATTCAATTATTATTAAAGACCATGAGACTTCAAGAAATAATTTTAGAAAACATGGAAAATTGTTTGAAGGCTCTAGTAAAAGGGGGTTAATTATTGGTCCATCAGGGTGTGGTAAAACTAATATCATTATAAGTTTAATTGAAGATCCCAATGGTTTACGGTTTGAAAATTTATATATTTATTCAAAGTCTCTATATCAACCAAAATATGAATATTTGAGATTACTTTTTAAACCATTGAGAGAAATTGGATATTATGAATCCGAAAATGAAGAAAATATTGTTTCTCCACAAGAAATAAAACCAAATTCCATAATTATATTTGATGATATAGTGTGTTGCAATCAGAATGTTGTAAAAGATTATTTTTGTTTCGGAAGACATAAAAATACTGATTGTTTTTATTTGTGTCAAACGTATTCTTCGATTCCAAAACAATTAATTCGTGACAATGCGAATTTGATTGTTATATTTCAACAAGACAAAACGAACTTAAAACATATTTATGATGATCATGTTAATGTTGATATGTCATTTAATCAATTTAATGAGTTATGTTTGATGTGTTGGAAAGATAAATTTGGATTTTTGGTAATAGACAAGGATTCGAATTTAAAATCCGGTCGATATCGAAAAGGATTTGATTCATATATTTTCTTATAAAAATAAAAGTTTTGTGAAAAATTTAACTAATCATGAATGAACGCTTAGCAAGAGAGCTTGTTAAGTCAAGGAAAGCTGTTAAACAAAAATATCAAAGTTTAAAAAATGCTGAATTTGAAGCACAATCCAAATTGGAGGAAACCTATAAACCAATAACTCAACCCCTACAACAATTAATTTCAACAATTGGTAAAATTGAATCGGCTGAGGTAAAGGAAGAGCTACAAACACCCATTAAAAAAAATTATGAAACACCAGAAAAAAGATTGTTTCCAACACTAACACCAAGAAAAAAACTACAGTATGGAACATCAACACCAGAAAAAAGAAAGACAGGGAAAACTCCAATTCTTCCTACAGAAATACCAACAATTATTGATTGGGAAACCAGTATAGCTTCACATAGTCAGATGCCATCTTTACAACAAACAAGTGTCATAGCAGAAACCACCCCTTCTTCAATTTCACAATCTACGGTAGGAAATCTTTCGGATATATTAGAACAAACACGCCAAACAATTCAAACATTTGTCAGTACACCTTTATATCAAGAATATTTATCAGGATTTCATGAATTACCTCGTCAATATATTGACGGAGGGGTAAAAGATGTGGAACATAAGTTTGATCACCTCTATGGAATAGTACATGATTTTGAAACTGAGAAATTCTTTTTGGGTTTAACACAAAGACCTATAGAAATTATCGGTAAAAACATAAAAGTTGAAGGTATAACTTATACAGGTACACCAGGTTTATATGAATTATTATTTAAAAAGGAACCAGTAGGTTATAAAAAACAAGATTTGGAAAATTATATGGATATTTTAAAGAGAACCAATGCATACCGTAGAAATTATGATCCAAATGAGCAGGTACAGGGAAATGGATCACAAAAATATATTTCTATAATAGGGCCTTATTTACAAAATAAAGGAATTACAAAAACTAAAACCATAAATCCCGAAACGCATAATATAGTTCAAGGATTTTTTGACAGACGAAAAGCTCCATACAGGGAAACTCGAATATCTTCGAAAAGAACAGGATCCGGAATAACTTTAAAAGTTAATAAACCTTATACCGATTACGTATATTGGGATAACGTAAATGAACTTGTTGATAGACTTCGACTGTTGGTAGCATCTATGATGGCTGGGAATACAGGACATAACAACGAAATTATTTCTATTATTGAAGAATTGAAAGAAGCCAATATAATTGTATAAAAGAAAGTAGTAAATATTGTTACATAACATTGTTAAAATGACCATTGATAAATTTGGACGTCATATTTCTAAAAAGTATACAGTAGATATACCTACAATAGAAAATAAAATACTAGCCAATGTTGAAAATGAAATATTAAAAAATTTTAAAAGTGATGATATTGTTCAAAGATTTGAACCTGTGTTAAAAAATGATATTGTAAATTTAAAAAAGAGAGTTAGTGAAAATGATGAAAATGTGGAATCTATTTCGAAAAAAATTAAGTTATTTGAAGAAAATGTGTCAAACTATGATAACAGGATATTAAATATAAAAAATATTGTCAAAGACAATGATGAACTATTAAAAAGTTTTTCTCAAAAAACATCGAAGTGTGAAGATGATTTTAAAACAATAAAACAGAAATATGATGAAGTAAAGAGTTTTGAAAATAACATAAAAAATGAAATAACATTGGTTAAATCAAAAATAAATGATACTTCTGCAATAGAAAATGTTAAACAAATTATTATAAAAGATATGGTATCAAAGTTCCAAGAATTTACGAACAAACTTAATAATAGGGTTTCTGAAGAAATAGGTAATTTTCAAAACGTTCATGATGGTATGAATAAAAACACACAACAAATAGAGAGAGCTATGAATACACACTTTATAATCCATAAAAAAGATAGCGATAATATTAATGAAATAAATCAGAAAATTAATTCAATTGAAAATAATGCTGAAATAATTCTATTAAACTTGAAAAATTTGGAAAAGAAATTAAACACAGATTTACAAAATGTAGATGAAAAAATTGAAAATAAATTTAAAAATGAAATTTTAAAAAATAGTGAACAAATCATGGAGATAATCTCACAATTAAACAATCTAAAAACAGAATTAAAAACCACTGTTGACGATGAATATTTTCAAAAGATGTTGAATAAAAGATTAGAAAAAGAATTAGAATCTTTAGCAGAACTAATACAAGCTATGATTAACACCTCTATCCATGATTTAAAAAAAGGACTTGCACAACACAGTTCAAAAATTGAAGAAATTTCAACAAAGTTAAATGATTATGAAAAATCTTTGAACGATGTAAGAATTGAAATTGAAAAAGCGATTTTAGATATAAAGAAAATAGAAAAAAAATTGGTAGAAATAAAATTAAATTTAACAAATGTAGAATTTCAATTAGGAAAAGATATAAAAAATCTAGAAAATAAATTGGTAAAAGAAATAAAATCACTAAACGAATTAGTTCAAAGAGCAGCCGAAGTTTCTAGAAAAGAGTTTAATGACACAATGGCATATGCTAGAGAAGAATTAAACGCAACAGTAAGAGAAATGAGAAACGAAAGTATAAAATCACTTGTTGTTTTTGAAACTAAAATTAATGTAAGAATTACCAACATTGAAGATGAAATCAAAAAAGTCAAAGATTCGAATAATGCATCTTTTAAAAATTTGGAATATAAAATCGAAGATGAAATCAAAAAAGTCAAAGATTCGAATAATGCATCTTTTAAAACTTTGGAATATAAAATCGAAGATTTGCTAAAAAAAGATAACAAACAAATAAAATAAGTTATTTAAAGAAGGTATTAAGAAATTTTATTCTAGTACTATGAGTAAAAATATTAAAGAAACAGTTGTAGATGAATTACATAAACCGGCAAGAAGAAGATATAGAAGAAGACGAACTATTGTTAAAAGCCTTAATGACTTATGGCAAGCTGATTTGGTAGAGATGCAACCCTATTCCAAATTTAATAAAGGTTATAGATATATTTTGGTGGTGATAAATGCATTCTCAAAGTATGTTTGGACTCAACCACTTAAAAGTAAAAAAGGAAAAGATGTAACTGAAGCTATGAAAAAAATTTTAGAAAAAACAAGTAAACCGCAAAATTTGCAGACAGATTTAGGAAAAGAATTTTTCAATAAAGATTTTAAAGATCTTATGAATTATTACAAAATTAATCATTATAATACTTACTCTAATCTCAAAGCGAGTATTGTAGAACGCGTAAATCGAACTTTAAAAAATATAATGTGGAAATATTTTAGTAATAGAGGGAATTACCAATGGTACTCTATTTTACCCACTATTATTGAAAAATATAATAATAGTATTCATAGAACTACCGGATATAGACCTGTTGAGGTTAATAAAAAAAATGAGAAAACTATACTGCAAAATTCTTTTACTTTTAAAAAAACATTTGATTTAAAGCGCACTAAATTTAAAGAAAATGATTTTGTTAGAATTTCCAAACAAAGAGAAGCTTTTGAAAAAGGATATACTCCAAATTGGTCAACTGAAATTTTTCAAATTAGAAAGGTTCAGTTAACAAATCCACCCACCTATTTATTAAAAGATAGTAAAAATGAATATATTGAAGGAGGTTTCTACCAAGAAGAGTTACAAAAAGTTAAACATCCAGATGTGTTTTTGGTTGAAAAAATTTTAAGGAAGAAAGGGAACCAAGTTTTTGTTAAATGGTTAGGATTCGATAAATCACATAATTCATGGATTCTTAAAAAAGATGTATTGTAATTAATTTTAAGTAATATTGTATATCAAATTTTTAAATAAAAGACCTATTTATATAACATATTTTTTATTTACGATAATCCTTTTTACAACAAATACTAACAATATAATTTTTAAGATGTTTACAACTGAGATTAACAATATAAATTTATATTTTTACATTAAATCTTTCAATATATATTTTTTTTCTATGATCTACATCAAAAATACTTTTAAGAATACTTTCACATTGTTCAACTCGTTTTTCAAATCTTAGTCTGTCAAGATAAAATTTCTGATATTCACTTTTTCGAGCTTGTCTAAATGCAAAGTCCCATGTCACTAATATATAAACTTTATTATTGTTCTCACTGATTGTCACTGATTTCTTCATATTTCTATTGTAATGCACCGGATTTTCTTAACTTGTTTTCTAATTCCTGTTTATGTAGAGATAACATTTCTAAAACAGTTCCGACATTTTCACTGTTTAAATTCTGACATGGATCCAAAACACTATAAATATGAGACAACACATCTCCTGACTGATAATTATAGTGATGAAACAAATTAAAATATTTGGAAAATTCTTGCTTTTTAATTATATGAATTCTGTAGTCAACAAGTTCATCGATTTCAACTAATTTATCTATTGATTCTTTTCCCAGAATCACATAATGTTCATCCTTTTGAATTCTGATAACAGGAGAATGATTTATTTTTTCAAAAAACACTGTGATTTTTTCAATTTTTAGTGGGTATGCATATGCTTGAGCAGAATAAAAATAATTCACCAACACTCCTTGATTTTTTTGAAGTTCTTTCCATTCTTCTTCATTCAAGTAAATGTGAAATCCATTTCGACCTCCAATTAGAACTTTTGGTGTAAAATCATTTATACCAATTCCAACACAAACAAATTTTGATAAGGAATTGTTAAGATAGTAGATTTTTGAATTTAATAATTTTTCATTACACTGACTAATTTTATCATTGGTTTCACTAGAACTGGATTTATATCCATTAAAATTGCTACTATTAAACATGATGTCTTGATGCTAACTGAAAACTAAAATACTGAGTCTGAATATATCTTATCCACCCCACTCCTCTATAAATTTCAAGGTCAAGCAAGTTTATTAAATTTTTATGACCTATCTTGATAAAACAAAATTGTCAAGAACGACAAAAGTGAAAAACTACCTATTGATAAAATTATATTGAAGATAAATAGAATTAAACAGTTTTTACCTTCCTCATCATTTTTAATATGATCACAGCTAGAAATCGTAAATGGTTTTTTATTTTTTTCAATCCAGTTAGTGTCAAAAATTGTATTATTTGGATAATGAAAGTAAATTTTGAAAAAATTACTATTAGATTGACTATTATTCATATTATATGCGAAAGCAGTTGAATAATTATTAATATTCATAGCTTTCATATAATTACATATTTCAGGTTTAATAGTAGAGGTTTCGTTTTCAAAACACACCATTCCATGTAAAACCCTTGGAGGATAAAGTACATATAAAGTATTATTTAAAATTGAATGTAAAACAATGTAGTTGATAAGGGATGCCATTAAAACACTTTTCAATTTTAAATGTCTATTAACAAAACAATAAGAGATTGAAATAAGACTGAACAGTTTTAATTAATTTTCTACAATATATAGACATTTTTTTTTTCAAAATATTAAATAATTTGTTTACAAATTAGAGATACAAACATGGTTATTAAAACTATTAAAAAATGAAAGATGTTGACATATTTTCTTTCACTTTAAGGACATTAAATAATTTGTTTACAAATTAGAGATACAAACATAGTTATTAAAACTAATAAAAAAATGAAAGATGTTGACATATTTTCTTTCACTTTAAGGACAACAGGTTCACATTTTTTATTTTTTTCACCTAACCACAAACACTCGATTAAGTCACAGTTCTTCCAGTGACGATAATGTTCCTCAATTGGACAATCATCAATTTTCCAGGCAAATATTTCTGCACCACAGTAAAAACATTTACAAACATCATGAATAGCTAAATAATAAAACCCTGATTGGGCTAACACTTTAGGATTTAATTTTCCATTCCAGAATTTAAATGAGGAAAGTCTTTTTTCATATGTTCTATATAATTTGTTATCAATTTCTTTTTCAAAAGATTCTAAACACATATTTATTCTAGACGGTGGTATATTTTATACTGATATAATTTTAAAATTTACCATGTTCTTAAATACTTCAAATTTAGCCTTGAAGAGTAAAACTTTTAATCTTAAAAGAATTTTTTATAATTCATTTTCATGGTCTATTAACCACTGAAAAAATGGAATATCTTGGTGACCCCACGCTAATGTATCATAACTATTGGGAATTTTAAATCTTTTATCATCATTAGAAGTGAGAGCTAATTTGTTAACTAATTCTGTATAAATATTGTGAAGTCGAGATCTAAACAAATACATTGTACAGAAAGCTTTTGAATTTTGTTCTACAACATCTTTATAATGTGTTAATTCTAATTGTTTTTTAATGCTACTTTTCTTTATCCCCTTAGCTTTTTTAAGCAACCCATTTTCTGACTTAACACAATAAGCTTTGGCCCCTGTGCCATAAAAGCTTTCTATTGGTTCACCAGCATATTCATCCTTAAACTTTCCAACAACAGATTCAGTTATTGGTATTTCATGAATATTATTAACATCATAATTTGAAGTATCGAATTTATCAATATTAACCCTAATGTCTTCATAAACATTACTTGTCTCAATTTCCAAAATAAAGGAATCTGTATCTGTGTACAGAAGTTTAATATTATTCTTATATAAAGGTTTTAAAAACCCATAAAAAAAGTCATACATCACCGTTTTTGATATATCTAAAATACTAAAGCCTACATAGACAGGTTTATCATATTGCACTAACACTTTACGCATTTGCACAGCTACTAAATTCTCTGAAAATATTGTTACATCTTTAAAGGATGGTTTAGCAATTAAATTTTCTGCCCCATCTTTTCTATGATTTTTTGCCCATTGTGTAACCAATCGTATATCTGTCCTTTTATCCACATTTTCCATTGTTTTTCCGTAGATGCTATTATTTGCCAATTTATAAGAATTTTTCTGAAATTGATTTTTAGATTGATTTCTTAAATTTGTATTTAGATCAATAAATTTTTTTAACCATTGAGATTGTGTAAACTCTACAACCCGATGAATTTTAGTTAGTTTAATTCCATATTGAATACATTGTTTTAATAAAGTATAGTGAATTACATATTTTTCTTTATTTTTTAAATTTGGAATTAATTTAAAAGTTTTAGAATTTTGAGGCTTATAATTTTCTGGACAGAATGGAAATTCATTATGTAAATTGTGTAAATTTTCAGGATATTCTAAATCAACCTCTAGCACATAACCCTTGTCATTAGTCTCAGATATATTCATTATATCTAAATTTTGAATTTGTTGATTTGATAACCAAACAAAATCTTTTTCGGGCAGATATTGAGACATCGCATATCCGTAAAGATTAGTTGCATCAAAATACATAATATATTTAGATGGTTGTAATGGATCATAATTTGAAAGAAATAAATTGTTTGCTATAGATTTCCTACATACACAGGTACTGATTCCTCCTCTTACACTACCTTTAAAAAAATGTAACATATCTGGGTCTGTTATTAACTCCAATTCGACTCCAGTATATCTTAAACAAGCGTCAAAACTTAAACCTGGAAAAGTATAATAATGTGCAGGATCAAGTTTGTAAGTTTCCATACACGTTTTTCTAAAATTTTGAAAAACATCTGCCAAAAGTAATACATCAGATTTAAGATATAAATCGGAATATTCACCGATTGTTTTACATTCAAATAAATTCCAAACATTTTTAGCCCTCTCATATTCTTCATCAGTAATGTGTTCATCCGTGAGGTCATTATAAAAATTTTTTTTATTGGGTAACTCCGTTTCATTTAATTTGTCGATATTATCAATATATTTATAAGGGAAAACGCCTTTTTGACGGATATACTTAAATTTTTCCTTTTCATTAAAATATTTGAACACTTCTTTGCATTGTTCATCATTAAGGATGGAAGCTAAATTTGACAAAGAATATGGTAGGAACTGAAATGAATCAATAAACTTAAGATATAGAAATTTTGACTTGGTGAAACCAGTCTTTTTATCTAAATATTGATCTACTTCAATAGATTTTTGAAATGAAATGTATTTCTCTTTATTCTGGGCTATGACAAATAATTGTTCATGATTTGGACATAAATTTTTTATAAACAGATGAGAATCATAATTACGCAAATTGTGTAAAACTACTGGAATGGAATTAGATAATTTATAATTTAAGTTGCATATAGAGTGTGACGGACCTCTATAGGAACCTGTTAAATGACAATGATCAGCAACCTTATCCGAAATTATAGGTTTATCACATATATGACAATCATTCGTATATTCAAAATGTAATTGTTCCAACACATTTAATTTTTTCATTGGTATTAACTTTTTCATATATTTATTGTAAATATTAAGAACGTCTCTTTCTAAGTAAGTTATAAAAATTTGTGCACAATTGGGACCCATATAATTTTGAAATTTGGAAATTGAATCATCAAATGAACACTTTATATAATAAGCAAACGAATATGGAATATGTTGACATTTTTTTTCAGTATATGGAGAACTTGGATCTACATCATTAATTTCATTATTTAAAGGCTTTAGAATGCATTCAAAATCTGCATATATAACAAATGGAACTTCAATTTGTTTCTGTATATTCTGAAATTTTAAAATATTTTCGGGAATAATATTTCCAAATCTATCTATTTTGGTTTCAGTTGAAGGTAGATTTATTCTTACAAAATCGCAATCATATGTGTTATGCCTGACTAATAATTCTTCAGTAGTAAAATATTGTAAACAACCGTCGCATAAAAATTTTTTCCCATGATGTTTAGATAATTGTTTTGAAATTAATCTAGATAAATCCGAAATATAACAGTAATGGAAATTTCCATTATCATCTCCAATTAATAATAAATTAAGGTGACGTTCTCGCTTATTTTTTGTATAATGTAAAGGTCCTATAATTTCGAATTGAGTTTTTAAATTATTCTTGATTTTTTCTAATCCATAAACATTAACCGAAATATTGTTTAAATTTTCAAATTTACTTATGTCTTTTAAAGTTAAAGGAAAATTGATACCTTTAAAGTTTAAAATAGTGGTGAAATGTGGATACGACTCCACCTTTTCAATTGGTCCGTTAGGTGAATGAAGAGCTGCAACCACAGACCAGGCGAAACAACATTCATCATTGTTTTGAACGTTGACTACAGCATTTTTCAACTTGATCTCTGACGGTAGCGGTATATATGAAGAAGCTTTTAAGGGGTTGTACTTGTTGATGTTAAGCTCAACGTGTAATATTTTTAT
Source organism: Diaprepes abbreviatus (assembly GCA_034092305.1). NCBI lineage: Eukaryota > Metazoa > Arthropoda > Insecta > Coleoptera > Curculionidae > Diaprepes > Diaprepes abbreviatus. Next base: position 14,613,152 of record JASJET010000018.1, read on the forward strand.
TAAAATCCATCCTGAAATTAAAGAAGAATAATTAACAACAAATTTATTTTTGGTTTAAGTTTAGTTACTAAATATTTAATAAAAAATAATTTACCCGAATCTTTTTCTGCCAGTTCATCAGCTTTCCGGTCAATAATTTTAATAATATCTTCTAGTTCTTGCGTTAATTCTGAACTATTACATAAAATCCGAAATGGGGTATTGAAAGACTTAACTTCATGACTTTCATTGGAAGGATTTAAGTAAAGACCAAATAACTCCATGTTGAGTTTGATGCAGGTGTGTCTTTGGATTTCATAATTGATTACCTCAATTATTTTTTGTTGTATTTCGGAGAAAAAATCATAAATGTTGATTTGGTATTGAGTCGATGATATTTTATATGAAATGATTCTTTCCTTAAATGCCGATTTTATTACAGACACATTTTCATCCCTAACCACCATTGAATTGGTTTTGTGTTTATTTGTTCTCAAATGACAGAACCATAATGACTTTTTTATAAATATTTTGCAGAATTGACAATATCTTCTTTCACCTAAAATTTAATAACTTCTTTATTAAATTTGCCTCTAATTCATCAAATTAATAACTAATTATTAAATTGAAACAAAATTTCTATTTAAAATTAAACTTACAGCTTTTCTTCTTCTGTTCTAACTGGGGGCCATTGTTAGAGTGAATTATCTTCTTGTGGCGATTCAAATTGTCTTTTCGAGTAAAAATTTTGAAGCACTCTTCACATTTAAAATCCATTTTTCTAAAACGAATCTCTTATTGTGAAGCCCAAGTCGATTTTAACACACTGAAGGTGACACGGTCAGGTATGAATTTAAATGGTGGAAAAGAAGTAGGAGGGGAGTTAAGGAATGGGATGGAAAAAGCTAAGAGTAGCTTTATAAAGTTCTATCGCCCTTTCCCACATCTTCCTTTTCTCCTCAGCTGTTTTATTAGGATCGCAATTTAAAATAGAATCCAAAACAAATCCTAATGATCTTTGATAAGACAAATGTTTATTTTTAATTTTGAAATTTGATTTTGAATGAAAGCTTAGTTTCGGATAATCGTTTTCGAAGGGGATTGACACTTCCGTTTGTGTTAAAACAGAATTTTGAACTGTCTCTGTTTGTGTAGAAACAGAATTTAAAATTTCATCGAAATCTGGTGGCGAGTTTTCAAAAATTATTGGAGAATTTGGAAAATTTAATTCACAGTAGGTATTTTGGCCGCACGGAATTGAATTTTGACTAAAATTTTCATTTTTTTCAGATGGTTCACTTATTATTGGAAGAATTTCTTGGGAACCACCACCACTAGTAAACGATGCTCCCAAATCTTCACTACAATCTGAAATTTTGTAACTATCCCGTGAACCATCCTCCTCCCCCAAAACATCAACCCCCATATTTCCACTACTAGTCGATTCCGAAATTTTATTTTTTTTTTGATTAGTTGAAATTTTGAACAGAGATAGAGGAGAAAATGAAGAATTACCCGGTATTCCTCCAGAATTGTTTTCACTTTCAAAATTTCTAGTTTTCAACATTCCAAAAAAATTTTGTGATTTATTTGAACTCGAATCATTGTCACTGTCACTGTCACTTTTACTCTGATAATTTGTTAAATTTTTATTAATTTTGGGAATCCCCATTAGCTTTTTAAAATTGTCGATATTATCTAAATCTTGAGTTAATATGTCGGGAGTATTTGTAATGGGAGTGTCCGTTGTTACATCTAAATCTTGAGTTAAAAAATTTGGGGTTTCCGGCGTTAAAATATTATTAAAATCTAAATTTTGTGATAAAATTGAATTTTGAAAGTCAAAATCTGTCTCCGAAATATTCTCTAGTTCAGGCAAATATTCCAAATTTTCTAAAAATTTTATGTTCGTTTCTGAACAACTTTGGAGTAATTTGTTTTCTAAATTTTTTTCTTGCATCGTATTAATCATCGCGTTAAAATTTTGGGTTCTCTGACTTAAATTTTGGTTGTCACTTTCATTTTCATTATTCAAAAAAGCAGGCTGAATTATTATATTTGAAATTATATTAATTTTGTTCACCACTCCTAACTGTTCAGTGGAAGTTGAGGCAAAAGGAAAAGACATACCTTTAAAATTTGAGTACACTTGACAGCAACAAACTAAAACACACTAAAACAAACTAAAAGAAACTAAAATTGGAGACTTTAAATTTAAAGCGTGGTAAACTCGACTTAAGCTTGCTATAAACTGATCCTCGACCGTTTTATATGAAAGCAGGCCACGGTTTGTCCTCGTACGTATAGTGACCTCAATAAAGGTCAATGACCTCAATTCTGCGCGTCACACCCCGCGGAGCCCCCCTTCCCCCTCCCCCCTTCCCCCGCAAAATTTTTTCCCCGCCCCCTTCCCCCGCAAAGCCTCCTTCCCCTTTCCTCCCTTCCCCCCGCTGAGCCCCCCAGCTGAGTCCCTCTGCTGAGCTGCTTAGGGAGTTACGTCCCCTATAAGTCTCAGTGAGACGTCCTAAAATGTGCTGTAATTATAAAAACTCGAGAGGTTTGCGGGCGTATAAAACACAAAATTCTCTTCGGAGCATCTTACCTTAGGGTCCCCTATAACTCTCAGTGAGACGTCCTAAAATGTGCTGTAACTATAAAAACTCGAGAGGTTTGCGGGCCTATAAAAAACACAAGGTTTTTTCGGGGCATCTCGACTGGGGAGGGGTCCAGGGGGCGGGGGGCCGAAGGCCCCCCGCTCCCTGGAAGGCAGTGCGCGCGGCCGAAGGCCGCGCGCCCCCCCCCCCCCCCCCCCCGCCCCTCCCCCTTCGGGGGGCGGGGCGGGGGCGGGGGGGGGTATAGGAGGAGTATAGGGGCGGTATGAGGGGCCCTCTCCGCGATTTAAAAATCGAAATTTTACCTTGACCTACTTTCATAAAATGACTGTTTTGCGAGGTGACTTTTTCATTTTTGGTTCATCACCAGTGCTGTCTTCCTAAATTTTAATTTTTATTATTTAATTTAATTATCAATATGTTCAGGAACAGAAATTATGAAATTCAGGTTATGGATGGTAATAGACTTGTAATAAGAAGGAGAGTCAACGTTCCTTCTCCGGTACAAGTACCAACCATAACCTCCTCGACAAATCCAGAGGAAAATGAGGATCCTCAAGTGGAACCTCAGATAAATCCGCCAGTCCAGTGTGACGAAGTCGATTCCACTACAAAGTAAGTAGCTTATATTAAATTTATTATTAGTCTTCCTAATATCAAAATACTAATTGATTTTTTTTTTTCAGTTGACAGATACAAACAATAGACCAAGTTTAGGGACAGTGTTAAGTGAAACTATTTTTAGGTTAAGTTAAAGTGTTTAAGTGATAGTGAATAGTAACGGAGACGATTTAAGGTAATGTAAATTTTATTTAATTGATCTAATTATAAAGGAGTATGAAGATAACTGTACCTAAATTTCCTATAATATTTTTCTTTCATATTTATAAACTTATTAATTTTACATTTAAAACTCTCTAAAATAAGAAAGGATTAAGAATTTTTGAACAGGGTGGTTAATTTAAAATATTTTTTCAATCTATTATGAATAATCAAAACTCTTGTATTTAGTTGTTATGTTTGTTCGTTATTCTTATAAATAAAACATTTTTTTTCGAAATTGTTCAATTCTTTATTCCAATAAGATAAGAATAAATGGATAAATTAAATACAAACAATAATAATTTTAAAATAATAAAAATTAAATAATAATACATTTTAAAATAAATATTCTAGGATTATAATTTCTTCATTTTCACATTTATGAAGTGGTTTGCAATACATAAATATTAAATAATACATTCTAATCTAAATATTCTAGGACTACAGTTTCTTCATTTTCACATTTAATTACACATAGTTCATTGCGACAGATTGGACATGTTTTATTAATTAACATCCACATTCCTAAACAAGGGATGCAAAATCTGTGATTACAAGGTTCTGGTGATATCATTTTATTAGATAATATATCTTCAAGACATATAGGACATTCTTCGGTTTTATTTTCAATTATTTCATTAACAACTTTTTTTTTTACCCTTCGCGACTTCCTACCGTTTTTATATATTGGTTTTTTACCAGGCATTATATTGGCACCACTGGAACATTTGCGTCCCAATCTAAATCAATATTTTTAACACTACTATTGCAAATTAAACAAACTTTGGGGGTAATAATTTGATACAACTGTCTTGAACACATATCGCAATGTAAATCATTGCTTAAGCGTTTTAATTTTCTCTTATTATGAGTATTTACATGTCTATGAGCCCCTGCCCTTTGATAAAATTGTATAATTTGATAGCATGCGTGACAAAGAGTTTTTTCTTGATTTTCCGTCACTACAAACACTACGATATAACTCTGAGTAATACAGAACACAACTTCTTTGGGATCAGTGTACTTATGTTTCACTAAACAAAATTTAGCACTAGCACTGTCTTCTTCATTATCTTCTTCAATATCGGAGTCACCAGAGTCAGCTTCAATTTGTTCGAAATTATTTATATCGTAGTTTAAACAATTTCTGAAGTTCTTCTGAAATTTTTCTTCGTTAAGATGTGTATTGTAATCCAATACTCCAATTAATTCATCTAGATCTGGATCTTCTTCTTCAATATTATTATCCATAAATTTTTGAATGAATTTTTTAATATTTACTTTGTAATATTTACTATTAAATATAAAATTATTTACTTATTATTTACTTATTATTTGTTGGTATTTAATTTATCATCTTTTGTTGCTCCACGTATCTATTTTATAAATTTACTGAAGTGAAAATTCATTGGTGGTAGGACTTTATATCGACTTCATGGTCAAATAAGGTTATCCACCTCAAGGTCAAACATAAGGTTAGATCTCCTACTATGATCGGATTCGATGAAAGGTTAGCCATGTTGTTAACTTTAAGATTAAACTCAAGGTGATGTATACGAGGCTTTTTGAAAAGTATAATGAGAGAACAAAAGAGGAGGAGGATGAAAAGTGTTGATGATACGAGGTTTTTTAATAAGTATAATGAGAGATTTGAAAAGTATAATGAGAGAAGAAAAGAGGAGGAGGAGGATGAAAAGTGTTGATGATTTACTCTTCTTACTCCTCCTCCTCCTCCTCTTTCCTTCTCTCATATATCCACTACTTATAGTTACTGAGCATATCAAATTGCTAAAATGTTAATTCTGTAAATCTAAATATTTTATTTACAATGCTTCCAAAAAAAAATAATTATTATTTAGGAATAGTTGACTTACAGTGGATAAAATTGAAGAAGATTCTGGTTTATGAAATTTAGTCATTGACAATATACAGCCGGATTCACTTAGAAGGTTTAGGAGTTAAACCCTCTCTAGTTGCCATGGAATTAGATCTTCTAGTAGGTCAGTTTTGTTTTGCTTATGATATTGATATAATTTGTATTAAATATGTATGTCAAGTTAACAATCCTTATATCTGGAAATTAAAGACAAAAACCCAGAGATAAAGTCTTGGAATCCATAGGAGAAATAGTTATCTCCTGAAAATAAGAAAAAGTTTCAATTTGTGATGTTTCGATAATATATACCAACGATTTCTTATTCTTTTATTTTTAGAATTCAAGACTAGTTTGACTTATTGTTGTATTCAATTTAAACCATCGTATATCAATTTAGATTGATCTTACAGTTAGACCATATTAGTGAATTGGGGGGGGGGGGTTAATATTTATGTATTTATCTCCAGGTTTTGTCATATTGAGACGTAAGAGAGGCAGGGGCGGATCCAGCCTCTCTTTGGGGGGGGGGGCGGTGATATCACAAAAGTACAGTATGGCAAGAAAAACAAGTTGTCAACGGGGGGGGGGGAGTGCAAGCAGCATACTCATTTCTAATATAAAAGGCAGAATGGGTTCTATTTTCCTGAACTCAAGCTTTTGGGAGGGGGGGGGCGATCGCAAGCATACAGACTCCTATACTCTATTCAAGAACTAGAGAGAGTAATAAAACTGTTACCGAAACCTCTAACGTACCTGCTCCAGTACCGCAGGTAACTGAAAACGGCCGTAAATATAATTATATTTCATTATATTTAAATATATTTTATAAATTTACTGCAAGATAGAATTTCTAATAGTTTAATTTAATTTCTGTCAGTGAGCAAAGTACAACTTACAGTTTTTTCTTAGTGATTTATCTTGTTTGTGCTTGTTTTTATATATTATTTGAGATTAGTGAGATACCCAAAAGATATGGCTTTCACCTCTATATTTATTCCAAAATCGTTAAACCAGGGCATTTTTTCCTCAACGAAAAACTTATTACGATGAATGTTTATGATGCCTTAAGATATCAATATCTAGATAATAATGTTAAAAGCTCTGTTGAAATATGTTCCAACATGACAGGAGTTGGAAAATCTACTATGTACCGAATACTGAAGGAGAAAAAACGACTGGAATTGTTAGTACTCCCAAGCCACATTCAATCACAGGAAAACGAAAAACCTCGTTGGAAGAAGAGATGAAAACTGCAATTAAAGGGGTTGTATATACATTTTATTATGAGAAGCAGATCCCAACCATCTACAAAATTCTAACTAAAATCATTGAAGATCGCGATTTACCTGAAACTAAAAAAACTGATCTTTGGAAATTGCTCAGAGAACTTATTTTTTGCTGGGAAAAACCAGATAGAAAATCTGTTCTTATAAATCGTCCGGAAACTGTCCATTGGAGACGTAAATATCTCTCTCAAGTAAAAGGTAGAGTTGCTAGAAATAACACAATAAAATTAGTAATTTAACTAAACTTTTGAAAGATTTTTTTGAATAAAGTTACTGCGGAAAATTGGGAAAAATCCATATAATAAAAGAATAAAACAAAATGTGAGAACTCGATCTCATAATCGGTGAGATAGAGGAACCAATTATAATTAATTTTAGCGAAGATAGTTTCACTGACTTTGATTAGGTATTAGATACGTAATGTTAACTAGTGTAAACACAATTTATTATTTAAATTTTTGTTTTTGTTGTGTTTTATTGTATAATTTTGTTTATATGTTTTTTTTTTATTTTTTTATATATTTTTATTTTAGTGTGTCTCACTCTTTAATTTTATATATATTTAATTCTAAGTAGCCGTAAGTTTTTTATTATTTTATTATTGTTTTTGTGTCTTTTTCTTAAGCGTGTAGAATTAACATGTTTATCTTAGTTTTTTTGGGGCTATCGTATTTCCATACTTAAAAGTAAATTAAATTAAGATATCAGTACAATAGAAATAAAAATAAGTAGGTCTAATTTTAATTACAACATAAAAAAAATTAATCGCATTTGAATCCCTTTTTAGTGTTTAATTGTAATTCTGCAGATAGTTTAAGAAATAAATAAACTGAAACGTCAAATACCCTAAAAATGTTTTTAATTAATAAGAAAATGATCGATAGCCCCAAAAATATTTTATTATTATATGGACGAATTTATTTTTTTATATATGTTTAACTTTTTGTATTATTGATAATGGATATTTTGTAAGTATTTAAATTATAACTTAGAATTTTTTGAAAGAATAATCCTACGTTTTAGTCTATTATTATAGACCGGTATTTTTTATTATAAAATTTCTAACCAATTCCTATGAAAAATATATGTGTCTAACAAATTTTGCTAAAAACACCGGACTAAAGAACACAGGTAGTTTGCGAAGAGAAAAAGGGTAAAAAATGATTTATTACTCTCTCTAGTTCTTGAATAAACTATAGTATAAGAGGAAAAATCGGGTCCATTTTCCTAAACTCAAAGCTCTTGGGGGGGGGCGATCGCCCCCACCGCCCTCCCCTTGGATCCGCGCCTGAAGAGAGGTGTAGGGTCTCTTACAACAGTAATCCAGCCATAAACTGCCGATAGCTTTTCTTCAATATCTGATGATGGTAGAAGTAGTTTCACCATCAGTTTTTTGTTTATTTTCATTTTGATTTTAAGGTTTTTCCATTTTATTCTACTTTTCCACTTTCCAGATGCCTAAAAAATCAATAGAAATGTGCTAAAAATACATTTGTTCATTGTTGGTATAACTAACTAAGTCTATATTACTAATGCCCCTTTCCTGGAATTTTGATCCATATTCTATCGAATTTAATTCACTTGCTATATTATAGCTTTCACTAAATGAAAATGTGCCTGGTAACAATAAATTTCCTGTTACTTCCTCACAATTCGAAGAAGTGACTGGGCAGCTTTGGCCGCCATGTTAGGTATCAAAACAGTTGGTCACAGGATTTGTTTCCGGAGAGACTATATCTTAACAGATCCTAAAGATTTTTTGTGAAAGAGGGATAGATACCGGGAGTCTCAAAATCAACAATTCTTTGGAAGGAAGATTATTTACTTATGAATGTTCATAATATATCCATACGGCTGAATTCAAAAGGGAATGTCCTGGGTGGTTGCTAACTTAATATTACATAATACAAGATGTAGATATTTAAAAAGATATGTACACCAGAGCCAAATTTAATTACAAGACTGCTACAGACTTCTATGTACATGAAATTTAATTTTAATGATCAAACACAGATTCCTGATATTATTTTTACAGGTTTGTTACAGACGGAATTTTGAATAAAAATTCTATTAATAGCACAATTAGGTTTGCTTTATTACCGTCATTCCTTTGTTCTATAAACAAATTATGTAAATACCAAATCGAATCTAATTCCGTTGTTAATTATTTCTTTTATACAATGTTCAGAAATGTTATTTCCTTTTAAAATATTATTTATGTCTGCTGGAAAAATATTTACATAATTATATTTAGGGAAAGATTATTCACAAATTGATTTTGTACCAGTTATTAAAATACCATTCAATACGTCGTTAATATATATCAAATGGTGAACTAAAAATAACTAAAAGAAGCAGAAAGTTTTGAGTTAATTGGAGACCACGACCCATACGAGTAAAATTCGGGGTTTCTTTGATATAAAGTAATTTAATCTTTATTATAATATATGATCTTTGTGTTTTAGACCATCAATAATTATTAATACTTTTAGTGCTATTTATAATACTTTGTAGACTACTAGTATATAAATCCCCTCAAGACATCATAACATTATAAGAAGCATCAAATAACACCTATTCAGAAATACCTAATAGGCTGTAATTTTGGCAATGGACTGACAATATAATTTAATTTCAAGTTTTAATGCAAGTTGTGGTTTTTTTTTTGTACTTTTCAGTATTACCGTATTTATCTAGTATTGAGTAGAGTCGCTAGGGTGTGACTTTGATTGACACAATGTGCGTGCTTTTTTTGTCCACAGATTAATTTGATGCGGAAGTAATTCTGGACTCACTACTGAGCTGGAATGATCATATGAGATTCGAACCAGGAAGATCATATGTGCTTTCTGGGCTTGTAAGCGAGCTTTCGGGTGCATATGGGAGTTGACACCGATTATGCTATTTTGGATATACACTATGGTGTTTCGGCCTGTGTGGGAATATTGAGTGCGATAAGGACCGCCCCTACTAGGGCTCTGGAAGTCTTGGTGAACCTACCTCCTCTCTACTTATACATAGAGAACAAGGCCCTGAAGGCTGTTTATCTTCTCAGCTGCTTAGGGTATCTCGGAACTGAAATGGGTTGCTACTCAATTATAGTGGAGAGATGTTTGTCGTTCTCCATGGAAACAGATTACATGGGGCCGCTTTTGATACCCAACCACTCTCTTGAGATAATTTTGCTAAGAAGAGAGGATTGAGAAGGACAGCAAAATCTCCCTGGTCGTTTACAGGTAGATCTCGACAAGATAAAAGAGCTGTAGTCGAAGTGTTCGGCTGGAGTAAGGGATTCAGAGAGTTATACTTTCTCGGACAACGTGCGGTGATCTTTACAGCAATTTATGCTAATCTGCAGCATGAGACGCAAATAAACAGAAATTGAGAATAAATATATGCTCAGACAATAAGGCTGCGGTAATGTAACTGATGTCAAGTGTCGTAACTTCACGACTAGTGTCTGAATGCAAAGATGTATTGAACACTCTGACAAGAAACGGCTGCACAATCTGACTCGTGTGAACCATACAAAGTCCACTCAATTCTACCTGCCCCAATTGCCGTTGGTAAATTTTTTGAATCGTTGAGAAGAGCTCCTGGAATAAGATGTGCCAAACGCCCTAATAGGAAGCTTCTTTCCTAAGGAAGGAAAGAGCTACGAATTGCAGTGGGACCGTTGAGAGGATATTGTCACCTGAGGGGCCATCGTCATAAGGTTGGTGTCGTAGATGACCTGTCGTGCAGATGTTGTCTGGAGAAGGATAAAACTATTGACCATGTTCCCAGAGAGTATCCATCCAGAACTCAACAGATTGAGAAAGAGACATTTCGGCGATACAATTCTGTTATTGGAAGCTGTTAGGCAAGTTCAATTAACTTACTTGGATTCGCAAAGGCGATGGGCCGCCTTTGTTCATTCATTTATTCATTTAATCTGATGTAACAAAATGTGTCTCAGTCAAAACCAAATTTTCTTTGAGCATTGCGCAAATAGTTGGAAACACATCCATTAATTTCTGGCTGGGTTTGGATTGGGTCGGATTATTAGATTTAACTAGAGTGGGGATATAGCGATTTCTGGTTAATGAGTGAGATGGCGATTTATGAAAGGCAGTGAATTTAAACGATGATTTTTTACTGCAGTGATTTTTACAACTAGTGTGATACTAGATGATGCATAGAGCGTAATTACTTACTTTCCGATACTCAAATTTGGATATGAATATTAAATAAGCAATTATATTTGGGGGCAGACTTGGTATGACTTGATTTAGTTAGTATTAGTTATAATGGTAGAAATAAACAATACTGTTAATAATAATTCAAGGCAAAGAAATAGTTATTAAATGCGGTGCCGATACCGATATGTTCTTTGCTGTTTTTCAGCGACTGAATCATGGTGATAATTATATTGGCTAATTCTAGATTAATCCTAACTTATTCTTTATTGTTTATATTACACTCTGTCGCGTCGTATTATTCCATATTTTATGTCAGTTTTGTTTCATATGTGAAAATACACAGCAGGACGTGAAATTTGTACATTGAATATGGGCAGTCACTTCTTGTAGATTTTGGATCGCTGAATTTGAATCCAATTGCTCCATCATATCAGGTTTTTTAAATATCTTAAACTTGAAAAAACAAAAAACAAGATTTTGGTCTATATTTGAGGTTATGTATCATCGCGATATTTTTTTTTTCTCAAAAAGTGTAAGTCTTATTCTTTCAAATATCGTTGAATTTGTACAAATATCCTTTAATCGAAATTTATTATTAGTTTTGCAGAATAAATTTATTTAAACAATTTTATCAAACAAATTACTGTAAAGTTCATTATTTTTTAAATACATTTTAAAAAAATAAATACCCTTAAAAGGGTCGTTATCGGTTTTGCGATATATTTTGTTGTAAACAAAAGCATACACAATTAATTAGGCAATTTAAAAAACTCTCAAACGATCATTAGAAAATAATTAAGAATGTATATACAGAATTCACAAAACCAGATTCTACAAATAAAAAGTCTACAAATGCATATGGTTAAAGAGTTTATATTTAAATTGCCAAATTTGTTATTTAACACTGTATTTATAATAAAATATATCGTAATAACGATAGCGACTCAATTCTTGTAAAATGCAATGAAAGCATTTATTTAAAAAATAATGAATTTTGTAATAATTTGTTTAACCAAATATTTTAAACAAATTTATATTACAAGACCAATGATAAATTTAGATTGAACTATGTTTCAATTGCCTTAAAATATCCATAGTTTATCGTAATTGTCAGTTAAATGCTTATCAGTCAGGAAAGGTGAAGGTTTTCAAAACTTAAAAAATTCATGCAACTTGAAGTTTTCAACACTGAGAATCTCGAAGAAAAAGAAAGATATTGGAGCAAATTAAGATGTATTTGAAAGAGTAAGACCTATACTTTGAGATGCTATATATAATTTTTTTTAAGAAAAAAGATGTCGCGATGATACATAACCAAATATAAGCAAAAATCGCCTTCTTTGCACGTTTAGGTTAGGATATTTAAAAAACTTGATATGATTTGTTATCAATATTTTGCTAATAATTGGTACGAGGAACTTCCTACACTTGGTGTAACTGCACATTGAACGCTGAAGACAATATGGCTTCTTTTAAGTTCCATAAAAGTCCCTTAAGTTAAGCATTTGAATATCTATTATCAGAAATAATAAGGATAATAAGAAAAAGACAGTGGTGTGCAGCGGCCAATCTAGCCTCTCTCTTTGGGGAGGGGGCGGTAATATCATAAAAATACAGTATGGCAAGTGAAGACAAGTTGAAGACGGCGGGGGGGGGGGAGGAGGAGAGAAGCCAGCAGTTCTGAATTTAAAGCTCTTGGGGAGACCATCGGAAGCGAAAGTGAGTTGTTGACCCGAGGGGAGATATCTACAACATTTACATTCCTAGGTACCAGGTAGGGTCGGGTCTATTTTTCTGAATTCTAAGCTCTGGGAGGGGGGAGATCGCAAGAGAACGCGAGTTGTCGATGGATCGATGAAGGGGGGGGGGGGGGAAGATGCCAACAACATTCATATTCCTAGTATAAGAGGTAGGATCAGGTATATTTTCCGATTGCGACCGCCCCCACCGCTCCCCTCCTGGATCCGTCCCGAGTGGTGTGGCGGTCCAACTTAAAAAGAAACCCAATATTTCATTATAACAGCTATATTCTTTCCAAGTTTAACACTTTTTCCAAGTTTAATATAGAAAGTCACGAGGTAACCAAGATCCCGAAAGGTATAGGACCTTTTAATTTCAAAGGTGCAGTGTAAATTGGAAAAATAATCATGAAATATCGCGAATATGTTTAGTTTTGGAGATATTCTTACTTAGAATGTACCTGTTTTAGAGGTTATACTGTTAATGCTTTCTTTCCTCCTTTATTATGAAAATAAACTATTCTTATTTTAAATTTCTACCATCGTAACTAAAACTAACTAGGTTTATCTTGTTATGTCAATTTTGCTTTTAACTATATATTCATATATAATATTCAAATAGGGTAAGCGGTTGGTATTACTGCGGTCGCCCTAAATACTACAAATTTTAAAAGATAACTTTTTAAAATAAAACGAGATTTTTTTTGTGAATTTGTTTTATAATAATACCACCTAATGTTATTTAAAATCATATTTTCATCATACAAATTGATGGATAAGTATTTTATTCGAAATTAGATCTGCAAAAATAGGAACAAACTCTCAATAAGAATATAAGCATACATTACTGCGGAGTAAACAAACCCTGCCAATATTTTCGTAACCTTACATCTAGGTAGCTGCCTACAATGGTGCTAATTGTTAATTGAAAGGATGTAATGTGAGTATAATATTTATTTATCTCATTAATTTACACAGGCCGTTAAAATTTTCAGACCCAGAAATGAAACCAAACTTTTCTAAAGGTTTGTGACGCGCTTAACCCGAATTTTACTTATCAACTCTGGTTTTCGAGATATTCTAACTTGAAAGTGAAAAAAAACGCTGGACTTTTGAAAGTACCGCTTATTGCCTTTATAATCCATTTTGGATCATCTCAAAATCTTTTTTTCTCTCTGAGATATCGCTTGTGGAAGTTTATGATTTTGCCAATCATTTGCACTATATAGGTAAGTCAAAAAAACTCATAAAATACTGAAAAAATATTCATTTTTCGAAAAATCTATCACGGGAAAAGTGATTTGGAATAACCCAGGGAAATCGGCGGTTTTTGGGGTCGCTGATCAAGTTCTTTTGCCTTACCCATGTGGTGCAAAAGGTCGATAAAATCATAAATTTCCACAAGCGATATCTCATAAAGGAAAAATATTTTGAGGCAATTCAGAATGGGTTTGAAGGCAATGAGCGATACCTTCAGATATCTTGTTGTGTCATGTCGAAATGTTTTATGCTACTCTGAAACATAATCTCCAATGAAACAAAAAACCGTGTTTTTTGAGCTTTTAGGATAGGATATCTCGAAAATCAGATCTAATGGGTGAAATTGGAAGTCAAATGAACCTCAAATTAACACGATCGAATTTCGCAGTAATAGGCGCTTCATATTAAACATTTTTACAGCATTTTGAGCGTAATAATAGGCTTAGTAAATCCAGTAAAAATTAAATTATATTTTACGTATTCAATTTTTTACTTTGATCAATATTTTTGTTACGTAATTAAACTAGAACCTTCAAACTTTCGGTGAAAAAACTTGTTATTCGTCAGTTCTGGAAACTAAGGGATGATGCGTAATTCGCCATCTTGTGAGTAAAAGTAAATTAATGTAACTTAAAAACGATTCAGAGTTTGACATTTTTTTAAAAATCACAACTTTTTTGTATCCAATCGAATTACTTTTTAAGTTTCCTAATGTTGTTTCTGAACACCCTGTAGATAAAGTTATTTAAAATTATTACCAAAATAAAACACTGCTACTTAAAGTTGCTATTTTATTGTATTAATAGTATTAAGTAAAATCTACATAATTAAGACTGTTGCTTGTTAAGAGTTGTTTGTGTTCCGCAACAGACACTAGGAATATCTTTACTACTCTTCCTCTTCTTACATTCAGAAGCTCTTAGGAAAATCTTCTGATCTTCAGTTAATGGACCATTTTTGATCAGATCCACAAAAATGTTACATTTGTGTATGAAAACACATGTACCTGCTTCGCCGTTTGGAGTTCTGCATATTTGTACTTTCTCTTCTGAAATTAAAAACAAAAAGTTGATGTCATTACATGTTTCAATTCATACTATAATATAAAGTATTTCTAACAATTTCGATCAACACTGACAAACATTTTTGTTAATTTTCTATTATAATAAATGCAAAAAGAGTTTGAAAAACCACACATAATAAAGTATTTTGAATTTTTTCAACGGGCTATTTACGTGCGAAAATGCAGTAGATACATAGAATTTTTCATTCAGAGCTTTCGATGTTCTTATCTAATGTTTCTAGTTTGTTCCTGCAAACCAACGAGTGTACGTAACCCTGTAAAAATAAATTTAAGGCTATAAAATCGCACTGGCGAGGAGGTCAGTTAACAGGTCCATTACAATAATTTATTCGTCAAACTTTTTTGTCATCAAATTAATTGTTTTTTGTACAGTGTAGCAAGAGGCCGAAACCATACATCCAAGCCCGTCTATATATTTAGTTTCGAGTCCATCCATGTCGGCGCTAATAAAGTTTAAATCCAAGGTCACTGCTACGTGGCCTCCTCGAACCCTATAATGCGTTCCTGATGGAACATTTGGGAGGATCAATGAAAATTTGACTTTTAAATGACCTCCAGTGTGCGATAAGAAATTTTCTCCCCTTTCTATTCTTGAAATAAAAATTAGGTATTTCCATTTAAAAAATTAACTAAACTTTGAAATAATCTTCAAGGTCATACTCAAAGTCATATTGAAGGCTATTGCAGAATGATCTCCTGCAAACAATACATGTTTTGTATGAAACATTTTTTTTCCGAAATGTGTTCCAGAAGAGATATTTGAGTGGATTGATTACAATGATTCACCCAGTATGTACATTTCAATTGTAACAAGTTTTAACGTAAATTTACATACATGTAAAAACAAGATAGCTTAGTTATTAGAATAAATATCGCTCTCTGTATTTATCATGATTACTCGCATAACTGTACCTAAAAAATATGTTTTTAAAAGGAATTTTGTATTTTCCGACCTACTTCTTTAAACTTTTTCATTTTTACTAAAACATATTGGCACATGTTGAAATAAGCACATCTTTTATACAATTATATAAAAAGTTTTACTGAAATATAACACTGAAAATCGCGTCCAAAAAAAGTTAAGAAACTTGGGCCATTTTAAGAAACTGTGCATTGTTGCTGGATGTTAAGTGATCATTAAATTGCATGTATTTTACTATTAATTGTCTATTCACTCATTCTCTCGTCTTAGAACCGTGTTTCAAATAAAAAACAACAATTTTAGGTTGTTTTCCTTGGATTTTTTAGTATAGTTTTTAATCAAACATCTCAAATTTTAGGTATTTCGGTTAACTAAAGGTTAAACCATCATTTCATTTATAATAGCTCCTTTCGTAGAACAATCAGAAACTACTTAACACTAATCAAATCGTCAAAAAAGTTGAAAAACTGTCCATGACTATTTTTATAATTTCTGGTTAGCGCTGACTGGTTTGTAATTTCTCTATGAACAGACTTAATGACATGTGCAATGAATGACTTACAAGGAAGGTTCCTGAAGTGTGTCCGGCTCCGATTTTAATGAAACTTCAATATGTTGTAGAGGGTACAAAATAAGAAACATGTATTTTTCTTATCTGCGGAGATTCATTTTAACGGGGTGAAAACCGCCCCTAAAGTTAACCCCTAAAAACAGTATTTTTGACATATCTCAGGTTTAAAGTGAGATATTTTTAAAAAATAAAATGAAAGTTACTAGCTATTCGAAATGATGTTAAATCATGATATTTTCACCCTCATGGATATTATACCTTATTTTTATTAGGGTAAACCATTAATTTACGCACGTAATTTAATTCTAAAAATTACGAAATTTAATGGAATTGTTTGAAAATATTTTTTTCACGAATACCATAAGTAACTTAAGTTGACGGGTTTCGGGGTTTCTAAACGCAAATAGTAAAAGAGGGTGAGCCATCCCCAAATACTTTTTTTAAATTTCAAGTCCTAATTGAGATATATTTACAAAACAAAATGGATACTACCTGTTATTTGAAATGATGTTGAATTATGGTATTTTCACCAACAAATATATCATCCCTTATTTCTTATAACGGTAAACCATCTATTAGCGCACGTAATTTAATTCTAAAAATTACGAAATTTAATAAAATTGTTTCAAAGTATTTTTTCACGAATACCATAATGAACTCAAGTTGGCATGTTTTGGAGTTTCATAAATGAAGTAGTTAAAGAGGGTGAGTCACCCTCAAATACAGTTTTTTCAAATCCCAAATTCTTATTGGGATATCTTTTCAAAACAAAGCGAAAATTATTTGTTAGTTAAAGTGAGGCTATTCCATGTTGTTTTTAACTCATATATACCATCCCTTCATTTTTATGAGGGTTAATCTTGTAATTCATTTACCTAATTTATTTCTGGACATTACGAAATTAAACCAAATTTGTTGATAATATTTGTTTTACGAATACAATAAGTAACTTAAGTTGACGTGTTTCGGAGTTTCCGAAAATAAACTAGTGAAAGAAGGTATCACTAGTTCTAATTAAGATATCTACAAACAAAACTAAAATTACTTGTTATTCGAAATAATGTTAAACTATGGTATTTTCACTCCCATGGACATTATTCCTTATTTTTTTTTTATAAAAGTAAACCGTCACTTCATACATACATTATTATTCTTAAAATTGTCAAATTTTAATTTAAATGAAGGTAACTGAATTAACAATCATATTAATGCTTAACTAATGAAATATGTTAATATTTTCTTATTAATCAAAAGAAAGTAAGCTCTGTAGAGTACATATCAACTGAAATTTTGCAATTTTAAGAATAATTATACATGTATGAAATGACATTCTTCGAATGATATCCTCCGGAAGTTAAATTATAGTGTTTTCACTCTCAAGGGTGAGAGTGAAAATAATAGAGTTTAACTTCATTTCAAATAACAAGTAATTTCCAATTTGGTTCGTAAAGCTATTTTAATTAGAACTTGAGATGTAAAAAAGTATTTGGGGTTGGCTCACCCTCTTTTACTAGTATATTTTGAGAAACTCGACACATCAAGTGATTTATGGTATTCGTAAAAAAAATATTTTCAAAAAATTCTAATAAATTTCGTAATTTTTACCATTAAATTACATGCACAAATATATGGTTTACTTGAGATATTAAAAAAAAAGTATTTGGGGGTAACTCACCCTCTTTTACGAGTTTATTTGCAGAAACCTCGAAAGATATCAACTTGAGTTAATTATGGTATTCGTGAAAAAAATATTTTCAAACAATCTTATTAAATTACGTAATTTTTAGAATTAAATTACATATGCGAATGAATGGTTTACTCTTATAAAAAAAGGGATGATATTCTTGGGGACCTTAGTTCAACATCATTTCAAATAACAAGTAATTTTCATTTTGTTTTGTAAAGATATCTCAATTAGAACTTGTGATTCAAGAAAAAAAGTATTTGGGGGTGGCTTACCCTCTTTTACTAGTTATTTTTAGAAACCCCGAAACCCGTCAATTTAAGTTACTTATGGTATTCGTGAAAAAAATATTTTCAAACGGTTATATTAAATTTCGTAATTTTTAGAATTGAATTACTAGCGCGAATAGATGGTTTACCCTTATAAAAAATAAGGGATGTTAGTCTATTAGGCATATAGGGTTAGTCTGCAGAAAAAAATAACTACCAATTAGAACAGGTCGAATATATCAACTCTTATTATACTTTATAACGGGTGGGCCATGTGTTGGTTTCTTTTTTAACTATTAATTTTGATGTCAGTAACAAACTTCATGAAGTTATGTTTTGACATATATCAAGTGAAAAGTACGGCAAATTTAGTTATGGATTTATTAACAACACAAGAGCTCATTTTAATAATCGAAACTTATTACGAAAACTGACGATCTGTTAAAGTTACATTTCGTAAACTTTTCGGTCAACATAGACGTCCTAGAGAACCCAGAATTCGAAAAATGGTTCAATGTTTCAAGGAAATTGGCTTGGTAGAAGATTCTAGAACATAATAACATGCTCGGCCAGTTCGTACTCGTCAAAACATAACCGCAGTAAGTGAAAATGTTCGTGACATACCATCAATATCAACCAGGCACCGTTTACAAGAATTAAACATTTCTCGAACCAGTTCACGTCACATTTTGCATGTTGATCTTCATTTGTATCCATACAAGATCCAATTGACTTAAGAACTGAAGTCACAAGACCATCACCAACGCCGTTCATTCGTCAATTAAATGCTTGAGAGAGAAGATGGTTTTTCTTCAAAAATCATTTTCTCCGATAAAGCATATTTTTATTTGAATGGACATGTTCATAAACAAAATTGTCGCATTTGAGGCTCGAAAAATCTTCACATGATTCACGAAGAACCACTCCATGCCAAAAAAGTTACTGTTTGGTGCGGATAATAAGCTGACGGAGTCACTGGACCTTTTTCTTCGAAGATGAAAGTGAAAATGATGTTACAGTACATTTTGGGCATTATCGGGGCATGTTGACGGAATATTTTTCGCTAAAATTAGATGAATTGAATGAGAATAATCCTTGGTTCCAACAAGACGGCGCAACACGACAAGTAACACGTGAAACAATGCGTTTATTGAGATCGAAATTCGTCGGATGTTTAATTTCCCGTAATTTTGATACAAATTAGCCTGGAAGATCATGTGATTTGACACCCATGGACTATTTTCTTTGGGTTTTTTTTGAAAAGTAAAGTTTATGCCAATGCCCCACCAATAATTCAAGACCTAAAACGCAACATTCAACATGCAATAGAGGCCACTGAACTCCAATTACTGGAAAAAGTCATCAAAAATTTTGATGTTCGGATGTAGGCCTGCCAAAAGAGCCGTGGTGGCCATATGAACGATATTGTTTTTCATACATAATCGCCACAGATACACCTTTCATTTTAAATTGAGATTCACGTATTTAGTTAGTGAAATATATGCTTAATTTTAACTTAAATAAAGACATGGCCGACTCTTTACATATGACAACAAAAGTTTTTACTTCATAGTTAAAATTTTGGCAAAAAATATAGTGGGTACCCCCTTTTAAACCTACCCCCTCAACATTTTAATCTGATGGCACTTAAATCAATGACACCTTGTTATGTTTCAAATTTAGGCCAAAATTTTACTAATAATTCTAAATATAGTGTTAAATCTTTAAATTTATGTTAATAATTTACTGAATATTATATACAAATGTCTTATCCCAGCGCTATATAAGGCTTATCCTAAAAAATTTTATTTTTCTTTTGGTTCTTGATACGTTGATATTATCTTAAACAAGTTTTTTTTTTGTAAAGGTCAACCAATAATAAATAATGTCCATAATATGCAATATTTTGTTTATTTATATAACATTTAAGTTGGATAAGCCTAAGCCTAAATATTATTAATTAGATTAATATATTAACTCAATTATGTGCTTACCGGAATCTTCGTTCTGACCTAAAGATGACGTACTAATTAAACAAATAATCAGAATTATTGGTAAAAACATTGTTCTTGCACAATCTCTCGAACTAACGTTTCGCTTAAATGGTAAAGATATACTGGATTTTTTAATGAATCATTAATAATCACGTAAACCCGACAAGCGAGTTTAAAAGATGTACTTGTGTAGATATTTTTATTTTCTATTTGTTTCCAAGCATCGCATTAAGAGGGTATATCCCAGACAATAATATATATGAACATGTTAAGCGGTAATTATAGAAGTATTACAGGGTGTTGCAAATACAGTGATTACATGTAATATCGGTCAGGTTTTAGCTAGGAATGTAATAAAACGACGGTGTTCATTAATGTTATTGAAATGTTTTTGTGGGCTCGGTAGGGTGAAATAACTGTTTCATCTTACTGGATTTCAGCAATACAACCATTCGTAGCTAGATTTAGAAGATGCGTAAATGTATTTTAATAGCTGAAATATTGACAGTAATGTTATATAATTTAGAAGTATATCCGCTAGCTATCTGAAAACTGTTGTATCGACAACGAATATTACCCTTTTTAGTGAACTTTTTAAATATTAATTTTTCACAAAATGAATTATGGTATTTAAATCTACCACTTTCGTACATAGTGGCGTAGCTATCTGGTTGGCAAGGATGGCAGTATCACTAGGCGTTGAGTCACTTTAGGCGCCGCAGACGCCGTGATAATCCTATTATTTTATTACTGCAAATTATTCTAAAAATATATGAAAAATAAATAAAGCAAAAATGTTTTAAAATGATCAAAAATCATCACTCTATGCATGTAGTGTGTAGTAGCATTATTTTTTAAAATTTATGTTGTTATCCTAATGCTAAAGAAAAAAGTAGGCTTTTTTAACGGTCAAAATTCTCCATATTTCAATAAACAGCGCGGCGCCGCACTAACGAGCATTTGGCCTCAAAAACCGGACAATAAGGAGAAATGCAAACTATACAAGTAATCATTGAAATTATTTTTTTTGTATACCTGAGTAACCGTACTATCATAAAATTGTGATAAAGTGGCCCCTCCCCGCCCCTACGCTCCGCACAGTTAATTGCAATCTAAGCTTCGTTCAATACGCACGCATTCGTTCTTGATAGATTTTTTTAGACTTGTGTTAGGTGTTTGGTATTTTGTAAAATGAATATTAAAAAAAAATTTTTTTGTGATGGAATCTGAAGATCAAGCTATGTATTTAATTTTAATATATATTATTTAAAAATATAATGACTGTTTAGTATTCTTATGGACCTAAAACAATATGCAAGAAAATTTTCTATTTTTTTGTTTTTCGTTTTAACTAATTAGTGTTTTTGAAAATGTTCCGAGCTAGGTCGGGCTATAATTCTTTTTTTATAATAAACTATAGACATTAGCCATATCATAACAGTCAAAACATTTTCCACATGTTTCCACCTCTTAAAAAAACCGCTTTGAGTTCTATGGTTTTTTTTGCAATAATTTTGGTTATATTTTACTTACATACATATTTTTTTTCTATAGATACAAATTTGACATCAAATGTTATTAAGGTATATCGTAAAACGATATACATGCTTTTTAAACAAAGCACATCCAGCACACTTGAAGATAAGGTATCATTTATGGAACATAAGCTTTGCGAAATGATGAAATGTCTCTAAAACGAGTACCATACCTTAAGTCACGATTTAAAACATTTTAATAGTGATTTGAAGAAAAGATGGATATCATCTAACTATATTGAAGAAAGATTTCTGGAAAAAAACGAGAAATGGCTTAATAAATCAATACCAGTACATAACTGGGCCACGAATTCTACGGGACGCCCAAGGAAGCATTTCCAAGAATTATATGATCGTAGTAAACGACGAAATACAAAAGAACTCCCACAAAAAGGTACCTGTTGAGGAGCTTTCCTATGCAGCCAGCGTAAGTCAACGAATGTCTGGAGATGCTGCGGCCTCTAAACTTATAATAGATGCAACTTCAACGCCAACAAGAGCCAAACTTTACAGGAAGGTAACAAATACCGCTCAGAAACCGAAAGAAAAAAATTACTCACCTGAACAAGCTTTGCAAATCTTTGTTGAAGGTGACTTTACAAGGAGGCAGTGGGAGTTGTTACACGATTCCAATAAGGTTATATTTCCTTGGTATACTCTAATTAGAGAAGCAAAGAAACTCTGCTATCCAAAACAAGAGTCAATCCCAATTACGGAGAAGAGTGTTGAAGTTGTGCTTCAGGACCTACTTGATCACACAGTAAAAAGATTTTGTTTTTATCTTGAGATAGATTTTTTATGGGAAAATGTACAATTACCCTAAATCAATAGATAAAACGATACCCATTACGTTTTTCCTCCCCACCCTAAGTCAGCGCTCCTTCACCCGATTGGTAAAATAATGCCAGAAGTGAAATCGGAGCATCTTAAAACATATAAAACGATACCCATTACGTTTTTTAAATATTACTCCCCTCTCCCTCCCCACCCTAAGTCAGCGCCCCTTCACCCGATTGGTAAAGTAATGCCAGAAATGAAATCGAAGCACCTAAAAACATATAAAACGATAACCATTACGTTTTTTTAATATCACTCCCCTCCCCCTCCCTACCGTAAGTCAGCCCCCCTTCACCCGATTAGTAAAATAATGCCAGAAATCAACTTAGCGCCCTCAAAAAACCCTGGATACTGATTTTTGACACGTCTAGAGTCAAAAACAACGACGTTATTAATTTTGTCCGGTTTTTGAGGCCAAATGCTCGTTAGTGCGCCGCCTCACGTGTAAATATCCGACACAAAGATATTACGGCGAGTGCCTATTTTCTTTGAAAACTGCCAATAAAGGCGGGACGCGAAAAGCGGCCAGTCAATAATTATTTTTATGAATATTTCCTATTTTTAACAGAATTTTAAAATAAGGAAGTTCTCAATTCGTCGACTATGTATTTTTTTATGTATATACATCGATTACTCCGGAATAGCGGCACCGATTTGAATGAAATTTTTTACGTTTTGTTTAGGAAGTTGCTGCGGTAGCTCATATTTTTTTGGACGAAATTGGTGCAGTAATATCCAAGATGGCGCTGACCATATGGCGGCCAAAAAAATTATTTTGTTTGATTTTCTCCAAAATTGGCACGGGGGAATTTTTGAAGTCTTACACAACGAATTTAAAATTATTTTTAAAAAATTCAATATGGCGGATCCAATATGGCGGAAAAAAAAATTTAACTATTCAATCACTCAAATATTATAATTTTTTATATAATTTTCTTAGAGGATACCTTCTTAAGATATTTAAATCTAACATAAATTATCACTTTGGTAAACATGCCACCATCGCAAAATTATATAAAAAAGTAGTCATCATACCGTCTTGTTCTTTTAATTCTAGAAATCCTGGGTGTGCCATATTAATTACTGTTTCTGTAATATTTTCTTGTTTCGTATTATTACTTATTCTAAATTCACAACAAAAATACCCAGTAGTATTATCTTCATATGTGCAAGCAGATTTATTTATAAATTCTTTATCTTCCGTCCGGTTAGACCGATCCAATCTCATTATTGAAGGACACACTTCTTTCTGTATGCAAATTCCTTTTGTTCCTTTTGGTGTTGTGCATAGTAGATCATCCACTGAAATAGAAATACTTTTATATATTTAAAAATGTAATATTAAGACTGGGGTTAGTTTTGTTAAGGAACATTGCTATGATGGCTACGAAGAATATCACAACAAAATTGGGTGCGGGAAAAAAATTCTTTCATTAAAAATTCATGGAAGAAAATCACTTAACGGTATGTATAATGGAGAAAATCCCTTCGTTAAAATTGCGGAGAAAGAAATCCCTTGTTCTCAGCGCCGTGTAAATACTCACCACAGTAAGAATCGCCGCTCATTGTCTAGGAGAGATTATTTTCACGGCACCTATTTAAAAAGGATTTTTTTTCGCCGTTTTTTGTCCATAAAGATTTTTTTGACGCACTTACTCTGGAGAAATTCATCACAACTTTAACTAGAATGTTTTTCGGAGCCACCATCGATTTAATAACAACCTTACTAATTGAATATTTAGTTTTGTTTTAATATTAATGTCTGTACAGTGAAAAAATATTTATTTTTTTAGGGAAACAGTGTTTAGTGTTCTCATAGAGAGATATTTTACGTCGTAACAAGGAGGAGACAACTTCTTGCAGAAACTGATCTGTATTGTATTTCTGGAGGTATGTTAATGCCAAGAATACGAAATTTTCTCTTCCTAGTAGTATGTCACATAATAATGTTAGAGCGGAAGACTCAACCGCTATAGCAGAGCTCTTTAGAGCTTTTTTCTCCACAGTCTACACGCATGGGCATTGTGAGACCCGTACTTATAATTACATGAAAACTCTAAACCTTAGTTTCCTTCAAGTTGAGCCGTTGGACGTGTTTAATGCAATAGATCAGTTGAACAGTAAATTGGGTACCGGACCCGACGGGATACCAGTCATATTTGTTAAGAATTGTCAGGGTGTTTTGTCTGCAATGTTGGCTCACATTTTTAATATTTCCTTATCAACGGGTGTTTTCCCAAAAGTACTTATATTACGCCAATCCATAAGAATGGAGACAGAGGTATTGTCGAAAATTATCGTGGAATTTCGAAATTTTCACTATTTAGTAAGATTTTTGAGGGTATTGTTTACCAAAAGATGTGTCCTCTTTTTAGGCATGTGTTAGCAACTTCACAGCATGACTTTATGGCAGGTCGATCGGCTAATACTAATCTTCTTGTCTATGAGCAGTACTTGGTGGATGCTTTGGAGGGGAGGTGTCAAGTGGATGCTATTTACACTGACTTCTCCAAGGCTTTCGACAAGGTTAACCATCAGCTTCTCATTTACAAGCTGGAAGGCTTAGGTATCCATGGATCATTTCTCGAGTTTGTGAAGAGAATGCTTACAGATTTTAATAGTGTAGACTGTTTTAAAGTGATATACTGCTCTGTAGTTCGATCAATCTTAGAATATGCGTTCCAAGTTTGGTCACCTCATTATTTTACATACAAAGAAAAAGTAGAAAGCGTAGCGTACAAAGAAAGTTTTTCAGTTTCATTGCCTTTAAACACGGAATGCAGCAGGAGCGGTCTGTATATAATGATACTACCGATGCTTTAAGGTTGTTACCATTGTGTGTGAGACGCACATATCTTGACCTTGTTCTACTTTATAAGATTGTTAACTCTTGTATTGATTCTCTCGAACTACTCAATAATATTGGATTATCAGTTCCTCAAAGAGCTTTTAGAACGCACAATTTGTTTGATGTGATGTATCACCGAACGAATTATAGCATTAACAGTCCTATTTCTCGAATGTGTAGGGAAATGAATTCAGTTCCTACCGAGATTGATATATTTCATTTGCCAATTAATGTCTTTAAATTAAAAATTTTACAATTCTTGAAAAACTAGTTAATATTGTCAATTGTCAATACTAGTCTTTTGAAGCACTTTAATGTATGTTTAGATTTGTAGGGTTTTTTTTTTTATTATTTCTGACTGTTTTAAATAATGCTATTTGTAAGTTTTTTAATTCTGACTGTTTTAAATAGTGTTTGTATTTTTTTTTATTTTTGAAATCGATTGTATTTATTTGATCCGTTAATATACTATTATTATTATCAATCTAAGCGATTACCAGTAATATAAATTTCTAACAATTTTATAGATTGCGGAAAGTTTGTTAATCCACCATCAACAGTAATATAACTTCAGCATTACGACCGTCTTTAGTTAGAGTAAAAGTCAGCGCCTTCAAGTCCCTTGATAAAAATGAATAAATACGAAGGATCAAAATGGGTTCAAAAATCTGCCGGGGGACACACATACTCTTAGTTACGTCACTGTTAAAAGTAATTATAGTTGTATTTTCTTCTTTGATTATTAAGTTTTCTTAAACATCAATTTCGATATGCCAGAATATACGCCGTTAGTAAATACCTTTATCTCGGAATGAACTGGTAGGTAGGGAGCATTTGCATTGTTTGTAAAGGGTGTTTTTTATAGAGGTATAGAACTTTTAAATGGAATAAAACAAAGATGAGTTTTTTAAATTGACATGAAATTTACTTTATTCGAAAGATAAACCTTCTAGCATTATAATTTAAATATGACTTCTGGCATATGACCGCCACGGCTGGCTCGGACGTAGTCTAATCTGGAGGTCCAATTTTCGATGACTTTTTCCAACATTTGTGGCCGTATATCGGCAATAACGCGGCGAATGTTGTCCTCCAAGTGATCAATCGTTTCAGGCTTATCGGCGTACACTAGCGACTTCACATATCCCCACAGAAAATAGTCTAGCGGCGTTAAGTCGCATGATCTTGGAGGCCAATTCACGGGTCCGAAACGTGAAACTATGCGGTTATCAAACATTTCCTTCAATAAATCAATTGTGGTATGAGCTGCGTGACATGTTGCGCCGTCTTGTTGAAACCACAGCTCCTGCACATCATGGTTGTTAAATTGATGAACAAAAAAGTCAGTAATCATGGCTCTATAGCGGTCACCATTGGCTGTAACGTTCTGACCAGCATCGTTTTTAAAGAAGTACGGACCAATGATTCCACCAGCCCATAAAGCACACCAAACAGTCAGTTTTTCTGTAACGGTGTCTCAACATACACTTGAGGATTATCATCACTCCAAATACGGCAGTTTTATTTATTGACGTATCCATTCAAACAAAAGTGAGCTTCATCGCTAAACAAAATTCGTTTATGAAAATCGGGATCAACGGCAATCTTGTTTTGGGCCCATTCACCGAATCTACGCCTTGCTAGGTGATCGTGTGGCTTCAATTCTTGCACGAGTTGGATTTTGTAAGCACGTAAACCAAGATCTTTCCGCAAAATCTTTCATAAAGTGAATGGACACATATTCAATTCCTATGCACGATGGCGGATGGACTGATTCAGGTCTTCCTCTACGCTACGCTCTACAGCAGCACTGACTTCTTCTGTACGCACTGTACGACGTCTTTGTGGATGCGTATTATCATTTAGAGTAAACGTGGTGCGAAAACGTTCCATAGTTAATCGAATTAATTGCTCTGATGGACGATTATGTTGACCGTAAAATGTACGTATTTCGAACAGAATCATGATTTTCAAAATAAATTTGCACAATTTGGAAGCGTTGTTCAGGCGTCAGTCTATTCATGTTGAAATGCCAAACCAAACTAAACATAAATCACATGACAGCTGACAAAATGGCCGCCAGTTAAAAAAGTGTTGCCAAGTTAAAGTTCTATACTTCTATAAAAAACACCCTTTATAAGGCTAGTCGTCCACTGATTCGAAATTCATGCGAACTACGAACAGGGTCTGGGCACTCCCTATGAGACTGTTGAGACGGCATTTTTAGTTGGAGATACATTTCACCAGAAGCGCTAATGCGCCAAAATTAGAACCCTAATTTATCAACATATGCTGTCAAGTGTGTCACTCCACTTTCAGTCAATATGGCGGTTGTTTTTAGCGATTTGTGAAAATTATTTCGTCGTTTTTGTGTTTAGACGAGTCTTAAATAATTGGCCTTTGTGTATAATTTATTGTACATCGTTTTTAAAAATCATAGTGAAGAATTTGGTAAGTAAATTTAATTCTTGATTGAAGTTATATTGACCGAAACGACATATTAATTCTTTCTATACCAACATCCCAAATTTTTAACCTTTTTCAATAAGTTGAAGCTTGCGTTTACATCTTTTTAAATTATTATATATTTTTAGTGTGTCCGTGAAGACAATAAATATGAGCAGATACAGGAACTGGTTAAATTAATTTAACTTCCACTAGACATCATTTTTCCAATGTTAAAAATCATAAAAAACAACATGGCGAGTGGAATCCTCCGCATGGCAGTCCCAACTTATTGAAGTTAAATCTTAATCCAGTCAATGGAAGTTATCTTGTATGTAGTTTTCAGTGACGATGATAAAAGTTCAAAATCCTATGTATTAATAATAATATTTTATCTTCATGGAATTTACTAGCTAGAACAGGTAAGTTGTAAACATTTGTTCTGAATTGTTTTAAGCTATGTCTATAAGTGAACAGTTTTATAATAAGTAACTATAGTTTTATGTACTGAAATTTAATTTTACTCTCGTTATAAGACTAATAATTATTTATTTTTGTTTCCGACTCAGCAGTTACCTTTTGATAAGCAGAACAAAAGTTAGGACACAACTTCTACCTTTCAATATAATGTGATTTTCAAGTTAAGTCAATCTTTTCAAATGGAGATTTGTTATACAGGTTCCCCGTTGTCAAGAGAGGAGATATGTGTAATCCCTACCACTGGGGAGATATGAAATACATCCACCATATTAATAGGTATGAAACATATTTTCATTTCAGAACTATTTTAAAAATATATTTTTCAATTTTTGGACTCATTGTTGGAAAATTTTATAATTAAAAATGTTTTGACATCACATAATTTTTGGTCTAATAGGGGATATTGAGAAAATACACAAAAGTGACTATGTAGAACCAAAAAAAAAATTAAACAGGTGATTTAGAATTTATGAATATTTCTTTTATTACTATTTTATAAATAAAATAAATAATTATGTTTTTTTTACAGAATGTCATTCTCCACTGAAATCTGTGAAGGTTACACGTCAAATCAATTAACCCCTGAGGCAAAACGCTTGTTGTACATTCTGGACATGGTTATCATTTTATGAGAGTTGTTCTATTTACCACCCAGAAGGACATTGTGTATATTTTTTATAGTTTTTCCTGTTTTATATAAAAAATTTAAAAATGAATATATACTTTATGACATGGATGACATTAGTATGTCTTAAAATATTGTCATAGAACTTTCAGTTTTGAGAAAGGCAAGTAAACAGTATAATATATTTTTATAATGAGTGTTTTTTCTTTGAAATTTACCAATATGAAAATTCTATAGAAAATTTATAAGGATGAAAAAAAAAAACACTCAACCAACATAGGCTACATAATCTTTGTAAGTAAATAAATTGTTAAAAAAGAATTTGTTGTTTATGCTTATTTAAAATAAACTTGAAAGTGACATTTGGAATTTATTAAAAAAGTTTAGCTTTTCCGTATATTCTGTGATTTGTGATACCAATTCAATATATCATAATTTTTTAGATCTTTAACAGTGTCTTCGAGTGTTCATTCCGGCCAAAGTAGAGCTTGTATCTTGTCGTCTTGTTTTTTTAAGAAATTTCACATTCTGTTAAAGTATTTTATATAAGCAGTTTAAGTTTCGTTCACTTCCATAAAAGTATCTTCAAATGATACCTTGTTTTAAAAAGTAAACATAAAAACGCTAGATATAACCTACTTCAAGCACCACAAAGCATTTGATGAGCTATTAAAATAACAACGTTATGAAATATTGAAAGAAGTATTTCGAGTTACAAAATAAACAGGGTAATGAAATAACATTTTTATAAAGTTTCGAATTTTTACTATGATTAGGGGGGTCACTTATCTAAAATCGAACCTAGCCTTGCCTTTCCTACAAAATATTTTTAATTTTAGTAAATTTTAATGAGATACGATATTGCAATTTCAGTAAAATTTACTAAAGCAGATGGGTAAAGATCGATTTGAACCCTCGGACATAAATATGGAAAGTTTTTATTTAAGCTTTTTTTACACTGTATATTTACTTATATAACTTATATTAACTATATTTAGTCTTGTAAGTCGTCAAAAAGACATGTTTTGTAATTTTTTTTTATATATATCAAATCCAACTTTTCTGTTTGCATGACACTGATGCTCTGAATGAATTAAAATAAGCTAGTATGTACTAAAGTCATTAAATTATATTACAAAACAAAATAAATATTTTGGTTCATTGAGCAGCCCACAACAATATAATCAATAAAAATTTAAAAGTAAAAACGTCGAAAATTGAAAAAAATTACAAAACAGTGCATGTTGGACGAATTAATTACGATTTACAAAATTAATTTTCATATAATTTTGACGAAATATTAAGTTTAAAACTGAATTAAATATAAACACAAAAGAATGTCTTAAATAAAAATTTTTTATATCTGTGTCCATGGGAGCGAAAAACAGCTGATCTTTACCCATCTCTATATATTTCACATAATTTTTACATTACGTCATCAAATGTGGATTAACTAATTTTTTCTCTAAGTGGTTAGTGTGCGAACATCTCAGGAGAGGGTGCAGAACGCAGTCACAAAAATTAGTTTTGAGTGGCCTATCTATTCCTACTTATTTAATCTATGACTACGAGGTGAGAATTCTGACTAAATTTTACGAACAATCCTATTCGCGACAACTGCATTGAAGGTCATTCATTGGGTCGACAACCTTCGTGCGTCTTCGTCTTAAGATATTCGAAATACGACAGGTCCTGTCAAGATGGGATCTTTCGAATCAGTATGCACGACAGTCATGCAATGATGCAAAAAAGTTAATAAATGTCACGAGTGAAAGAAATCTCCTGTGGGACATGAAAAACAAACAGTACCATTTAATCGTAAAACTTTCTATTTTCATTTTACAAATTAGAATGTAAATGGGAAAACTCACAATTTTTTTTTCTTAATATTGGTCCATTTCACTTCAAGAGTTCATTGATAACTTTATTTGAAGTGCTTAAATCTATATTATATTGCCCAGGGGCGGATTCAGTCTCTCTCTTTGGGGGTGGGGGGGCGGTGATATCACAAAAGTACGGGAGGGGGGAGCCAGCAGCATACATATTCCTAGTGTAAAAGCCAGAATCGGGTCTATTTTCCTAAACTCAAAGCTCTTGGGGGGATGGGGCGACAACAAGAAAAAACAAGTTGTCGACGGGGAGGTGGAAGCCAGCTGCATGCACATTCCTAGTATAAGAGCCAGAATCGGGTCTATTTTCCTGAACTCAGAGCTCTTAATAATAATATCTTTTATTTGCCAAAGTTATGATCACATAACAAAGCAACGTCAGAGAAAGAAACGTTTAAAGTTAAGAATTATAAATATATTGATCTAACTACAATTAAGATAAAAACTAATCGACATTTCGATAGGAACTTTACACAAAGGAAAACAAAAGGAGAAAAAGACAGATACAAAACAGTTAAAAAAAATAGTAATAAAGAGTCAGTTTGAACTGAATAAAGTTTTACAGCGTGTAAAATAAGATATTACAATTTAACAAGGAATGAAATTTTTACAGAAAATACAAAAGCATGAGAAAAACACACTAAACAAAAAATATTAAGTTAAAAATATTAATATTGTAAAAATTATTCATTAAAATTGAAAGAGTAAAAGTACCTATCAGACAGCCATTCATTTAAGCGTCTCTTAAGGCAGTTAATCGACTCGATAAGCCAGATTTCCCTTGGTAACATTCTTACGGCTTTAATCGCCATATAGTATGGTCCTCTCTCATAGAAGGTGGAGTTATGTAAAGGTAGGTCATTCGTCCCTCTGGTAGTCATAACCATGTTTCCCCCATAAAGCTATCTGTTTAGCGGAAATAATTCCGTATTCCTTCTGGCAAGCATGACTAAAGATCTAAAGTATAATGAGGGAACAGTAAGCAACTTAAACTGAGTAAAAAATGGTCGATATGAAGCTCTTGGATGTAGGTGGAAGATGCTTCTTATTATGCGTTTTTGAATTTTAAATATATTAATAGCCTTTCTTGATGATTCGCAAAAGACAATACCATAAGAGACAAGAGATTGTATTTGCCCTAGGTAGAAAAGCCTAACGGTCTCTGCAGTGATGACGTCACGAAACCTTCGGACTACATCACACAAACTGCTAAGCCTAGCCCCCAGAGCTGAGATACGATGTTCCCAGTTTAAAGAGGGGTCCAAATGAATACCAAAGAACCCAACCTGTTCCAAAGTGGGTATAGATCCACCCCAAACCACTAAAGCAGTGACTCAGACCTTGTTGCAAGCTTTGAAAAAAGAATGAGGACGGTCTTATTATGTTTAGAGTAAGGCTGTTATCAGAACACCACTGCTGCATTTTTAATGCAGAGTTTGAGATAGTCCCGCCATAGAAGTGTCCGCCAGAATCACTGATGTGTCATTAGCAAACTGGCAAACGCTATCTGCGGCCAATCCATCTCCCAGATTATTTACATATATTAAGAATAATATGGGTTCTAAAATGAAGCCCTGAGGTACCCCTGCAACAATTTAGTTCTATCTGAAAAGTAATGATGATTATATTTAGTAAATTTGAGGGGGGGCGACCTCAAGAAAAAACTAGTTGTCGACGAGGAGATGGAAGCCAGCAAAACACATATTCCTAGTGTAAGAGGCACAATCGGGTGTATTGTCCTGAACTCTAAGCTCTGGGGGGAGGGGGGGGGGCGATCGTGTCTGATATTGCCGTTGTTTATATTGGGAGTCCATATCTCCGAAGACGAGGCCAATACGAAAAAAGTTTATTTGAACTTGTAATATTCCTTTTACATGTTTTTTCATATTCGGGAGATTTCACACATTTTCCCGAACATCCTGTATATTAGCATTAATTAAAAACTAACCGACTACGTAAAATACGAGCAGTTATATCTAATTACAATCAAGATTTCGAAGAAGGTATCTTTGTTTATGTCAACATAATTGAAAAAGTAATATTTGCAAATTGCAGTTTTAATGTTTTGGAATTTTTGATACGTAATTTTAAGTAGGAAACATAAATTTTCCTCCCATTTTAATAAATTTTTGTTTTTAAGATCGATAAGATTTTTATTAAATATCAAATGTTATTTACGAAATCGTGAACAAACAGCGAATTTTTGGTGATAGACTAAATAATATTTATTAAAAGGTTGTTTATTTTTGAAAATCAGGATTTCGGGGAAATCCCAAATATAACATTAAATCAAATGTTTCAAAAATTTATATTCCTTAGAAATCCACTTTTAATTCATAGCTGGAAACAAAATTGTTTATTTCTTTTATAAAGTTGAAAAAAAAATACTTTCTCTAATCAAGTAATAATTCTTTATTAATAAGAAAGGTTAAAAGTTAATAAATTTGACCTTATTTTGTTGCATCAGTAGTTTGTTTTCATAATAATTTAATATTTGATGCAGTATTTTTTCTGTCTTAAATAATATGATTGATACTGTTTTCTTTAAAATTTATTTGAGCTCATATTTTGTTTATAATTTTCTAAATAAGTAGAAACGGAGTTATAATCGTTCCTGGAATTTTATTATTATACTTTTAATTTGTTTTAAAATTATCTTTTTTAGCAATTAATATATATTTTATATCTTTTTCTCCTGGGTAGCTATTCTCGTTCTCGAGAGAATAATCATCTTGATGGAAGTGGGTTTGGTTCTCACGAAAAAGTATTCTGGTAATTTTAAGCGATTGTCACATCTATCAAATCTTGAGAGAACTTGTTCTACTAGTCCGAACCAAGAGATGGGAGAGATTTTGAGAGAAAGATACTGTCATTTCCGTTATTATGCGATATTTTTAGGTTATAAAAGTTGAAGGAAATTCATGATTGTTTTGAAAATATTGTAATTTCTATAAAATATTTTTGTTCACCTAAAATGGGTATTGAAGAAGTAATTTTGATCCATGATGGACCAGAGGATGTCAGATTAACGGAAAAACAAATGGCAAATTATAATCGTCGATTTTTACCACGGTTGCGTCGATTAGGAGATTTAAATGATTCGGAAGTCACAAGGCTATTTAGCTGTTTATATAAGTATTTGTGAAACTTGGCGGATTTTACTTCATTTAATTTATTTTACCGGTTTGGTAAAGATCTGCGAAGAAATCTTGTACCAAAAACAACTCTTATTTCAAGAATTCCCAGGGCTTGAAAGAAGGCAAAATCATGTTTGCCAGAAGTCATGGTAATATTTCGTAACCATAAACTTTACATATGCAAGATCGGTAAGTTATTAATGATTCTTTTTACTTGGTTGTATTATACATGTTTGTAATATATTACCTTACTGTTAAAAAATTTGGAGGATATTAAGCTAATATTAATTTGACATTTATGTACCCATATTAATATATTTTATTACAATATTAATATTTGCGGGTTTGTAGATTTTTTGCGACTGGCAGTTACCACAAAATTACTGGGTTGAATATATTAGTTAGCTAAGTGTCAGTTGGAGTATTGCAGAATAAAAATCCAGATGCTTTAAATAGAGAAGACGCTATTGCAGAGTGGATCTAACTGCAACAAAATTTAAATGAATTATGAACTTGTCAAACTGGGTAATTTTCTGTTAAATCCTAAATTATAAAAAGCTAGCAGAAATACGTATTTTGCAATCTTAAACTTCATATGTAATTTGATTTTTTAAGAAAGAATTAAAACTGGTGTTAAATAAGTAATATGTAAGATAATTTTGAAATTTATGAGATTTTATAATGTTTTATTTTTTATACTAAACATAATTTTCATAGTATTATAGGGTACATTCACAGCACTCATGTTGCAATTTCAAGATCAGTAACAGATGACCCAAAATTTGTGATGAGACTTTATATATCATGAATATGAATGCTAAATTTCATAGTAGTATCCATAATTCCTATAGTTTCCTGGAATATTTTATAAAAGATTACATGATATCCTTTATGAAACTTATTCATAGGTTTCCTAGAAAGTTCTTGGAAAGTTACTTACGAAGCGTTTGTGAAACTCTAATTAGAAATCTTTCCTGGTGGGTAAAAATATTATGTCGAGAGCATTACACGATCGGGTTATAGAGTAGATCACCTATTACGAGGACTCTGCTTCTCTAGGTGATCTCTGCGGAGATGAAAATAAATATGAATAGTTAATATTAATAAAAAATTATAATGCTAAGAAAGAATGGAATGTATAATAAGAAGAAAAATGCATTTTAAACAGCGAGCCAACATTTGACAACTGTTATCAAGTCATATAAGAGAGTAAGGTCTAGTAATAACGATACATTAGAGAAAATCAACAGGATCTGAAGTATATTACAGTATTTCTACCCATAATCTAGCACTAAAATATCCCGGCTTCGATTTTCAATCGGCTCAATTTGTAGTTAACAGATTTATATGATGAAATATTTAATAAATTTTATTAACATTTGTATACAACAATGCCATTAGATTTTTTTCGGTACAAATATTTTGAAACAACTTTAGGACCATTTAATCATTGTAATAATAATTAGTACAAATTAAAGTAAAAAATCACCATTAAATTAAAGTAAGTTAGTAAAACTCACCATAAGTAGTTTATCTACAAATAGATACAAACAAATTCATTGAAGCTTTTCGCAATACGACATTGTTTTATTTACTTTGATCACCAATAAAATTTGTTTCGTTTTGTCATTTACAGGTCTGATTCTTGTCTCAACAAAACAAGCCACAATCTTAATAGAGGAATATAATGCGTATAATTCATTTAGTTTTGTCAATTTTTTCAAAATGCGTTCGTGGATCTCCCCTAATCCTTCCTATCTTTCTCTATTAAATTGTCGCTCCAATGCATTGGCAGACCTGATGATTGCTGCTTACTGAACATGGTCAATGTTGTCCTATCCTACACTGGGTTTTATGCAGCTTTTCCATATTAAATTATATAAAAGTCTAAATCTATCGAGTTGGTATTTTTTGTTATTCAAGATATATGAAAGTTTGTTGAAAGTCATCCAAGCCATTTTTATTCACGATTTTATTTCTGCTGTTTGTTTCTCCCGGTTCGACTTAGTTAATTGTCCCAAATAAATGCTTAGTTAATTGTCCCAAATAGAACTAACTTGAACTAACCTGAACCAACTTTTTCTTCTTATCAACCAGTATAGAACGTAGGCCATCAGTGTTTGTCATTGTTTGGATTTTATGGAACCCTTTAGGTGTTAAAGTTTGGTGTAGATCATTTAAGATCTAATTTACATGATCGTGGGTGTCAGATATTATTAAAACATCGTTAGCATACTGGAAGTTTTCTATTGTTGATGTTGGAACCAAAGTTCTCCCAGTGTAATTGTTTAGAGATGTCTTCTTGAAAAAGTATGAAGAGTTGAGAGAAATCGTCGTAAATCTCTTATTATCTGAACAGTATTTTTGTCGAGCCGAATAGTAGTGACCGCATTGTTATAGATGTTCTGCTGTAAGACTAAGTGGCGGTGGTCAATTCAGCAATTGACTAGGCTTTCGAATATTGCCCAAAATTTAACACTGTTGAAGACTTTCCCGTAGTCTATAAAACTCGGGTAGAGGGGGGGGGTTGTAGTTGTTGGCTTTTTCTATTAAAATTAAATGATCGTTAGTGCTGAACCCCTAAAGCGGCTGATTCAACAGGTTGGTAGTTATGAAATTTTAGTTTTAGCTACCTAGTTATAATCTTGGTAAGCGATTAATAAAGTTAAAAAAGCAGCGTTATTGGTCGGTAATTGATAAGGTTATTTAAGTCGTCATATATTTTTCTCTTATTTATGCCATTTCTTGAAGAGGATTCAGAGAAATATCACAATTTGACTGACGGTATTTTTTGTACTATATAAATTCTAATTAAAGGCTTAAGCCAAGTTAATTATCTCCTCCTTGTCTCGTGTTGTGTGCCCGTTGGGATCGCCAATCATATTGACTCTCTTTTTGCCTAGTGTCGATTTTAAACTTTTTAAGTTTCTATTTCCTTCACTGATTTTTTCGATTTTTTTTCTTCCTTTCTAATTCCAGTATTGAATTCCACGAATTCCATTGAATGTCTTTTATCTTACTTTATCAGTTCACGTAATCTTTCCATTATGTCCAATGTTCATCAGACAACCTTTTATTTTTGGCTTCTTCTCATAAAATATGAAAGAATAAAGTCAATTTTGGGGGACCAAACCTAGTTTTCTGAGAAATAGATTTCTTCTAGAAAAAAATTTGGTCCCCTAGTATATTTTGTTTTAATTTTATTTAATATTTTGAACAAAATTTACACAAAATCAAGTCACAAACTAGATATGAATGTTTTTATGAAAATATATATATTTTTTTAATTTAGCAAATGACTTTTAGCATGAAGTAGTTGCGGATATAATGGAAAGTAATTTAAATTGATATGTGAAAATTTGTTTATAAATGTTATTTGAAGTAGTATTAGTTTTACTAGTTTAAATAAATATATAATAAATTCATGAAATTTTTGTTTCTCTATTAGTGAATCTCAACTTGGCGTCGTGTAAGGCGCGAATTTACTACTTGTAGAGAGATAGCAAAAATGCGATGTTTATCGAGATAAAGAAAAGGGAAAAAATTATTTAGGAACTCCGGTCACAAATACTGATAGGTTGAGAAACGCTGTTCTACGGTCAATTTTGTATATTCTTCCTGTAATATATGGCCAAATAAAATAGTTTACGCGCTATTAAAATATGAATTTGGAATGACATTTTTCTAAACAATCAAAATTTCAGTAAGAAATAAAGAAATCTTTCTGCCGTATTTAAATAGTTTGTTATATATATAATTCTCCTTTCAGGCAGAGAATATGAAAAATATATGTACAAACAGTTTATTTCCTGCAAATATCGCTCTGGTCCTCTCTCCATACGCGTTTCGATCATTTCATGATCTCGTCAGTAGAGCTGTATCGGACCGAGAGCAACATTAGCAGGAAATAACTGATATATGAACCATAAATTTCAAGGTAAGTCGGCAGGATATTACACCTGCCGTCTATCAACTTCGATGTCAGACTGAAAAATATCGCCAGTCGAACGACATCTATGAACCAACGGAGTAACGTGAAATTTTTAAACAATTAAAATTTCAGTAAGAAATAAAGAAATCTGACGAGATCATGAGGTGATCGAAACGCGTATGGAGAGAGGACCAGAGCGATATTTGCAGGAAATAAACTGTTTGTACATATATTTTCCATATTCTCTGTCTGAAAGGAGAATTACATATATAACAAAGACATTTTTCTAGTTTTAATTTCTATAAAAATGAAACGGTAATCTCAACAAGCATGAAAGCAAACTTGTTTGTCTATTTGAATATCGTATTGTCAATAACTCTTTTTAAAGAACTTTTTCACGCACTTATGGAAAAGATCTAAAAACACATAACTCTATGGGGTTCTGTCATTAAAACAGCAGAAAAAAGCTTTATACTCAAAGTTTCGTTTTTTTTTTAATATATGGTTTAGCTTACTTTTTAATATTTTACAGTGTTCATTTTATTTATCATTGGAATATTTCTGTCATATTGGCAATTAAAAGAGGTACACTTTAAAAATACTGTAGTTTATACATGATGTCCCGAAAAAGCATGGCGCATAATTTCATTTTTTTTTAATGTAACCACCTACATTCCTTTATTAAAGTTAAAGTCTCATTAAACTTTTCCTTTAATACTAATTTTCTTGCTTTAAAATACGACCTTGCTAGATTACTAATTTTTAAAATATTTTTGGCCCAAATCAGTATTCATTTAAATTTTAATAATCGCTTAATTACTTTTTTGAGTAAAAATTTGTGAGAAATGGCTGTTTTAACTTCTAATAGACTAATATTTAGTTATTTATATCGGGTGTCAAAAATTGCTATTTAAGTATTAATATATCCAATTTTATTTTACTTCTTCTTCTTCTTTCTGTCCACTATCCTCAGTTAACGTTGGCGATCATTCTGGCCCATATTACTTTATTGACAGCGGCTCTAAATAATTCAGCAGAGGTCTTTCCGGTCCATTGTAGCAAATTATGTAGCCATGAAGTTCGTCGTCTTCCGGAGCCTCTTTTACCTTCCATCGTATTTTTGGTTACGCATTATATGTCCAAAATATGCTAACTTCCTTTCTTTAATGGTTCTCATTATTTCTCTCTCCTTTTGCATGCGCTGCATAACATTTTCCAAGATATGTGTCCAAGATTTTCTCCTCATATGTCGGTAACACTATATTTCAAAAGCCTCAAGTTGTTTATATGCAGCCTCCATCAAATGTTTAAGATTCTACACCATACATTAGTAAACAGAATATGTAGTATTTTAGTCAGCGAGTTCTTAGTTGTAGATTAAGTTTCATATTACATAATGGTGTTTTCATGCGACGGAAATAGACTCTGGCATTCTCGATACGTATTTTTATTTCTTTTATTTGTTTCCATTTATCATGTAGTTGTGTGCCCAGATATTTGATGGATGATACTGTTTTAATAAGAGAACTTCTGATATGAAATTGTACATTTTGGGGTACGTTTTGCTGATTATCATAACCTTTGTTTTGCTTATATTCAATTGCATGTTGTATTTTTCACAGATCTCATCTACTATTTCTATCAGTCATTGAAGTCCTTCAGCTGCGTCTTCAAGCAGGAAAATATCATCTGCATATCTCAGATTACTGATCAAAACCCCATTCAGAGAGATACCGTCTTTTACCTCTTCATCAGCTTCCCGAAATAGTTTTTCTGAATAGATGTTAAAGTGTAGTGGGGATAACACACAACCCTACCTAACACCCTGACGAATTTGGAATTTTTCTGCTTCCTTTTCCTCTACCTGAACAAATGATTCTTGTGTCCAACAAAGGTTGGAAATAATCCGTAAATCTTTATCGTCCAATTGATGCTCTTATAGTGTTTCTATTAGTTTTTAATGATTTACTGGGTCGAGCGCTTTTTCAAACTCAATAAAGCTGGTAAATACATCGCAATTTATATCACGACTTCATTGAATTAAAACATTTAAACCAGATAGCGCCTTTGTTGTACCTAAGCCGCTCCTGAAGCCAAATTGCGTATCGCTAATATCCTTTTCAAGTTTCGATTATATTCGTCCATGTACTATTCTAAAAAATACTTTTAGAACATGACTCATAAAACTGATGGATCTGTCATCCCAACATTTTTTGGCTGTGGGTTTTTGGGGATAGGAATAAACGACGAAACTAGCCAGTCATCAGGAATATTTCCTGTGTTATAAACATGATTAAAAATGTCGGTTAAGATATCTAAATGGTCTTCTTGGATTAGTTTAAGCAAGTCACCACAAACTCCATCTGATCCTATGACCTTTTCTTTTTGAGATTTCTTATTGAATCTGTTACTTCCCCTTTTGTGATAGGAGGCCCTGCTATTATTTCTTTTTTTGCAAGTTCATCTCGGTTTTCGTAATTGAATAATGATTGCATATATTCTTTCCATTTCTTAACCTTATGCTCGGCTTCCATAATGATTAGTCCATTGTCGTCCATAATAATCCCTCTACCCGTTTTTCTTCCTACGCCAGCTGTTTCTTTCAGTTTTTTGTGTAGATTTAACAAATCATGCTGACGTTGCATTGCTTATTCAACCAATCTTCCTTTGCTAAGTTTATTTTATTTCTAATCTCGTTGTGGACATTCTTGTTTTTTTGTTTGATTTTTATTCTTGTATTGTCTACGTTTTTCCATAAACTCCAAGATTTCATGTGTTATCCACTTTTGTTTCTTTCTTTTCGTGTTTGTTCCAAGTTTTTCTTTAGCAGTTTCATTAATTATGCTCTTGACAGCCTTTCATTTCATTTCTACGTCAGCCATATTCTTTTTTATCTCATTTTTCTTTATTCTTGTATTGTCTATGTTTTTCCATGAACTCCAAGATTTCATCTGTTATCCACTTTTGTTTCTTTTTTTTCGTGTTTGTTCCAAGTTTTTCTTTAGCAGTTTCATTAATTATACTCTTGACAGCCTTCCATTTCATTTCTACGTCAGCCATATTCTTTTTTATTTCATTTTTCTTTATTCTTGTATTGTTTATGTTTTTCCATGAACTCCAAGATTTCATCTGTTATCCACTTTTGTTTCTTTCTTTTCGTGTTTGTTCCAAGTTTTTCTTTAGCAGTTTCATTAATTATGCTCTTGACAGCCTTCCATTTCATTTCTACGTCAGACATATTCTTTTTTACTTCATTTTTCTTTATTCTTGTATTGTCTACGTTTTTCCATGAACTCCAAGATTTCATCTGTTATCCACTTTTGTTTCTTTCTTTTCGTGTTTGTTCCAAGTTTTTCTTTAGCAGTTTCATTAATTATGTTCTTGACAGCCTTTCATTTCATTTCTACGTCAGCCATATTCTTTTTTATTTCATCGATCTTATTATTTAGATTTTCAATAATATCGTTCTTGATGGACTCCTTTTTTAATTTGTTTGTATATATTCGTATGTTATTCTGTCTCCGTTTAAGATTTTTGGGTTTTAGCTTCAGATTTTCAAGCAGTAAGTTGTTGTCGGATGGAACATCTGTCTGGGATATGTTTTCATTGATGTCAAAGTATTTCGAAATCTTTTGTTTATTGTATAAAAATTTATCTTTTTGGTTATTATTGTGGCAACTCCATTTCGGTGATATGCGTTGTCTTCTCCAGAGTAAAAAACCTGATGGCTGTTCACTTCGCTTTGGCCGGTTCCGAGCCATCTCATTTCGCTTATGCCCAAAATGTCAATCTTTAATCGTTTCATTTCTTTGATAGTATTTGCTGTCATTCCGACCTGAGACATACTTTGGACCTTCCATGCGCCTATTTTCTTTATGTTGTTCATTTTCAGGATATTAGCTGATCAGGAGATTGTTCGCACCCTCTCTTCACTAAAAGGGCGCCTGAGACTGAAGGCCTTGATTGTTTTGTTTTCAGCCATAATGCTATCTTGGGGAAAGAATTACCTAGGTAGATTCTTGTGGCTTTCCTAGGTTTCAATTTTTAGCCGCCCATTCTGAGTCGTACGTTGTTCATAGCCGCTTCCCTGAAGCCAGACTCTACTATACCAGTTTTGGTCCGCCTCGGATATTTCATTTCTCCGATACCACTCATATCTGGGAGGCTTGCCCCTATCCGCCGCATGGGGAGACGCCCGATGGGGGACTGGTAACTCCACAATTATATTTCTTAATTACACACTGTATGTCTAATATTATGTATCTAGAGAGTATTTATATTATTTATCTACAAATTGATATCAAAATGTTTGTCTCTATCTTTAATAGATTTCTCAAAAATTACGATTTTTACCTATTCCTCGCGATTTTAACAAGGATATAAATCAATTATGGTGTTCTGTATAAAGTATAAACCCAATATGCCCTTTGTCACTTGTCTAACGAAAAAACATTTCTTTGATAATATTAACAAAATCTTTAAAAAAAATGCCATAGATACTTTTATTTTATAGTAACTTAAAAAGATCAAGTTCTCAACCCAAATACCATAAAATTATCTACTTAAATTTAATTGCTAATGTGTATTAACCTTCCTGAGATGATTATGTTTAATAAATAATAAAACCAGTTTACTGTTCCGGCAGTCTTTATTTTATTATAATTATTTTATCAACAGAGCATAAAAAATTATCTTAAGAATTGCTTATGCTCGGACAGTTTTGTGTATCCATTGAATATATTTTGAAACTCTGGTATATACGCCAGGATAGTCGGCTTTACCACAAAAACGGTATCCAAATGAAACTATTCCTTCAATCATCCATTTAGTATTATCTGTACTAAGTGTTCTCATCAGGGGACCACCACTGTCACCTAAAAATTTAAAAATAATTGAAATTTAGCAATTTAAATAAAATTTTAACTTTTTAACTTATTTCACAAAATATTACAAAAAGAAATGAATATATTTAACGCACTCTAGTTCAGGATATCTTCCTTTCACTTTAATATGGTTTGTCCCCTTTTCTTTTAGTGCAAAATAGGAATCTACGAATTATTTCTTTTTCTAAGTTATATTGTTAAGGTACCAAAATGAATAAAATTATAAAAAAATAGGATTCTTAGTTATAAATATCTCAAAAATACCAAATTTTGAACAAGACGCCTTACAAGTAAACCTACCCAAGTCTAACTTATCGAATTGAATGAAACTTGGCATGCGGGTAGAACACTGAAAAATATTATACACGTATTTTTTTTGTCGAGGCGATAATTCACTTTTAAGGATAAAAACTACCCCTTGACGGAGTAATAAAGAGTGGTAAGTAAATAATGGCCAAGTTAAAGACTTCACCAGGGATGATTCGTTTGGTAAAGGTTAAAGTCATAATTGAAAAAATTTTAAACGAGAAATCAAACGGTGACCTTGAAATTGACAGCGACAATGAGTTTCATGGTTGTTCGAAGCTCAACTTTATTCTTTCAAATGAAACCCTCGTTTTTACCATTTGCAATCGAAAGAGCGGTCAATTTTACGTTCAAAAATTAGACCTTCACACTGACCTTTATGATTATTTCAAGGTAATGTTTTTTCTTTCGCGATCATAAAGTTTTGAACCAGAAATAATCGATTCAACTTAATTTTTAGGACCACTAAAAGTTAGACAGTAGGTTTAAAATATTTTTTGGATTTATATTCATTTTATGAAAAAATTATATGCAAAAGTACTACGAAATATATATATATATATATATATATATATATATATATATATATATATATATATATATATATATATATATATATATATATATACAGGGGCGGATCCAGCCTCTCTCTTTGGGGGGTGGGGCGGTGATATCACAAAAGTACAGTATGGCCAGAAAAGCAAGTTGTCGGGGGGGGGGGGGGCGCAAGCAGCATACTTTTTCCTAATATAAAAGACAGAATGAGTTCTACTTTCCTGAACTCAAAGCTTTTGGGAGGGGGGGGGGGGCGATCGCAAGCATACAGACTCCTATACTCTATTCAAGAACTAGAGAGAGTAATCAAACTGTTACCGAAACCTCTAACGTACCTGCTCCAGTGCCGCAGGTAACTGAGAACTGCCATAAATCTAATTATATTTCATTATATTTAAATATATTTTATAAATTTACTGCAACATAGAATTTCCGATAGTTTAATTTAATTTGTCAGTGAGCAAAGTACAACTTACAGTTTTTTTTAGTGATTTATCTTGTTTGCGCTTGTTTTTATATATTATTTTGGATTAGTGAGATATCCAAAAGATATGGCTTTCACCTCTACATTTATTCCAAAATCGTTAAACCAGGGCATTTTTTCCTCAACGAAAAACTTATTACTATGACTGTTTATGATGCCTTCAGATATCAATATCTAGATAATAATGTTAAAAGCTCTGTTGAGATATATTCCATCATGACAGGAGTTGGAAAATCTACTATGTACCGAATACTGAAGGAGAAAAAAACGACTGGAATTGTTTTTACTCCCAAGCCACATTCGATCACAGGCAAACGAAAAACCTCGTTGGAAGAAGAGATGAAAACTGTAATTAAAGAGGTTGTATATACATTTTATTATGAGAAGCAGATCCCAACCATCTACAAAATTCTAACTAAAATCATTGAAGATCGCGATTTACCTGAAATTAAAAGAACTGATCTCT
The DNA here is from genome assembly GCA_034092305.1 of Diaprepes abbreviatus. Lineage (NCBI taxonomy): Eukaryota > Metazoa > Arthropoda > Insecta > Coleoptera > Curculionidae > Diaprepes > Diaprepes abbreviatus. The sequence goes on from JASJET010000018.1 coordinate 14,657,852, forward strand.
GGAAATTGCTCAGAGAACTTAATTTTTGCTGGGAAAAACCAAATAGAAAATCTGTTCTTATAAATCGTCCGGAAACTGTCCGTTGGAGACGTAAATATCTCTCTCAAGTAAAAGGTAGAGTTGCTAGAAATAACACAATTAATAAAATTAGTAATTTAACTAGACTTTTGAAAGATTTTTTTGAATAAAGTTACTGCAGAAAATTGGGAAAAATCCCTATAATAAAAGAATAAAACAAAATGTGAGAACTCGATCTCATAATCGGTGAGATAGAGGAACCAATTATAATTAATTTTAGCGAAGATAGTTTCACTGACTTTGATTAGGAATTAGATACTTAATGTTTACTAGTGTAAACACAATTTATTATTTAAATTTTTGTTTTTGTTGTATTTTATTGTTTAATGTTGTTTATATGTTTTTTTATTTTTTTATATATTTTTATTTTAGTGTGTCCCACTCTTTAATTTTATATATATTTAATTCTAATTAGCCGTAAGTTTTTTATTATTTTATTATTGTCATTGTATCTTTTTCTTAAGCGTGTAGAATTAACATGTTTATCTTATTTTTTTGGGGCTATCATATTTCCATATATAAAAGTAAATTAAATTAAGATATCAGTACAATAGAAATAATAATAAGTAGGTCTAATTTTAATTACAACATAAAAAAAAGTAATTACATTTGAATCCCTTTTTAGTGTTTAATTGTAGTTCTGCAGATGGTTTAAGAAATAAATAAACTGAAACGTCAAATGTTCTAAAATATTTTTACTTAATAATAAAATGACCGATAGCCCCAAAAATATTTTATTATTATATGGACGAATTAATTTTTTTATATATGTTTAACTTGTAAGTATTTAAATTATAACTTAGAACTTTTTGAGAGAATAATCCTACGTTTTAGTCTATTATTATAGATCGGTATTTTTGATTATAAAATTTCTAACCCATTCCTATGAAAAATATATGTGTCTAACAAATTTTGCTAAAAACACCGGACTAAAGAACACAGATAGTTTGCGAAGAGAAAACGGAAAAAAAAATGATTTATTACTCTCCCTAGTTCATGAATAAACTATAGTATAAGAGGAAAAATCGGGTCCATTTTTCTAAACTCAAAGCTCTTGGGGGGGGGGCGATCGCCCCCACCGCCCCCCCTTGGATTCGCGCCTGTATATATATATATATATATATATATATATATATATATATATATATATATATATATATATATATATGTGTGTGTGTGTGTGTGTGTGTGTGTGTGTATGTGTGTGACCAGTAAAGCTCGCACCATATGAGAATTTTTGTTTAATAGCTTTATTCGAAATTTGACTTTGGCATCAATTTCTGCTTCGATCGAGATGAAAATTAATAAAAAATAAATTAGTCACGTGATTAACATTATCTGTCAAATTACAATTTTCTTTCCAAAAAAAAATTCAAAGTGGGGTCATATCTCAAAATATAGAAAAAAATATAAGTATATTTTTCTAAATGCAATTTTTAGCCCATATGCAAAATTTTAGCTGTATAAGATAATTTAGATTTTTTGCCTTTTTTTTTTTGTAAATTGCACCACTCTTGATAAATAAGACTCAACGCAACCTACATAAAACTTCTTAGTTTTGACAATGCTTCATCTCACACATATTTTGTTTAAAGTAGAGCCATATCACGCAATTCTGTCTAACTTATTGACTTTTTTTTTGATTTCTAATCCCGATTTAGTAACACATTGTGATACTTTACCTGACCCATTAATGTCGGACCATGAATTTACATTTTTTGAGTTAAAAATTACCAAATAATAAAAAACAAATTATCGTTAAAGAATAAAGAGATCTAAAAAATTTAAATATATCAAATTTTAAGGCTGATTTGAAGTCAATCTCCTTGATATTGAAAATATAAATGACAAAGTAAAATTTATTAACTCCAACGTAGCTACCTTACTAGATCTCCACACTCCCATGAAAAAAGCTGGATATACCAAGAATAATTTTCCCTGGATAACCCAGAATATTAAAAATTTGATGAAACTTAGAGATAATGCCTTAAGTAAATTTAAAATAACGAAGAATGGTGGGCACTGGGAATATTATAAATCTCTTCGCAACCTCACAACCCTAACTGTTCGTAACGCAAAAATAAAGCTTATTTGGATGCGAGGTTACAACTATCAAAAGACATATGGCGGGAATTAAAAAAATACAGTATAGCAGTTAGTAAAAACAAAGTTGATATCCCCTAAAATCTGAAGGATCTTAATTTAATAAATAGATTTTTTGGATCTTCAATACCCGATCCAGGGGGACATAATAATGAACTTTTGAAATTTTATGAAAATGGTGTGAAAGATGAAGTAAATTGTAATTTAATATTTAAAGGAGTAACAGAGTTGACGATGGCGAAGATAATCTCTAAAATATAGTTTGAAGCGAAGGGTCATGATGGATTGAGCATTGATTTGATGTAACTCTGCTGTTCTTTCATCCTGCCCTACCTAACACATGTATTGAATGCATGTCTATTAAATTCTGTTTATCCAGAATGCTGGAAGGGGGCTCTGGTAGTACCATAATCTTCGTCCCATTAGTGTTTTGCCTCAGACTCAATATGGGTTTAGAATGAATCACGGTTGTTCTACTGCTCTGGCAAATGTCGCTGATGATATATTTCGGGCGACTGATTCAGGAGAAGTAACAGTCCTGACACTTCTTGAATTTTCGAAAGCGTTTGACACTCTAGACCACCGATTGCTATTAGCAATACTTCACTATATCGGTCTTAGTGATCATGCCATTGCATGTTTTAGGTGTTTTCTGGAAGGTCGAAAGCAATGCGTTAAACTGGGTGACAAGATGTTAGAGGAGCTGCCCATAAATTCTTGTGTACCGCAGGGCTCTGTTGTAAGTCCTTTGTTATATGCAATCTACAATTCGTGTTTACCAAGTGCCTTGAGAAGGTGCAAGTCGCATTGCTATGTGGATGATACCCATGTATATTTGTCTTTTAGAAGGGAGGACGTTCTTGAAGCTTGCAACGCTCTTAATCAAGACCTTAAAGCAATTCATTCAGTTTCTTTGCAGCATTCCTAATATCTTAATCCAAAAAAATGCTGTATAATGATATTTGGAAGAAAAAAAGAGATTGTTAAAAATCTTATAATAAATGTAAAGATTGGCGTTAGTTCTGCCTATTGAGGATAGTGTTAAAAATCTCTATCTTTGACAGTACATTGCGATTTGATAAGCATGTTTCCCACTGTATTCAGAAGGCTTATGTTAGGCTAAAACTTTTTTACAGTTATTGCCATGACTTGTTCATAAAGCTTTGTGACTTGCTAGTGCTCTGCATTTTTAGCCATGGAGATGTAATATATAAAAACTGCCTAACCGCCATTCAAAAACGAAGAATAAAGAAAATGCAAAACTTTTGTTTGCGACTAATTTATGGAGTTCGTAAATATAAGAGAATATCTCATAAATTACTCGATTTAAAGTGGCTGAATATGGATAGCAGGAGGTGTTACATGCCGGCGCGGATCCAAGCGGGGGGCGATCGCCTCTCCCAAGAGCTTTGAGGTCAGGAAAATAGACCTAATTTTGCCTCTTATACTATAGTTTATTCAAGAACTAGAGAGAGTAATAAATTAATTTTTATCCTTTTTTTTGTTCGCAAGCACAGGTTCTTTAGTCCGGTGTCTTTGGCAAAATCTGTTAGACACATATATTTATCATAGGAATGGATTGTGAATTTTATAATTAAAAATACCGGTCTATAATAATGGACTATTTTGGGTTGGATAACAATAGATATTTGGAAGTGTCAAGTGTTGAAAAAGATTTTAATCCTTGTCATAGGCGTCGGAAGGAGGTTTATTTAATCACTAAATATTTATGACATAGAATATTATTTCGGTAATAAACTTAAAATAATAAGTTTTTTTTTTATATTATTTTATTTCTTATGATTTTTTAATAATTCACATCGTCTTCTTCTTCTTTCTCAGCCCATTGACGTTCACTCCTGGACATAAGCCTCTCCGATGGTCCTCCACTGGGATCTGTCTCTCGCCTTCTGGAGCCAGTCTTTTCCAGCAAACTGTCTTATATCATCTACCCATCTGCGTTGCGGCCTGCCACGATTTCGGTTCGTTTCTCGCGGTCGCCATTGCAGTAATTTACTCGTCCATCTATCGGGCTGTTGTCCAGCTATGTGCCCCGCCCATTGCCACTTTGTTGTGATATGTGTTCAATGACGTCAACTACTTTGGTTCTTGATCTTATTAGTTGATTTCGTATTTTATCCCGTAACGAGATTCCTAATTCATATACAGTACAAAATATAGATAATTTTGATATATTTGACATAAATCACAACTGTATTTTTATTGTTTTTCATTTTGGCATAGAAACAGTTTTAGGCACATTCAGACTAAAACGTAGCTTTATTTTCTCAAAAAATTCTAAGTTACAATTTAAATACTTACGAAATATCCAATGTCAAAAATACAAGAAGTTAAACAATAACATTTTTTTGGGGCTATCGGTCAGTTTTTTATTAATTAAAAACATTTTTAGGACATTTGACGTTTCAGTTTCTTTATTTCTTAAACGATTTTCAGAATTAAAATTAAACACTAAAAAGGGTTTCAAATGTAATTAATTTTTATATGTTACAGTTAAAATTAGACCTACTTATTTTTATTTCTATTGCACTAACATCTTAATTTAATTTACTTTATTATATGGAAATCCGATGGCCATAAAAAAATTACAGTAATAAAATAGTAAACAAATTACGGTTAATTGGAATTAAATATATATCAAATTAAAGAGTCGGACACACTAAAATAAAAATATGCAAAAAATAACAAAATATATAATCAACATTAAACAATAAAATACAACTAAAACAAAAATTTTAATAATTTACATTGGTGAACAAAGTCAGTGAAGCTATCTTCGCTCAAATTAATTATAATTAGTTCCTCTATCTCCCAGATCATGAGATCGAGTTTCCACATTTTGCTTTATTCTTTTATTATATGGATTTTTCCCAATTTTCTGCAGTAACTTTATTCAAAAAAATCTTTCAAAAGTTCAGTTAAATTACTAATTGTGTATATTGTGTTATTTCTAGCAAATCTACCTTTTACTTGAGAGATATTTCCTTCTCCAAAGGAGTTTCCGGACGATCTATAAGAACAGATTTCCTATCTGGTTTTTCTCCAGCAAAAATTAAGTTTCCTGAGCAATTTCCAGAGCTCAGTTCTTTTAATTTCAGGTAAATCCTGATCTTTATTGATTTTAGTTAGAATTTTGTCGACGGTTGGGATCTGCTTCTCATAATAAAATGTATGTACAACTCCTTTTATTGCAGTTTTCATCTCATTTTCCAACGAGGTTTTTCGTCTGCCTGTGATCGAATGTGGCTTGGAAGTACTTACAATTTCAGTAGTTTTTTTCTTCTTCAGTATTCGATACATAGTAGATTTTCCAACTTCTGTCATGTTGGAACAAATATCAACAAAGCTTTTAACTTTATTATCCAAATACTGATATCTTAAAGCATTATAAAAATTAATCGTAATAAGTTTTTCGTTGAGAAAAAAATGCCTTGGTTTAACGATTTTGGAATAAATATAGAGGTGGAGGCCATATCTTTTGGGTATCTCACCAGTTTCAAATAATAAATAAAAACAAGCGCAAACAAGATAAATCACTAAGGACACACTCTAAGATGTACTCTGCTCACTGACAGAAATTATACGGAACTATGAGAAATTTTATTTTTGAAGTAAATTTATAAAAACTTATAAAATTCAAGTATAATTAAATTTACGGCAGTCCTCAGTTACTTGCGGCACTGGAACAAGTACGTTGGAGGTTTGGGTAACAGTTTTATTACTCTCTCTAATTCTTGAATAGAGTATAGGAAAGTGTTTGCTTGCGATCGCCCCCCCCCCTCCCAAGAGCTTTGAGTTCAGTAAAATAGAGCCTATTCTGCATTTTATATTATTATGCTGTTGAAAATTTCCCTCCCTCCCTGTTGATAACTTGTTTTTCTTGCGATAGCCGCCCCCCAAGTGCTTTGAGTTCAGGAAAATAGACCTGATTCTACCTCTTATACTAGGAATGTGTATACTGTTGGCATTCCTCCCCTCTCCAAGAGCTTCAAATTCAGAAAAATAGACCCGACTCTGCCTTTTACAGTAGAAATGGGAATATATATCATTTTTCGTTCGCCCTTAGTTTAGTTATTTCAACCCTGCATACCACATCATTTTTGGTATTATTTTTCTGCTGACTTTTAAATTTTTACCTTATAATACTTTTTACCCTTTCTGTACAGTTTTGACAGTGTTAAAAGTGTCTCTCCTAAAATAAAATAACTTTTTAACACCAAAAACAAAAAAAGGTTTTACCTGAACAAGAGTCTTTTCCCTCTTCTCCTCCGGCGCACATTTGACTCTTTTCAATAGTGGCATTAAATAAACGGAAAAAATCTGCACATTTGGTTTCATTGACAACTTTGAGTTCTACTTTCAATTTGACATCGCTGTTTCTGCCATTTTCGGTTCTTCCCCAACCAGCTACAATTACGCTTTCACCAGGTAAAGATGCTTCATTTGGTAGCGGAAGGCAAATTGGTTGAATAAATTCTGAAAAACAAATGACGATATTATAAAATACAAATAAAAAAATTGTGTTTGTGTTAATATTTAATAGTTTGATGAAGGCCAAAAATAAAGAATAATATAAAAGTTTAAGTTATTTTCTTATCAACAGATTTTTGTTGGTTTTTCCAGTTACTACTATTTTTATTTTCTTCTTTATCAAGTCTAGATAAAAATAAAATGAGTTTAGTCAATTGATTCATAATATTTTGTCTATATTGATAAAAGTATAGGGTGTCTCTAAAAGTCTTTACAAAAACTAGCACAAATTCCTAAGATATGGGGAAATTTACCTTTCAAAAGTTGATGGTTTCAAAACTAAAGGGTGTTTTTTTATAGAGGTATAGAACTTTAAGTTGACAACACTTTTTTAACTGGCGGCCATTTTGTCAGCTGTCAAGTGATTTATGTTTAGTTTGGTTTGGCATTTCAACATGAATAGACTGACGCCTGAACAACGCTTCCAAATTGTGTAAATTTATTTTGAAAATCATAGTTCTGTTCGAAATACGTATCGCGCACTACGTCCATTTTACGGTCAATATAATCGTCCATCAGAGCAATTAATTCGATTAACTATGGAATGCTTTCGCACAAAGTTTACTCTAAATGATAATACGCATCCACAGAGACGTCGTACAGTGCGTACAGAAGAAATCATTGCTGCTGTAGAGCGGAGCGGAGAGGAAGACACGAATCAGTCTATCCGCCATCGTACACAGGAATTGGATATGTGTCCACTCATTTTATGGAAGATTTTGCGGAAAGATCTTGGTTTGCGTGCTTACAAAATCCGACTCGTGCAAGAATTGAAGCCACACGATCACCTAGCAAGGCGTAGATTAGGTGAATGGGCCAAAAACAAGATTGCCGTTGATCCCGATTTTCATAAGCGAATTTTGTTTAGCGATGAAGCTCGCTTTTGTTTGAATGGATACGTCAATAAACAAAACTGCCGTATATGGAGTGATGATAATCCTCAAGTGTATGTTGAGACACCGTTACATCCAGAGAAACTGACTGTTTGGTGTGCTTTATGGGCTGGTGGAATCATTGGTCCGTACTTCTTTAAAAACGATACTGGTGAGAACGTTACAGTCAATGGTGACCGCTATGAAGCCATGATTACTGACTTTTTCGTTCATCAATTGAAAAACCATGATGTGCAGGAGTTGTGGTTTCAACAAGACGGCGCAACATGTCACACAGCTCGTGCCACAATTGATTTATTGAAGGAAACGTTTGGTAACCGCATAGTTTCACGTTTCGGACCCGTGAATTGGCCTCCAAGATCGTGCGACTTAACGCCGCTAGACTACTTTCTGTGGGGATATGTGAAGTCGCTAGTCTACGCCGATAAGCCCGAAACGATTGATCACTTTGAGGACAACATTCGCCGCGTTATTGCCGATATACGACCACAAATGTTGGAAAAAGTCATCGAAAATTGGACCCCCAGATTAGACTACGTCCGAGCCAGTCGTGGAGGTCATATGCCAGAAGTCATATTTAAATTATAATGCCAGAAGGTTATCTTTCGAATAAAGTAAATTTCATTTTAATTTAAAAAATTCATCTTCGATTTATTCCATTTAAAAGTTCAATAACTCTATAAAAATTTCAAATTTTTTAAAATATTTAACTTGATAATATCTTGATTTGCACTAAATATGTGATTTTGAATTGTATGATATATCAAGATCTGATAAAAGTTCCAATATATTTACGAAGTGTCCCGTTTTCGGGAGTTTTAGGGGGAATTGGAGTTATAGTCAACAATATAATGTTGCAGTTTTCACTTAAGTTTACTTTTTAAGGAAATTAAATATTCCAGTGTCAAATTTGTCATGGACCTCATAGTTTTTAATCTACAGGGCGATTTTGAAAAACTTCGTTTTTTAAGCGCATCTCGTATTTTCGTTACGCGTTAGGTCATTAAATAGGTAAACACACGTATAATTCAGTGGCGCGGTCAGTTTTTTTTTTAAAGTTTAGTTTTTGCGATATTAACGAAACTTATGATTTTTTAAGTAGGACATCCTGTATATTATTTTAGATATTGTTTAAGTATAATTTAGGCTTTTCAAAAATGTATATTTATTTTATTTTAAAGAACAAGGTCAGAAATCGATATTTTCAATAATTTACTTTGTAACAGTAGGCCATGGCTAATATATAAATAACAAATGCTAAACTTTGACGATAATAATTATGCCAAAGATTAGACATTTTAAAAGCCAATTTTAATATTTTTCTATATTTTTAATTGTAAACAATTAATTATTATTACATTTTTTACTTTAAACCACAGTGTTATTACAAAACCAGAATAATGAAATTTGATTGCAAAGACACAAGAGAGATAATGTTATTTCATAAAACTAAAGTAACAAGAATAAAAAAGAACACTGAAGCTAAGAACAACCAAGAGTTTTTTAAAGATGGTTTTCAAAATGACGGCCGTTTTCTCGAATGCAATATTGGCACAGTTTTGTTTTTCTTCTAATTGCATTTATCAAGAATCATAGGTCTAGTATGGAGAGTTTGGAAGACCAAACCAATTACTTCACAAAATTCCGCTATAGATTCATATCGTGTCTTATACACTTGGTTTTGCATAAAACTCCACAAGAAAAATCTAAAACGAAAAGATCGGGAGATCGTGAAGGACATCTCATTGGCCCATTGGTACCTATCCATGTTTGATCAAAGCTATTGTCTAGAAATGGCCTTAACAGCCCAAAGTTGTGGCTCTGGGGACCGTCTTGTTGAAAATAAATGGAATTGAAATGAGGAATGGAATATTTGCAAGCAATTCTGGAATAATTTTCTCAATGATTTCTAGGTATCTACGTGCTGTGAGACCTCCTTCATACATCCTGAAGACTATGTGTAGGCCCAAAATAAAATACAGACACCAACCCTGAAGCATTCTTGTTGTGTCCTGTCGAAAATTAAATGGTGATTTTCTGCAGATCAATGTCTCGTGCTGTGAAGATTAAAATTTTCCGCACTTGAAAATAAAATTCGTCAGCCAAGATGACAAATCTGTCAAACGATTCGCTGATGCGGATTTGTTCTAAATACCATTGACAAAATGTTACTCGGTGCTGATCATCTCCGGGGAGTAAATATTGCACTATTTTAAATTTATATAGATGGTATAAGCAGGCGCGGATTCAAAGGGGGGGCGATGGGGGCAATCGCCCGCCCAAGAGCTTTGAGTTCAGGAAAATAGACCCGATCTTGCCTCTTACACTATAGTTTATTCAAGAATTAGAGAGAGTAATAAATCATTTTTTACCCTTTTTTTCTTCGCAAACTACCTGTGTTCTTTAGTTCGATGTCTTTGGCAAAATCTGCTAGACACATATATTTTTCATATGAAGGGGTTAGAAACTTTATAATCAAAAATACCGGTCTATAATAATGGACTATTTGGGTTGGATAACAATAGATATTTGGATATGAAGTGGTAAAAAGGATTCGTCGGAAAGAGGTTAATTTTATCGCTAAGTATTTATAGCATAGAATATTATTTCGGTTAGAAACATAAAATAAAAAGATATTATAATATTATTTTCTTTCTTATGATTTCTTAATAACTGACATACATTAGAAAATATAGATACTTGACATATTTAACACAAATCACAACTGTATTTTTATTATTTTTAACTTTGGCATAGTAACCGTTTTAGGTACCGTTAGACTAAAACGTAGCCTAATTCTCTCAAAAATTCTAAGTTATAATTTAAATACTTATAAAATACTCATTGTCAAAAATACAAGAAGTTAAACATATTTATAGAAATAAATTTGTCCATATAATATTAAAATATTTTTGGGGCTATCGGTCATTTTATTATTAATTAAAAACATTTTTAGGATATTTGATGTTTCAGATTATTTATTTCTTAAACCATCTGCAGAATTAAAATTAAACACTAAAAAGGGATTCAAATGTAATTAATTTTTATATGTTGCAGATAATTTAAATAATAAATTATGTTTACGGTGGTAAACATTACGTATCTAATTCGTAATCAAAGTCAGTGAAGTTATCTTCGCTCAAATTCATTATAATTGGTTCCTCTATCTCACCGATCGAGTTTCCATATTTTCTTTTATTGTTTTATTATATGGATTTTTCCCAGTTTTCTGCACTAACTTTATTCAAAAAAATCTTTCTAAAGTTCAGTTCAATTTTTAATTTTGTAAGTTGCGTTATTTCTAGCAACTCTACCTTTTATTTGAGAGATATATTTCCTTCCCCAATGGACATTTTCCGTACGATCTATAGGAACAGATTTCCTATCTGTTTTTTCATAGCAAAAATTAAGTTCTCTGAGCAATTTCCAGAGCTCAGTTCTTTTAATTTCAGGTAAATCCCGATCTTCATTGATTTTAGTTACAATTTTGTCGACGGTTGGGATCTGCTTCTCATAATAAAATGTATGTACAACTCCTTTTATTGCAGTTTATATATCTTCTTCCAACGAGGTTTGAGTTCAGGAAAATAGACCTAATTCTGCCTCTTATACTAGGAATGTGTATGCTGCTGGCATCCCCCCTGCCGGCAAATTATTTTTTCTTGTGTTCGCCCCCCCTCCCTCTCCAAGAGCTCCAAATTCAGAAAAATAGCCTCGATTCTGCCTTTTACACTAAAAATGGGAATGTTGCTAGCGTAGGGATTTTGTTTTCGCTGGCTATAGCGTACTTTTGTGATATCACCGCCCCCCAAAGAGAGAGGCTGGATCCGCCCCTGCACCTAGGTATAACTTTTTTGAATAAAAAATTCCAAAGAATAAGAATTTTTAATTAGAAATTTAACATACCGAGGCACAAAAAAGTTATGAAGCTTTAAATATAAGAGATGTGTTGCTGGTGGTTTCCTCTCCAATGTATACAAAAAAGTTTAAAAGGTTATAACTCTAAAAGTCTGTATTTCGAAAACTATTACATTTCGAAATAAGGTAAATTGGAATAGATCTTCGTATTTTAGCATCAGAAATTTGCGCTAGTATTTTATACACACATTCTAGAGACACTCTATATAATACGTAAACACTAAAGATATGAAGAACTATTAAACATCTTGGCTTACCTGAATATTTTACTTCTGATGCGAGTCGTACTAATGCTATGTCATCTTTTCTGTTACCTACACTGGTATAACCTGGATGAATTATAATTTCGTCTATGGCAACATTCACTTCTTCGTCATTACAAGAGCGTATATTTTTACTCACAAGACAGTCTCTTCCAGGACTACTCGTGTTGTATTCTCCCAAACGAATATTTACTCTACAATTAGAAGTATCCTCTACAAAATTGTTATTTTAATTGTGAGTTATATTTGAGTGTATACTTTAAAATTAATATATCAAGTTTATTATACTGACAAAGTACATTTCAAAATTGGACCTATCCCGTATCCACACCAAGAACTCGTCTAACAAGAATTTGTTCAGAGAGCAATAAAATATTGGTGCTATCCCTAAAGGTTAGAATATCAAATACAAAAGATAGAAGAATAAGTGGATTAATTGATATCCGTCTCCCAGAAAAGAGAAAACCTAGATTATTACACATGGCTTTAGTTAGCATTGAATATGTACGTGGCGATTCGATAATTATGAAAATATAACTTTCATGATATCATACATTCGCAAATTATAAAATATACAAAATATTAAAAATACTTACAATTGCCCAACTCTCTTTTGTGCCCTCCCAAAAACACAATGCGCTGCAGTTAGAATATATCGTGGATTAATTAGAGTTCCTGAACATTCAGGTCTTCGATGTCCAGAAGCCGTAGAATATTGCATAACTGCCATCCAAGGAAACTCATCGAGCTCAGTTGCTTCGCCGTGGAAAATTCTATTTATAAACTAAAATTAAAGAAATTTTCTGTAGCTATTAAGTAAAATAAAACAATTAATAAATATTTTATTATCTATATATTACTACAAGATTTTAGTCAGTAATAGTAAAATAATAAATTTCCTAATTACAGCTTAAAATAATAATAACCATTTTTCAGGAAACATTTGTATTAAAATTTACATTATTTATATAAATTTTCCCAGTTAGTTCAAAATGTATTATGAAATGTATGCCGGATATTTGCCAATTTTTTTAGGAAATTTGAACGTCATTCTACATGTTTAAATAATAATAGTAGCTCCTATAACCTTAAAAAAACATTACTGCAGTAAAGTACCTTAATTTTACTTTATAGAGTGTACTAAACATTAACATAGTTCGTAAAAAACAGAAACCAGTAGGACTAAAAATTGAACGTATTTAGTAGTTAGAAAACAAAAGAATTTTCAATAGTTCTGTTTCACCATTTCGAGAAATACCTTCTCTTTTACTAAATTGATAACTTACGTTTATATACGAAAAATTAACCGATACTGAGTTATTAAAACGCTATTTAGCAGGATATATGCCAGATAATGAAAGCCTTCACGCTGTTATTTCGTCTAGTCCTTCAAAAGTACACTTCGGTGAGATAAAATTTATGGAAAGTGCTTCTTAAATTGCATCTGGAATATTCTATGAATAAGAGACGGCACACTTGGCAGTGATCACATGTTAACTCAAAAGTTGGTCAAAAGAAAGAAGGAGATACAGAATACATTGGAAACTTTGGACTGGTTAACAGAAATGAATAACGGGAAACTCTAATGAATTACCAGAAAAATAAGTATCCTAACTAGACCTGGCAAAGCCCAAACAATAAAACAAAACAAAATTTTATTATATATTGTCCAACAATAAAACTTTATACGAAGATGTGGCTATTTTAAATAAACTATATACTCGAAACTAGCATAGACTAGTTAAAAAAAATTAAAATTAATTTTAAAACTAAGAAAAACAAACTACTTAAGAAACAGCAGTACCCAGCTGGAGAAAAAAAAGGAATACCATCACAAGCTAAAGTAAGGACTAAAAACAGACACAATAGAAGAAATGGATATAGACAAACTTGCAGATAAAATCACCGAAACCACAACTACTTTTACCAAGAAAATATATTCACATACAAACGCTTAGAAAGTCCTATAGAGAGAGGTACAGCTACTATAAGATCCCTAATGTTTAATGTGGAAGAAATACCTGAGATTGCTGAAGAGGAAATAGACACGACCCTAAGGCAACTAAAGAAAACTGGGTGTCCTGGAAAAGACTAAATCACTAAAGAAATGTTAGAGGTTATAACTACTCGTTTGAAACAGACAATACTACAAATACTGAGAATTGTCGACTAATATCTCTTCTATTAAATTTATACGAACTCTTCACAAAAATAACAACAAATCGCCCAACTGCAAAACTGGATACCAATCAATCAACCTGTTAAATGGACGTGCTGCAAAAAGGGATTTAGTATGATGGACCTCTTGTATGCGCATATTGATAGAAAAAGGACTTACCTATACATCTAGCTTTTATTGATTTTTAAAAAAGCTCTGACTTCTCTTGGTCAGCGTTGAGGTCTGTGACGAACGCAAGAGCAGACTAAAGGTACATAGAAACCATTGACAATATTTATAAATAGACAACCATACATATCACTAAAAAGACGAGTACGTCAGGGAGATACCATCTTCATTATCAGCTATTTTAGATGGCGCTCGAAGATGTTTTAAAAAATTTCGAATAATACATTGAATACCTAGGCTGACAGTGTGGGAAGACCACAAAAGTAATGGGTGGAAGATATCAGAAGGATAGCGGGTAAATAATGGATGGATGTGGTCCAGGACAAAGAAATGGATTAAGGAAGAAAAAGAAGAAATATTTTCCAACTGAACCAAATACACTGCCAACAGTAATAAATTTAGAAGCATCAAGGACAACGATTTAAACCAAGCAAAAAACCAAAGAGGCCCGAAAGATTTCATAATGGTGAAATCGCAAAATAAAGATGATTTAAAAAAATTTGGTCGGTGAGGGCGAGGCTTTTTTGACGTTTGACAGACAGAAACATGTTCACCTATCTTTTCTTTCAGTTGTTTTTCGTGACTATTTCCAGTGTTTTTAAGTGTACTATAAATGCAAAGTTTGCAAATATTATTAACAAAAAGAGGATTTAAAAACTTATTTGTATTGATAAGTTTAGTTAGATATTGTTTACATATTGAAAATAACAATAATAATAATTTAGGCAACCATACATTCATATTTTTATGTATTTGAGAATTGGCGTACCCATTATCATATGATATTCTTTTAAATAATGCAATTAAAAAAGGATAGAATAAAATCGATATGAATTTATCAAGGAATTAAATATCTACTGTTTATTAAAACTTTTTCATATATAAATACAAATTTTACTACGTTATTCCACATTCAAACAACCGGGCCCTAGTTATGGTAATTCTACAGGGGTATGTTCAAAGATTTTCTATATGGAATGGATTAATTGTTTACCTATTTCTTCTAACCAGGGTCACTTAGTCCCTTAAAAAATAAATGCGGTATTTGAATACAAGTTATTATTATTTCGAAAACAAAATTAGTAAGCTTGTAATGTCTCTCAACATGTAAGTTTCTGAGCGAGCACCTCGAGCCTCCTTATTTAAATCTGGCTTTGGTTATAATCGAATAAAAATTTTATTATACATAAACCCCCTAATTCACTAATAAGGTTTAACATTAAAACCTTCCTAAATTGACATCAGAGGGCTTAAACTGACAAGCCACAAAGTAAAAATGAGTTAAGCAACTTTTGAACCTTCCAAATCCAAGGACAAAAAAAATTTTTCTTTTATTACTGAACAAAGTATCATCGCAAGCTTCTTATCCTTAATATTCCTGTATAAGCATTAATTTGTTGACGTATGTAATATAAATTATGACAATATCTTAAGCGAAACAAAACTGGCCGACTAGAAGATCTAAATTTCATAGCAACTTTTTTCAGAGCATTCCGTTTCAAATTTTAATAATCTATACTAAACTATAAATTGATCTGAATCATTATAACAAAAATAGAAATAATAAAGTACCTGAAATCCACAGTCTTGCCTATAGGGAATTAATGGATTGGCTGTAAAAGGAGCGTTTGAATCTTCAATATCGTTGTCTATTTTGGTTCCGCAGCAAACATATGGTATGTTAGATGAATCAAATCCACATCTTATAGAGAATTAGACTATTAGAATAGGATAAAAATATAAAATAGCAATGTTAAGCTAAAGTAGTAATACAAAATTAAGAAAAAAATTACGATTTTGGGCCTAGAAAGCCTCAAGTCATGAATCCACTAAATTCAAGTATACAGTTGAAAATATTTTTTCGAAACATTATTGGCTAACATTACATGATGTTTCGTTGTTTTCAAAGTTGTCGTCATATTTCTTCGAAATAGTTCTTATCACAACTAAGAAATTCCATGTTCTTTAAGAAAGGAATAAATGCTTCTTTGATGTCGTTTTATCATCCCATAAGAATTCAAGAGAAGATATGATGAGGAAATATTGACTTTAAGTAAGGGTGTTTTTTAGGAGGTTTGGTTTCGAAATTGGCAGCACTATTTCTAATGACTCTAAATTTGACAGTTGATTTGTAGACAGTACGTTTTGTCCTTTCACCACGAATAGACTTACGTCAGAACACGGCTTACAAATTGTGTAAATTTATTTTGAGAATCATGGTTCAGTTCGCCAAACTTGCCGTGGGCTACGTCCATTTTACGGTCGACACAATCGTCCATCCCAGCAAGTTATTCGGCAAACTATGGATAGTTTTCGAACTACATACACTCTGGTTGATAATACGTATCTACAAAGACGCTATACAGTGCGCACAGAAAAAATTATGGGTGCTGTGAAACGTAATGTTGAGGAGTATCCAAATGAGTCGATTCGCCATCTTTCAGAACAATTGGAGCTGTGCCCATCCACTTTGGGGAAGATTTTGTGGAAAGATTTTCTATTATGAGATTACAAGATCCAACTTATGCAAGAGCTGAAACCGTGTGACCATCATGCGCGCCATATATTCGGTGATAGCAATATTCAACTTGATCCTCTTTTTCAACGCAATTTTGTTTAGCAATGAGGCTCATTTTCGGTTGAATGGCTACGTTAATAAACAAAACTGCCGAATTTGGAGCGTAGAAAACGCAAAAGCTTTTATTGAGACGCCCTTAATTCATCAAAATTCACTGTATGGTGTGCTTTATGTGCAGGTAGAATCTTTAGCCCATATTTCTTTAAAGATGATGCCGGCCAGAACGTTACCGTCAATGAAAAATGTTATAGAGCCATGATTGCTGACTTCTTCGCTCCTCAGTTGAATGATATTGATGTGATAATGTGAGAATTAGTTTCAACAAGATGACACTACATGCCGTACACCGCGCGACACCATTAATTAATTTATTGCGAGAAACATTCTATGAGCGCATAATTTCGCGTAATAAACCTGTGAACTGGCCTCCACGATTGTGTGATCTCATACCTATGCATTACTTTCTATGGGATATGTAAAGTCAGTAGTCTACGCCAATAAACCATAAACGTTGGATCATTTGGAAGTCAACATTCGTCGCGTAATTGCTGATATACGGCCCCAGTTGCTCAATATAGTGGTCGAAAATTGGACTTCCTGATTGCGCTTTATTCGATCCAGCCATGGAGCTCATATTTAAATACTATGGGCATACAATTGTCTATTAAATAAAGCCAAAATCATAGCTATTAACATTATTTATACGTGTTTTATTTCATTTTAAAATTAGATACCTCTAAAGAACACTCTCTATTTGTTAAAAATCTTTTGGAAACATTTATTTCGCATACCAGATGTTTTTAAGTTAAATTAAGCTAAGAAAAACATACAGGACGCTCTGAAATCTGTTGTAAAACAAGAAGTAAGATTCTATTGTGAGATGCCTTGGTATCAAAAACACAAAAAAAGTTTGGAATCTAATCACTATAATAAAAAAGAGGTATTCGACCTGTAAATTTTTAGAATAAAGTTATTATGGGTATTGAATCAAGTCCGTACAGGTATTCGTAATACAGGGATCATCCCGAGCATAATCTTTCATCTCTTGAACGGATGCTGAAATTGTATAATAAATCGACTTCGTAAACAAGTTGCTACCTGCAAGTATTTGTTCATAATATTGTATTTTTTAATAATAGTATAAAATCTATTTGGAAAATAAAATATATAAAATGATAATTATATAATGAAGGTGATAAACGCCGGCCATTTTATTAGTTTCGAAAATTTGTCAGCTTTCACATTTTTTTCTTGATGTTTATGACCTAGGTAACCTCAATCAAAAAAGAAAATTAAATTGTGTCAATTATTCCTAAAAATATAAAATTTTGAATAAAACAATGTCTGTATTTTTCTTTGTAACAAAAGCATTAATTTCAACTTAAAAATTTCGATAACTTTCTTGAAAATATGTACACTTTTTTGGCTTCTATATTGATATATTTCACGGATATTTTTTTGAATAAAATTGAATTGAATTAAAAAAATCTCATTGCACGATTTAAAACGAAATGAGAAAAGGAAAACAATTATTGTGTCTCTCCGAGCATTTTAGCACCCATGAAAACAATTGAAGAAGCATATAACAAGAAAACCTCGAAAATAGAACCATAAAAAAATAGTAGTTGCGTTTGATTTTTTTTTCGAAAAACGGCCGCCATTTTGTTAATTCTGCAAATTTTTCGGTTTTAAAATGTTTTCTGTAAGTTTATAAATCATGTGATCTTAATTAAAAGAGAAAACTGCATTACGTGGATTAGTTATAAAAATATACAATTTTAAATAATAAATTATTTCATTTTTCTTCACTGTAAAAGTTCAATTTTAAAGTCTCGATAACTTTCTCGAACATGATTTTTTCGCAAAATGGCAAACTACCTGTACACTTTTTTGGATTCTAGAATAATATATTCCAAGGAGAAAGCATTTTATTTTTTATTTTTTTTTACTATTTTCATTGCATGATTTTGAGCGAAATCGGTCCAATTAATTTCCTGTATAGTTATCGTATGAAAAAATAAAAAATATTAAGTTGACTTTAACACTAATGCTTAAAATATAATAAGTTGTTAACTCAATACTAAGTTTGAAGGTCTTAATTATGAACTATAGGTTAAAACTAGATATAATTAGACCATAATAAATATTCGTTGATTACTTAAAATCCATTGATATTAAAATATATACAGTTGGTCCAGCGAGAGAATACCCAACACATTATGTTTTTGAGAAATTTCGGTTATTCAAGTGAAACAGAGAGAGAGATATTAATTAAAGACACAACAGCCTCTTGGGCTTTTTAGTGTCTATATTGAGATTTGTATATTATGTATTTAAATCTGATTAACAAGTACAGTCGTTTCTAGGAATTTGGTCATGTTTGAGGCATTCGGGTATGCTAGCTTATTTTTTAATGATCCTGTCAAGTTTAATGTTGTAAGGATAGGTTTGTATTGCGAACAGGAACAGAGGATATGTTTAATAGCCATTGTAGTAGATTATCTCTGGCATATAGATGGATCAGTTTTCTCTATGAGGTAACCATGTGTTAGTTTCGAATGTCCAATTCTCATCCTTGTTAAAAAATTTAGATGTTTTTCGATAACCGTTAGACATCATCTTTGCCGTAAAAAATTTCCTTGACCTCATGTAGCTTATTTTCTTCCTCTAGTAGGTCCCACTCAAGCTGTATTGTGTTTTCAATTATTTTGTCCGTAAAATTATTTATGTCAGATAGTGAAAAGATGTAGTTCAAAGTTGGATTATTTGAGTTGCATGCTTGTTTGGCCAATAAATCTGCCCTCTCATTGAACGCTATTCCAACATGACTAGTCGTCCACATAAAAGATACTCTTTTGTTTTGAATTAAAATGCGTTCTATATTATATAGTATTAAGCTGAGTAGAGGTGATTTGGGTTGTTTAGAACTAATCAGATTGAGGGAGCTGAGAGAGTCCGATGCTATCAGCCAGTTTGAGAGGTTGTTGGTAAGTATTGCAAAGAGTTCTACAGACATTATACTTGTGGAGTTATGGAGTGAAAATGATTTTGACTCCATCTTGCAATAAAATGCTGCTCCAGTGTTTTGTGAGGTTTTAGATCCATCCGTATAAATGATAGTATGGTTTTTATATAGTAGGTTGATTTGACATTGCAATTGCTTAATAATAAACAGATTACTGTGTTGTTCCTTTGAGAATTTAGTTAAAGTCAAATATACGTTGATTGGGGGGAGGTTCCATGGGGGCAAGTTATATGTATTTATATGTATAACCTGAGGCGTGGATATAGGGAGCCTAGATAATAATTCATTGAAACGAGCATTGGAGAAGTTCGTCAATTTGTTTGAACTATGGGTTGTAGGGGAGAGAAAGAGGTCTCTATGTATAATGTGAGGGCGAAACCTGAGACTGTTGGCATACCTTACCAATTGTTGCTATCTTCTATAAGATAGAGATGGAATTTCAGCTTCGCAGTACAAGCTTTTGATCGGACTTGTGCGGAAGGTTCTCAAGGCAATCCTCATGATGGATTGTGTTAAGACGGCTTAGTTGTCTTTCATTGGCCGAGCAGTAAGCAATACTTCCATAGTCAATTCTTGATAAGATTATTGCTTTATAAATTCTAAGGAGGGTGGATTTTATTCCCGTCAACATTCTCAATATTTTTATATTATTGAGCACCTATTGATCAAGTAATCAATGTGGGGTTTCCAATTGAGAGAGGAGTCAAATATGAGACTTAGAAATTTATGATTAGAATTTAAAACAGAACTCTGTTTTATGCAAAAGCTTTTAATTATTGTTTTATAATTTATTACCGTTAAGTTTATTTTTATTAAAAAACTTAAATTAGTCGTAAAATATTTCTGTCGTCGATGCTAAATGCCCAACATACGTACATTATTTTGAAATATTTTTCGTAGTACTTTATTCAGTTCTAATAATCAGGCGTTAAAAACTAGAGTAAAATAATGAGATTCCACTTGTCCTTGAAACTTCACGGACAAGCACAACAGCTTATGATTAATTTATAGTCCGGTCAAAATAGACATTGAAGGTTACATTAATTCGCACCTTGCTAAAAATTGGCATGAATGTTGGGAACCCTATTATACACAATTTGTCAATTATCCACATCAATCCGAAGTGTGGAAAAAAATTTATTCAAGGTCAAATGTTGCAAAAATCGGTTTTTTGAGTTTTCCAGCTAAACGGTAAGTTTTATAATAAAAATAGGTGAGACAAAAATTATTCATCATGCAATTATCTATAAAAATTGTTCATACACTTTTTTTCCTAAGAATCACCATTTCGGAGATACAGCGATGCAAAATGTTGAAAAAGTTGTATTCTTCATAATATGCATGTCAATTACCGTAATATACGTTACAGAACGATAATATAAGTAAAAATATTAATTTTCGTAGCGTATACATACATATTATACAGTTTTAAAAATATAAACTCCAAAAAAAACCCAGTCCCTCATTTTATATGACCGTACGGCCTTGAGCAACATCTGTCTGCTATTCAATTGTCCACGTGGCGACGCTCGTATACCTGCTCCTTTTTGAAGGGCCTCCCTAGATAGAATAGTATTAGTCTCAATGACGAATGACGTTTAATAACATAAAATTAAAACGCGCTGATTAAGTAGTACCTCTCTTAGCTATGAGTAGCACCGTAAAAGTTCACGATAAGAAAGTTCCTGTCGACCCTGTATTATTATTTCAACGCATGAGTATTACTAACGCTTTCGAAGATGAAATTGAGAAATATTTCGAATATGAATTGGCTCCGTATCCGTTGTCACTGTTCGATGATGCTGGAATGCGTAAATCACAAAAGTCAGCTATTTACGATTGTTTTGAAACAGTAAACATAGATATTGACGACATAAATGCTACGTACATAATCGACGGAGGATATCTATTACACCGTGTAGTGTGGGATCACGAAGAAACATTTAAACATATTTTAGATAAATACGTGCGGTATGTACATAGACATTTTGACCATAGAGTGACTGTAGTATTTGATGGCTATGCTGATTGTACAAAAAATATTAAAGCTGCAGAACAACGTCGTCGAGCTACAACATCTTTATCTTCGGACGTCATTTTTGATGAATTTATGACAGTTACCATAAGCCAACAGAAATTTCTCGCAAATACACACAACAAGTCTCGGTTCATTACAATGTTGAAAGAAAAATTTACGTCTGAAAATATCTCTGTAAAGCAAGCTGATAATGATGCTGATGTCCTGATAGTTGAAACAGCAATAGAACAATTTAACTCGACAAATCCAACTATTCTTGTTGGTGAAGATGTTGATTTGTTGGTATTACTTACTGCTTGAACGCCAACTGAAAAAATTATTTATTTTTTAAAACCTGGGAAGGCTCAACAACAATCAAAAATATATTCATCCAAGAGTTTATCTGCTTTTTCAAAATGCCAAAATCATATCTTATTTCTACATGCACTAACTGGTTGCGACACGACATCAGCATTTTTCAGGAGAGGTAAAAGATCGGTTTTGAAATTGTTTGAGAGACAAGATTTAGTTGATTGTGCTGATGTTTTCAAAGAAAGTACCTCTACTCCACAAGCTGTAATCACCAACGGAATTCGCTTTCTTCTTTCAATTTACGGAGCTCCAAAAAAAATTACGTGCTTAGATAAGTTTCGATACTTATCTTTTGCAAAAAATACGTATAAAAAGAAACAAGTACAATTAGCTTGTCTTCCTCCAACCTCTGCTTCTGCTCATCAACATCTATTTCGAGTATATTATCAAGTTCAAGTATGGCTTGGTAATAAACTAAACCCAGAAGACTGGGGTTGGAAGTTAACTGACAATATATTGGAACCAATTCAGACTTTACTCCCTCCTGCACCGGAAAAACTCCTCAATTCAATTTTTTGCAATTGCAAAACGGGGTGTAATGCTAAATGCGGCTGTAAAAAAGTTGGTTTGTTTTGTTCATTAGCATGTATCAGTTGTCGAGGCCAATCGTGCTCCAATGTTGAATCGCCAGTAGAAGAGGATTCTTACGATATAGGCGAGGAGACATCTGATGCATTGCTCTTTGAACAATTTATTTGTACTCAGCAGGAAGAAGAAGAAGAAGAAAAAGAAGAAGAAGAAGAAGAAGAAGAAGGAGAAAAAGAAGAGCAAGACAGTATGGATTATGTTCCATTAGAAGAGTATCAATCAGACGAATAATTTTCTCAATTTACGCATTACTTACACCGCTCTTGTTATTTACAATAGTACCATTTTCAATTTAATACAATAGCTTTTTAACTCAACAGAAGCACAATAGATCGTGGAATAGGCCTACCGGGGAAACCACGTAAAAAAAACGCGCCATGTACACTACCTCACGGGTGGCGCGGAAACGTGTGCATATTATGAAGAATACAACTTATTCAACATTTTGCATCGCTGTATCTCCGAAATGGTGATTCTTAGGAATAATTTTTATAGATAATTGCATGATGAATAATTTTTGTCTCACCTATTTTTATTATAAAACTTACCGTTTAGCTGGAAAACTCAAAAAACCGATTTTTGCAACATTTGACCTTGAATAAATTTTTTTCCACACTTCAGATTGATGTGGATTATTGACAAATTGTGTATAATAGGGTTCCCAACATTCATGCCAATTTTTAGCAAGGTGCGAATTAATGTAACCTTACCCCTATTTTTGATGCTAACTTGACCGGACTATTATGTGAGTATTTCGAGTTGGAGAAGTGAACCGCTCATCCCGTGGAATCAGTTTCATTTGTTCGAAAGGTAAATAAATATTTTCAATTAGGTATCATTATTTTTAGAGAGTAAACACTACCTTTAAAATTTCAAGGAAAATCCTATATGGCATGTAAAAAAGGAAAGAAAACGATTCAATTATTTCCTCTCCTGGAAAAAATAGACCTTGTCGAAAATAAAAAACCACAGATATTCTCGAAAGATCCAAAATTGAGGTTCGAAATACACTCTACAATATGTATTACGAAAGTAAGAGTATAATCCTTGGTCTATATTTAATAGTCCTGATGTGTTTATTATTTATTTTTAGAAAAGCATGTTACTCTAAAAAGCTTCCCAGACTATCTTGGCTGTTTTACTATCCGTCATAATAATAATCTCTTGGCCGTGATAGTTTTTCTCCTTGTTAAATTGAATACACATCCTAATGGCATGAATTTCTGTCTGGAAAATGTTTGGTGACTTACCCAAGCTTTCGTAGTATTTGGTGCCGAGTCCATACACTCCTACTCCAGTTCTTTCCATTGTTTTGGAGCCATCTGTATACCATATAGTGGATTTCTTTTTCAATGGTGTTTCTTTCCCATTCGCTCTTGCGACTCAACTTTGTGCTGAAGTTTTTCACATAGTTGAATTTCTTGTTCATTTCATCTTGGGACATGTCCCCATTTGTTGATTTCTGGATGGGAGATTGAGTCTTCGTTTTATGGCCTCATCTCGCATCATCCTATAAATCGTCCTCTTCGTCATGTTCTCTAGAAATATATGTAGAGATGTGAGGTTTAGGATTACTTCCATGGCTGCCGTTGAGCAGTGACCAGATCACTACCCTCACTATTGCAGTGTACATCCACTAGGTTTTTACCCCATCTTTTTCCCGCAAAGTTCCTATAGATCATCGAGGATTTTGTAGCCTAGTTGATTACCTCTTTTTCATGCTTATTCCAGAGGAGTCTGTTATCTAGGGTCAATCCCAGATATTTAACCTCTGACTTCCACTCAATAACATTCCATCCATTTTGATGGTTTTCAGATTGAGGTTTTTCCATGTGAAAGCTACTAGGGTGGTTTTGGTGGGGCTATTGTTTAGTCCCATCATCTGGTACCATTCTTTAATGTATTCAAGTCCTCTTTGAACTATGTCACAGAGAGTATTCTTGAATTTGTCTCTTGCGATCACTATCACTTCATTGGCATAGCAATGACAAGATATGCTGAGGTCAGTTAGATCACAGAGGAGTTGGTCTACAATTAAGCTCTACATAAGTATAGAAGCTACTTCTCCCTGAGGGCATCCTCTGGAGGACAGAGGTCGATAGTGTCCTGTCTCTGTCTCCTGCTATTCTAGTGGAGAGAAGTCATGCTATCCATTTCGATGTCATTCCGTCCACTTCTCTGTCGGCGAGTGCTCTTTTAACTGCCTCATGTGGAGCATTGTTAAAAGTCCCTTCTATATTACATATTACAGTTTCCTTCCTGTTCACTGCTTCTTGAATCTCATCTGTCAATTGTTTCAGCGCGGTTTCCGTAGACTTACCCGCTTGATACGCATGTTGATAAGGATGCAGTGGCGCCTGTTCAAGAATTTCTGTTCTGATATAATTATCTACTGCTTTCTACATCGTTTTTAGAACAAACGATGTGAGATTGATGAGTCGCAGTGATTTAGGGTGTGTAGTGTCCTTTTTCCCCGCTTTCGAAATAAAGGTGAGTCCCTTTTCCATATTTCTGATCTGACGACCTGTGAAATGTGTATTTTTTATTGTTTATTCTTTTCTGATATGTTGTTGCTTTATTTCTGAGACTACTCCAAGGCTTGATTGATTAGAAGAAGACAATTTTCATTATATACATTTATTTATTGTAATTTGATGTTTTTTTTTTTGATTTACAGATATATTTTTTGTTCATTGTACTATTTGGGCATTCGCTAGTTATGTACTTAGATAATAAGTGAATCAATAAATTTTTAGTTTCTTCATGCTTCTTTTCAAGGATTCGTACTTTTTTTTATATGATTATTATTGCTGTAGTTTTTCAACCTTAAAAGTATATTTTATTAATATTACTTTCAAAAGAGCTATAGGAAAAATTATAAATAATTTTTCACAGTTTGTACCGTTAAGAACATGCTTATTTCAAGTGTTTTCAGGTAAACCTTATCGTGTTATATCTAATATTCCTTTAGGTTAAGAAAGGAGTCCTAATTTCGCCTCGTTGCGTTTTGTGATAATTATTTTCTTTTCAGTAAATCTATATGTATTCTCTTGCTGGACTAACCGTAATGCATGTTTTAGATATTGGCACATATTAAATTTTTTGATTTTAGTAGTTCAGTTTTATTTTTTTTATCTCACTTGTATACTTATTCATTGTTTAAATAAGTAGACTTACCCTGAAGAGCGCAGAAATTTGGTTTGTTCGGGTGTTCGCGTTGATAATGCAACAAGTGATAACAAAATTTTACATTCATAAACAAGTATGCATTTAGCCTCTTCATTTAGTGGTGTTCTGCAATCACCTCCAAGATTTTCTAAAAGAAATAATATAAAATTAATTTACAAATTTATATATTTAACATATTAGTGTTATTTCTTCATACCTCTTCCAACGTTGCGGGTTGTATACTCTACCATATTAGAGGGCAATACCTTACTATATTTGGAGTTAAAAGTTTCAAAAGTATTTTTTTATGAATGTGATTTAAAGACTTATATTAATATAAAATTGAAACCACTCACTTACCTTAAAGAAATACAAATTAACACAACAATATAAGTTTAAATTTAATTTCTCAAAATGAGCGATATAATCGTGATGTAAACGAAACTTTAATTACATAAAATAATTTCCTCAGGAGAAAAATCGTTATTATTTTGCAATTTACAATTTACATTTATTGTTTGTTTTTATAAGGGATTTCAGTATTATTTTTTGAAGCCATAATATACAAAGTGATTGCAGAGAATGAATATTAATTAATTTTTAATTGAATAGGTGGAGGTACAATATTTAACCAAATAAAAATGACAGCTGGTAAAAGTCATTGCCTTAGTAAGACATTAAAATCCGAATTATCATGAATTATATCTAAACGTTTCTCTTGCTTTTTTTTAAAAAAAATATGTCCTTTATATTGCAAACGATTATATTTATGAACAATAACTTTAAAGAAGAATTACTGCATATAGATGATATTTATGGGAAAACACCTTTGCAGTCGTTAGGAGCCATCTCTTCCGAAAATATTGTAAGCTGTAACAGCAAAAGACGAGATTTCTTTTCTGATTTGCTAGCTGTTTCAACGTAATTGTTCTTAATGATTGTCAACAATTTTAATTGACTTTACTGTTCGTAAAAGTCTTTATACTTTAAATAATCAACCTGTATTTATTTTAAACAAACTAAGATATTAACCCACGAAATAAGTAGAGTATACCAGTTTAAAAATCCAAAACGGCACCCAATGGAACATTTCGCACTGAAATTTTTCAAATCAGTCTTGAAATCTTAATTTTTGCTATATTTGAATTAGTTCATCGATTAGCAATGCATTTATCTTCATTCTAAGCACATATTGGTCTTGGCTTAGAATGAAGATAAATGCATTGCTAATCGATTACTAAGAGCTGATTTTTTAATTTCGTCTCAAATACCTAAATTCTTACTCTTTGGAAACGAAGGATTTTTTTCAGATCTTCTAAATTCGCTTGTGAAATGTTCCTGAATTATACTCTTCGTTGAATCGCAAATCCTTCGAATAATTTTAGTAATAGTAATTGGAGATTTTCTATTCAGTTTATCCTACATTCAGGTCAGATTTTTGAAATTCTAGATGGTGAATTCAAAATGGTAGATCAAAAGTTAAAAATTTCGAAAGAAGGCTTATATCAGGGTTTTATAGTCTTTAATCTTTATCTCTTATGCTAACTGTGGAGTTAGTTATCTATATTAATCCCAGTAAACTAATTTAAAATATAATTGGGCATATAATTCTTTAAATAGTTCAAAAACTAAGGGTTGTGGAAAAAATAAAATCGACGAAAAACACTTTATTTTCATTTTCACTTATTTTATTTTAATTTAACAGGCATGTTTCGTTGTACTACAACTTTATTTATGTAAACATTGAAAAAGTTGTAGTAAAACGAAACATATCTGTTAAATTAAAATAAAATAAGTGAAAACTAAACCAAAGTATTTTTCTTCCATTTGAAGTTAAAATGAATTTTCACCAAATAT
Organism: Diaprepes abbreviatus; assembly: GCA_034092305.1. Lineage (NCBI taxonomy): Eukaryota > Metazoa > Arthropoda > Insecta > Coleoptera > Curculionidae > Diaprepes > Diaprepes abbreviatus. The sequence goes on from JASJET010000018.1 coordinate 14,685,610, forward strand.
CGATCAATTCAGTAAATTTTTTGTGGAGAAAATGTTAAAAGCGAAAGTTGTGAGATTTATTTTGATCATCTCCTGGTGAAAAAAACTTGACCTTAAACATAACCTTTAAAATTATGTAGAGGTATGTATACAGGGTATCCGGTAAGTAACTCCTAATTTCTCGGGAGCGTACAGGGGAGGTCAAAATAACCCTACTTTGTTATAGAAAAAAAATTGTAAACTACCCAGCGATTGGCTTTATCGGCTTGAAATTTATATATATAAAAAAATTTTAATGACTCATTAAACCATACTACAGTGGTGTTTTAGATCATAAGAGTCAAATATAGAGTTTTCTGTAGTTTATATTTGGGCAATAATAAGTTAAGATTATTATTAAAAAAATTAAGTTGATATCTAAATGACTTTGAAGGTCACCTTAAAATTAATTAACTGGAATTAATATAGGTCATATACTGCATAGTTATTATAATAAATAAAGATTAAAGGCTATAAAACTCCGATACGGATTGTAAATTGCTTTCAATTTATCAACTTTTTTGATTTGGAATCTACCGTTTTGAATCTACCATCTTCAATTTTGAAAAATCTGTGGGTGTCGGCAGTATCGAAATCTCCCAATACCTTTATTAAATTCGTTCCAAGAGTTTGTAGTCCAACGAACATGTATTAAGAATATTTCATAGGCAAAATATAGATGTCAAAAAAATTCTTAAAAGCTAAAAATTATTCAGGACTAAACTAAGGATTCGGCTTGAAGGGATCTAAGCAGTGCGATTATCTATATTTTAAGCAATTTCTTAAGATACAACAATGATTGAGGTCCCTAAACTGATTTGATGTCATGAAGTTCGAAATGTCCCTATAATTATGTTTAGAATTAATTTAAATTAAAATCTAAAATTTTCAAATAAAATTCATAAAATTTTTGATAGTACTTTTTACAAGTTTAACAGGAAAAATATTTGTGCTCAATTTAAATAAGAAAATCGTTTACTGCTATTATATACGTATCGGAATAAAATATTAACATGTTGTACACAGAAGAATCTAAGAAAAAGAGAGATACTTGTGTATTTCAGTATATATTTTTATCACCGGTCATGCGCTTTTGCCAACCTCCTCTAGAGACCAGAGAATATTGTCAGTAAATGTATTTGTATTTTCAATACTCACCAAACATATTCATTCGATAAAGGGCACCACACTGAAACCTTAATATTTAAAGAACAGTCTTCAATGCCATCATAGCTTTTACACAGTAAAAGTCAGGTCATAGTTAAAATTAATTAGAGAGTTAATTCCAAATTAAAAACTAAAATGTTGCAATAAAGTGAATATAAACATTATAAAATCACATACCTTGTTACGCTATGGCTGTTTGTGGCATAACTTCATCCTTATCTTTTCAGTTTGTTAAAGTTATATGTTTTGATAAATTTTATATTCAAGTTCTTGAAAATTTTTATTTTTTAATTTGTATTCTGTAAAGGCTGCTCTGGCATTGGTGACTGTTCTCCCAATATCAGGGTTGAAGTGTGCCCTTTGATAAGTAAGTGTAGCGTATAAAATACATTTTTAAATACTCATTATTCATAATTGGAATAAAATAAAAAAATTTCCGTAAATACAAAAGCACTTTCGGAACACTACGCGGACACAATATAATGACGTATAATCTCCGCCATTTCCTCGTTTCTCTTTATAACAAACTCATTCAAGGACAAATGACAAAAGTTACAAAACAATAAGAACTGCGCACTTGACCTCCATCAAAGTCAAATACACAGCAATAAATGTGTGAAACATCAAGGTTAAAGTCAAGGCCTTATGTCTAAGTTGACCTTAAAGTCAAGGTTGTATATCACAATAAAATTAAGGTTAAGGTTAGGGTAATGTAATGTTGGATATTAAGGTCAAGGTCACAATAATGTAATGTTGAATATTAAAGGTCATGTGGGCGGGGACACAATCAAGGTTAAGGAACGGGGGAGGGGACAGGATGACACGGGTATTGTTCACTATTTATGTGCAAATTAAACAGCTATAATTATTTCATACCTAAAAATAATTTTTGAATATTATTGCATTCATAACAGTCGAGTGGCGTGCTAACATCCTTAAGGAATGTGTTTTATTTGATACAATTTTAATTTGGGTAAACTGAAATATTCCTATATATATTTTTGCTTGATGAAATTAACAAAAATAAAATTTTCATTCTTTTTAGAATTCTTCAATCGGCTCGTAACACTTATAGTTTAATCAAGTCTGTCAGTCCATTTGTATGTCACAGCCTCAGTCTTCTTATCTTTCACAATGAAATTTTGTAGGCATATACTTTCATTTAATTCACAAACAGTGTTTGTTGACATAATAGCACTTACTAAATATATTTAATGAAAACCAATATGATTAACTAATATAATATGTCATAATTAACTAGTTTATGATAAATAAAAAAATGTCCAAAAATTTTTTCATTTTTTTTTCGTTTATTCCATCAAGTGAGGTTGAATATGTCTTCAAAAACGCAATTAAAAATATCACAAAATATTTCTTATTTAGTCGTTTCATTCACGAAATATAAGCCTCTATAGTTACTTACATTTATCGTTTAATTTTAGTGCTGTTAGGTATGGTGAATGCGTCAGGCGACACAGTATATAAGTTAAATATAAATTTGGTTTTTCTGTAAGGGGTGCAGATCGAATAGGGCCCCTAGATATGGAAGCGAGGGGTTTGAACTCGTTTATGTTCGTATGTTATAAGTTGATTTGAAGGTAGTCAAATAATTTTGAAAAGTTAAAATATCTCTTCAGCCATAGATTTAAATTACTGGAAGACATAATCTTGAAGCCTGAAGAAACAAACCACTCACTCCTCAGAAAAATAACAGCAATATACAATATGTCCTGTAGGCCAAAATACTGTATTTGATTTGTTAGTTTAATATTTACTATAAAATATATTGGTTTATATGTATATGTCGACTTCAGTTCTTTTATAAAATTCTGTCCGTAATTTATATTACGCAAAACAGAAAATTTAGAAAATCTAAAAAAATTCGACCTGGCAGCACTTCAAATATTTTCGATAAAAATTGACTAATTTATAAAATACAAAAAAAAAATATAATTTATTGTTCTATGTATCAATTACTCACCCACAAAAAGTTTATCGTGTGTGATAAAAGCTTGGAGGAACAGGCATTGAATTAGCTGGAAGATCAAGTACAAGGATATTCCAGAAAAAAGTGACAATGTTAATAACTGTTAAGAAACCCTAATATATTGCATGTCTGACACTCACTTGATCAATTTTAAACAACAGGAGTACCGATCTATAATATTTGCAATATATTTTTTAAAATACTAAAAATCACTACAAAACATCCATTTATATTTCGATAATTTGCAACACTGGCGCTGCTTGTTACCATATGACATATCCGTTGTAAAGTTTGACATTTAAGTCGGTATAAATACTCAAATATAAACATTATTTGTGTTATTTACAGTAACTTCAAAATTTTATCTCTGCTAAAAAATTAAATTATATCATGAACATTTTCGTGCGGTTATTTTAACGTGGTTTATCTCAACAAGAGTGCATTGATGAAATTAATTCTCTGTATAGCGATAAAACACCTACAAAAACTACCATTTTTAGAGCTGGTTTAGAGAATTCAGTCATAGCCGTCATTCGCTCATGGACGAGTCGTGAAAAGGTCCTCTAAAATTAGTTGTAATGCAAGAAATACATCGATGCGGGGCGTAAACTAATGATTCAAGAACGTTTAGCCGTAAAGAGGCTATTTTCGCGTGGAATATACATCTATAAGATTGTGATAGGTGACTAGTCTTAAATCAAATATTTTGGAAAACAATAAAACCATTTTCAATGATAAATTTTATTATTTTTTTAGTTCAGGTTAGTCCGATTTCCATATTTTCCTTTCTGTTTCTTTTTCTTTCTACTTCTGTTGGTAAGATCAGATCCAATCGAAGCTGTCACTAAAACCGTTTATTACGTGAATTTCTAGTGGATGTAACTGCAGTAGATCGGTCAGATCGGATCCGAATGGTACCTTAGAAACAAGGTCACTGAAGTCGTTTAGTTACGTATCATATTATCATCGCTAAAAAAAGTTAATTACCGCTAAATAGCTGCAACCAACAGTAATTATTCTGACTGATTTATATTTGCTTGTAACAAATAAACTGAAATAAGTTCGAAAGTATCATATATTTTTGACTAATTGGTACGTGCACTTGGCATAATTTTTTTCGCTATCTATGTTGGGTTTTTTATTTGTCCAGTTACAGTTGAGTTCAATGGACTTACGAGTACAATCTTATCTTGTTTTTCTTTTTAATTTAGGCCATTATGATGGAAGCAGTGCCACGCATTATTTTTTTTAAGTTAAAAAAATGAGGCAACAATATTTTTAAATTAAGGTTATGCAATTTTTTTATTGCTTGCAAGTAAGGAACAGAGTGGAGCGGTCAAAGTTAATTATGTATATAAGTGTATTTAAATTTTGAGAGTTCCACAATACCCTTTTGTTCGCGAAACTTTGAACTATTATAATAACCTAAAAATTCAAGAAGCTCCTGTTGCTGCTTGATTTTTAAAATTGTTTATGGTTGTAATTTGTTTTAAAAAATTTTATTTGTGTTTAAGTCTATCATCCTTCATACAGTTTATGCTAAGATAGAAAAATTAAGTTCCATCGCCCTATTGAATCTTTAATTTGAAAAATGCGAAAAAAATATTAGTACGGGATCTTTAAAACAACAATTTTCTGGCGTTGTATAAACCTAATATATGGAATAATTAATAGAAATATTTGAAAAGTTGATGCTGGAAGCCGTTACTATGTGGTAGTTAATCATCATCGGGAAATGTTTAAAGGAACAGTGACTGCAGTTTCAACTCACAGAGTCATTTTCAAACTGAATTACAAAGGTAAACTAAGTATTCAATACAGAAACATAAGAAAATTTAACAATAAATAAAAACTACCTGAGAAATTACATTATTTATTACAAAGGGGAGGTACTAAATTTTGGGAACTAATTATTTTTTGGTAACAACAAATAACGGGGAAAACCCAAGTTCTGTCTGGTCATTAAGCAAATTTACATTTGTATTTTTACTATGTTTATATATTTCTAAAGATTCAAGAATATTTAACTTTTGGCCCTTTGTTGAATAATGTAATGTCAGTGTTGCTTAAATTAGGAAAACTGTTGTTGTATTTTAAGCAATGGTTGGCAAAGCTCGAGTCTGTTTTTTGTAGTCTATATGATCGGTAGTGTTCTGAAAAGCGAGTTTTAAAATTTCTACCACTTTGTCCAATATACAAGCTATCGCACTCTGAACATTTTAACTTATAAACTCCTGATTTATCAAATTTATTAATTTTATCTTTAGCATTATAAATGATAGTGGACAGATTATGTTGAGAGTTAAATGCTACTTTTATGTTATGTTTGGAAAGAGTATTAGCTATGTTTTCTGATAGGGTACCACAGTATGATAAAGGTATATAAGATGAACTATCTTTATCATTTTTTATTTTGGGATATATTGAATTAAAAGCTAGTTGTTTTTGTTTTTTAGTTATTAATTTTTTTATGGTTTGTTGGGAGAAATTGTTTGATATGGCAATCCTTTCATTGATATTTAGTTCCTCTTGAAGATCTTCTTCAGAGAGAGGCAAGGAGAATGCTCTATGTATCATTGAATTGTATGCAGCCATTTTATGTTGTAAGGGGTGAAAAGAGTCATTAGATATAGAATTACCTGGAAACGTTGGTTTTCTAAAAATTTTAAAATTACACTGATTATTAAGGTGAGATATGGTGAGATCTAGAAAATTTATTTTATGGTTATTTTCAGTTTCCAGAGTAAATTGAATTTTTGTATGGCAATTATTAATGTATTGTAAGAATTTTTGAAGCTGTCTAGTAGTGCCTTTAAAACTTGCTAGAACATCATCCACATATCTGTACCAAAATTAAACATGGTTTTTGCATAAAGGGGAATTAAGAATTTTGTTTTCAATGTTTGACATGAAAATGTCTGCTAGGAGAGGGCTAAGAGGAAAACCCATTGGTAGGCTTGAATTTTGTAAATAAAATTTGTTATTTCCAGTTTAATAACAAATTTTATTTACAAAATTCAAGCCTACCAATGGGTTCTCCTCTTAGCCCTCTCCTAGCAGACATTTTCATGTCAAACATAGAAAACAAAATTCTTAATTCCCCTTTATGCAAAAACCATGTTCAATTTTGGTACAGATATGTGCATGTTTTAAAAGCACTACTAGACAGCTTCAAAAATTCTTACAATACATTAATAATTGCCATCCAAAAATTCAATTTACTCTGGAAACTGAAAATAACCATAGCATAAATTTTCTAGATCTCACCATATCTCACCTCAATAATCAGTGTAATTTTACAATTTTTAGAAAAACAATGTTTACTGATAATACTATATCTAATGATTTTTTTCACCCCTTACAACACAAAATCGCTACATGCAAGTCAATGATACATAAAGCATTCTCTTTGCCTCTCTCTGAAGAAGATCTTCAAGAGGAACTAAATATCATTGAAAGGATTGCAATATCAAACAATTTCTCCCAACAAACCATAAAGAAATTAATAACTAAAAAACAAAGACAACTAGCTTTTAATTCAATATATCCCAAAATAAAAAATGATAAATATAGTTCATCTTATATATCTTTGTCATACTGTGGTACCCTATCAGAAAATATAGCTAAAACTTTTTCCAAACATAACATAAAAGTAGCCTTTAAATCTCAACACAATCTGTCCACTATCATTTACAATGCTAAAGATAAAATTAATAAATTTGATAAATCAGGAGTTTATAAGTTAAAATATTTAGAGTGTGATAGCTTGTATATTGGACAAAGTGGTAGAAGCTTTAAAACTCGCTTTTCAGAATACTACCGATCATATAGACTACAAAAACAGACTCGAGCTTTGCCAACCATTGCTTAGAATACAACAACAGTTTTCCTAATTTAAGCAACACTGACATTACATTATTCAACAAAGGGCCAAAAGTTAAATATTCTTGAATCTTTAGAAATATATAAACATAGTAAAAATACAAATGTAAATTTGCTTAATGACCAGACAGAACTTGGGATTTCCCCGTTATTTGTTGTTGCCAAAAAATAATTAGTTCCCAAAATTTAGTACCTCCCCTTTGTAATAAATAATGTAATTTCTCAGGTAGTTTTTATTTATTTTTAAATTTTCTCATGTTTCTGTATTGAATACTTAGTCTACCTTTGTAATTCAGTTTGAAAATGACTCTGTGAGTTGAAACTGCAGTCACTGTTTTCTAAATAAATTTAGTGGTATAAAACATAGCAGTTCCTTTTAAACATTTCACGTAAGTATTTCCCATGGATTCTTTGAATAACAGCATTTCGTAAAGTACAGTTTTAATTAACATTTCATTATCAGTTGGCCACACTGTGCTTAGATATTTTCTTATCGATGCTGAACTTACTGCTACCTTTTTTTATTCAGATAAATCTTATGTATTTTGAGTTGCAGAAAATTCATTTCCTTATATTTTTTTAATTTAAAAATAAGTATCCGAATACTTATTTGATTTCTTTTTTGAGCGGAAAAAGCTAATGATTAACGAATTTTTTCAGCCACACTGTTGTTGCCAAGTGTCAGTCTTTTTGAGTTTTTTTTTCAAACATGGCAATTGAACGCACCTAATGGAAGCAGCATAGTTCGCAAGCAGGGTCATGGTAATAAATTCAAGCCATTTTGTCTTGATTTTAATTTTTTTCCTAGTTTGATTCAGCCGAAGCAGCTGCAGACTTTCTGGTGTGATTCGGTCGAAGCATCTCAATTTTTATTTGCCAATTTTTTGAAATTTTGAGATAGATAGTTATTTATTATCCTGATAATTTTGTTGAATTTTTGGAGTTACCGTATCTTTTGCCTGATTGGCACTTATGTTTGTTTTTTTGCCTGGATAAACCTGGAAACAGGGATTTTGGGCAGTTTGCACGTGTCAACGAAGAAATTCTGTTAGACCCCATCGACATCCAGGTCTACCCTACTGATTATTTGATTATGTAGTCTACTCTAAGATTATCGTTACTGTAATCCACCCAACTGGTTGTATGATCACCGTATATTACCGCTGGTTGTTACGTCAGAGCCTACGCCGTAGCATAGAAATTAAACAACTGATAGACTCACTACACATTTCTCAGGCAAATCTTTGAATTGCTTTTATTTATTTATTTACGAAATTTATTCTTTATAATTGTAAAATGTTTCATAATAATCTGACACATAAATCTATGATCATAGAATAAACGGGTTTGCTTTAGATTTTTAACGCCAGTAGGCACTATTCTATGTAAATATAAGTGATTAAATTTATTTCTTTTTTTTTTTGAAAAATTGTTCTAGATCGATTTTTTTATTGGTCTATTACTAGCTTACGCTACAGCTCAATATTTTAATTAAAGATTCGTACTATTACTTTCTATATCGAGTTTTATTTGTCTCACATGCTACTCGTGTTTGAATTTTTTTATTTGTTGTTAATTGCTAATTTTAAGGAATAAAGGGAAAGCTAGTTTCTAACAACATTGTGGAAGGTTTACGCATTCATTCTAGCATTTGATGCATTGGCGCCCTAAATAACCCACTCCCACTCTGCAAGGGGTTAGCTTGGCATTATTGCTCGTTGGCGCTGCTACTAGCTTTCCACTATATTACGTTGATTGGGTACAATTAATTAAGTTTTGCTTTCGCCTTAGTGTGAGGTATTGCGCCTTTAAAAATCAGTGTAGTAATCTATACACTTGAAAATGACAAGTACCGGACTAGAAAGGATTGTAAATTATTGGTACGAAACAAAATAAACCGACTTCAAAAAACTGCACTAAAAAGTAAAAAATAACTTATAAATTTGTATAGGGGTTATTTTTTAATTAATTTTAAGTGGATTGATATTTTGACCGACTTCATGTCTATATAAATATTGTATTATTTGCAAAATTTTAAACTGTTTTCCATTCCTTTTTCATTGGTTAAGAGTGGCTTTGTGTAGTTTAAAAGTATTTTCAATAAATTTTAAACTTGTCGCCACTATGAAAAATATGCTAGCATATAATTATAAAGTTTATTGCAATTTAAAACAGTTTATAATTTACTTTTTACGTTTTAATGCAATTTTTTTTAAATCGGTTCGGTTATATTAGTACACAAAACTTGAAACGAATAAAAATTTTATTGTGATAATGTGTAAAAGGCGACAGCTCAAAAGAAACATACAAGTCTAGCTAAAACTTTGTTGTTATTTCAGTGGTCAATTTCTTTGTAATAACCTTGCCATAGAAATATTTTAACAGAACCTTTTTGTATCTTTTTAACATTCTGAAAACCAAATTAAGATATCTCACGCTAGTCAAAAATTATAAGCAAAAAAGTTCGCTTATTTTGTATTTAACCTAAAAACTACAATAAAAATATTTGTATTGGATCTCTTGGTAGTATTTTCTACTATATACTGAAAACCATATCAAAATAGCCAGCCTTAATTAATTTAAAATTATACGGGAATGAAGTCGATTAAAAGTTTCACTGACCAACAAAGATTTTTAGATTTTAATATACTTACAATAAACCAGTGTAGGAAATATTTCTTCAAACTAATCCCAAAAAATCCTTAGAATATAGTAAACATTTGATTAAAATATTTTATTCCTGTTAAAAGATTTACCCGAATGAAGCCAATTAAAAGCCCAATGTTATTTTCCTGTTTTCTGGTAATAAATTTATCTTGGAAATATCTTTATAGATATAGAACCATAAATTTGATCTAAGTTTCCCAGTATTAATAAAATTCATATGCGAATGAATTCAGTTAAAACTTTGCTTACTAAGAATATTTTTTAATTATTTTCAATTTTTAGTCTCCTTGTAATCATCAGTTTTGGAAGTATTTTAAAGGAACTACTTCGCAAATCTTCACACAACGTGCTGAAAAATTCATAAAAACTCCTATCAAGACTTTATGCAGTTAAAGATGTCGCTAGGAAACAGTTTTCTTTTCAGTTTTCCAGTTTTTAACTCCCTGTCAAACAAATCTTTCTTGGAAATACTTTTATACAACCACCACCAAGAGCCTCTTAGCATCTACTGAAAGTTTGAGTAATTATTCGAAATAGTGGAAACACTGCATTCCTCCTAGTTTTGGGTCATACAATACGAATATAAAGTTTTTTTTTTGGCGGCCTCCCATAACTGTCTCAAAAACAAGAAGAAAAGAAAAAAATCTCTCTCACGGATCTCTACCATTAAATTTTGCCACTTGTAGTAAAGTTCTCAAAGGAAATACTATATTTAACTATTTTCTTTATTAAAATTTACAAAAATAATTGCGGAAAAATGTAAATTTTCCATAAAAATTAAAATAAATTCTTGGCATGTCCTTTAGTATTACTTTTGCACTTAACATCCATTTTGACCGAGTCACGTCATTTAAAATGCGGCGTTGTCACGTTGATGTGGATTTTAAATTTTATTGGGATAAAAAACTTGCTGATTAAATTGCAATTAATTGTGGTCGTTCCAACAATGTAGAATAAAATGAGGGTAAACCGAGGGATACCGAGATAAAAAAATTTTACAAAAAAATATATTTTATTTCAGTCTCCTGACACACCATTTAAGAGTTTCTAACGGTGTTACATTTTGTCCAGTTTTATTCGCCAAAAGTTTTTATATATATATATATATATATATATATATATATATATATATATATATATATATATATATATGAAGTAAAATGCGAACAGTAATTGCAAACCTCGTTCCACCATATCCCTTCCGTGTTAGAGGTTGCACAGTTTGAATGAATTGGTACAGAACACAATGCATCCCATTACACCACCATCGAGATGATGGCCTACCTGTACCACCATATCGAGAAGAAAGTCAAAACTTACCCTCCCCGCTACAGTGATACGGCAGAGGTACATGTTTCGTCTGTACTAGACTCATCAGGGTACCGACATGTACCTGGCTGTGCAAAGGACAGATCGGAAGGAGGCATGCAAATACTGAATGCAACCTCGCCGACCTCCCGCCGGATGGCGTATACATGTTTATGCGGCTTTCACTGATTCCTCCGTGAGAGATGCAATAGCAGTGGACATATCCACATCATGCCGTTGTAGTGCTGAAATTACATTCAGCAAACGTACAACTATATGCAACTCTGTGAATAGATGAGTCTAGTAGAGACGAAACATGTACCTCTGCCGTATCACTGTAGGTAAGTTATGACTTTCTTCTCGATATGGTGGTACAGGTAGGCCATCATCTCGATGGTGGTGTAATGGGATGAACTGTGTTCTGTAGCAATTCATTCAAACTGTGCAACCTTTAACAAGGAAAGAATATGATGGAACGAAGTTTGCAATTACTGTTCGCATTTTACTTAATCTATTCACAGAGTTGCATATAGTTGTACGTTTGCTGAATGTGATATCATCACTACAACGGCATGATGTGGATATGTCCACTGCTATTGCATCTCACACAGAGGAATCCGTGAAAGCCGCATAAGCATCAATATATATATATATATATATATATATATATATATATATATATATATATATATATATATATATTTATATATATATACATATATATATATATATATATATATATATATATATATATATATATATATATATATATATATATATATATATATATATATATATGACCAGTAAATTCCTCATCATATGGGGTTTTTATTTTAATAGCTCTATTCGAAATTTGACTTTGGCATCAATGTCTGCTTCGATCGAAATGAAAATTAACCGAAAAAATAGTCACGTGATTAGCATTATCGGTCAAATTTTAATTATTTTCTAAAGAAAATTCAAAACTGGGGTTATATGTCAAAATATTGAAAAAAGTTTTAGAATAAGTTTTTCTAGACCCAATTTTTAGCTCACATGCAAAATTGTATAAAATAATTTAGATTTTTTGCTCATTTTTTGTAAATTGCACCACTGTTGAAAGACAAGACTCAACGCAACCTACATAAAACTTTTTAGTTTTGACAATGCTTCATCCCAGACATATTTTGTTTAAAGTAGCGCCATATTAAATGTGTGATTTGCATCACATATGACCAAATTTTAATAGCCTTATTTGGATTTTGCAGAAAAACACACATTTAATATAGCTGAAATTTTGAATATGGGCTAAAAATAACATTTAGAAAAACTACACGTGACTACTTTTTTTTTGGTTAATTTTCATCTTGAAGCAGAAATTGTGGCCAAAGTTAAATTTCGAATAAAGCTATTAATAAAAAAGGCCTATATGATGCGGACTTTACTGTCACACTGTATATATATATATATATATATATATATATATATATATATATATATATATATATATATATATATATATATATATATATATTTTAATTTAGCTTTTCCTATTACTTCTACTTTCTACAAGGCATTTCTGTCACACTGTATATATATATATATATATATATATATATATATATATATATATATATATATATATATATATATTAAGATTAAGATTAGAATTTATTTCAATATATTTTATATATTTTAATTTAGCTTTTCCTATTACTTCTACTTTCTACAAGGCATTTCTAGATAATGTATACTCAAGGAGTAAATTTATTACTTTGTCAGAATATGTAGGACTACTGCAATTTTATCTGAAATCATCAGACATATTACGCGGTGATAGTTTAATGGCCATAATTTGTTTACTTTTCTTTTCTCGGTTCGATTTTAGGTATTTAACATAATGTTGTAAATAGCTTTAATAAAAATGTGCTACAGTTCCGAATGTGTTTTGATGAAAGTGGCAAATTGTAACAGAAAAAATCGGAAAATACACAAAAGTGACAAATTAAAGTAAAAAGCAAATTTTTAAGGAAATCAATTTTTGTGTACCAAGAAAAAAATTCGATTTGGTGTTCTGCTGCCCAAAAATAGTGGGTATGCAAAAACTTATCGAAAAATTCAGTGTTTCCATTATTCCGAATAATTGTCAAAATAATATTTCTGTTTACTGAACAGATATAAATTATGGTATTTCAATTGCACGTCCTTTTTTAAAAAAATAAATTCAAATTTTTTTATGTTGTGAAACTCACAGTTTCTTTTTAGCATTTTGTTACATTTTGTTTGAAATCACGTTTTTTCCTTTATAAAAAAAATTAAACTCATGCTGAAACAGAGTTACCAACATAACAAATTGAAGGGGCCAATTTTTAAATTTATTTACGCCGATACAGAAGGATTTATAATTTAAGATTTGAGTCTCATGCCCTCACTTATTTTTTAAGTTCAGCATAGGAAATATATACATTTTTAAATATTTTTTCTTTATACTGTAGCGGCAAAAGTTTTGTATGGAAGAAAGTAAGGTTCTCACGAAGACGTACCTCATTTATAAAAACTAAACTTTTATATGTTTGCAACCATTTTGTTGAATATCATTAATAACAGAATAAAAAATGTCTCTTTTTCATTGACACTTAATTGAATGGCAGCAGACAAACTAGTTAATATACTAAAAACTAAAATTATTACTTACGCGCATTAACGTTCAAAATTGCGAAACAAACAGCAAAAACAACTTGGTACCACATGTTAACAAAGACCGTTCAGAGCAACAAACAAAATAAACTCGTTTCGTCGTGCATGAAATGTCAATGAAGACAGGTTTATTTATTTTTTCTTTTTCGCTGAACAGCTCTTTATTAATCCGGGAATTCCACATATAATACATTAAATGATTATTCTGCAAATCTGAACAAAATTTACATTTGCTACTAATATGGTGATTGTTTATGTTTATTAATATTCTTGGATCCAAACCTTGTATGCTAAAGGTCTTAAAGTTCAATTGTAAGATAATGAAATAATTTAGAAAATATTGATAAAGTTTGCTGTATACGTACAACCATTCATAATTTTTAAACATAATAATATGGATTTTAAAAATTCAAATTTACAGATAGACAAGAGGAATTAGCATCTGGAAAAAATTTATTGTTAGTAGACTTCTGACGACGTACTCAATTTCTTTTTTGGGAAAAAATTTTTATTTAACAATTAAAATGTGAAAAAACGGTTTTTTCGAGTTTTAGCTATTATATTTCAGTAAAAAAATTTCAAGCAAAAGTTATGCGCTTTAAAAATACCTACAAAATGAGGTAAAGCTCATCCAATTCGGATAATTTGTTTGTAAGTTACTGCAAAAAACCTGCTTAAAATGCTGTTTTTTCAATAGTTAATAAACAATAGAAAAAATATTGCATTAACTTTATCTTCTTCTTCTTCTTCTTCTTCTTCTTCTTCTTCTAGGTAGAACCAAGTTCTGTTATCTACACAATGCCTCATCGGTCTTCGTTTGAGGTCGAAATCCAGCTGTCTCTCCATCTTTTGGGGAGCCATCCAGGCGGCCGTTTGGTATTTGGTTTCTCTCTCATTACGGTTTTTGCTAGTCTGTCATCGTCCATTCGTTCCACGTGATCTCTCCACTGACTACGACGGTTTCGAACCCACTTCACAACATCCCCCACTTCGCTGTCCTCGCGTATTTTTGCGTTTTATATTCTATCTCTTAAACTTGTTCCCGTGATCATTGTCAGCGTTTTCATTTCTTTGGTTCTCATAATTTGTTTTGTCTTTGTTGTTTCATTTTTTGTTTCTGCGCCGTAGGTCAGTTTCGGTCTTACACAGACCTTCTAAATTCTTGCTTTGCTCTCAACCGTCATATGTTTATTGTTCCAGATTATATCTCTTAGTTGGCCTGATATCATGGCCGCTTTGTTGGCTTGTGTGCGTACTTCTTCCGTTACTGCCCTATTACTTGTTATATGTGCTCCCAGGTATTTAAACTTCCCAGCCTGTTCGATATGTTTGTCATCAACCATTAGTTTGCATCTTACCGGTTCTTTTGCTATTACTATTGCTTTGGTTTTCTCCACAGATATCTTCATATTATAGTGTTTGGCTGTTCGATTGAGATGGAAAAGCATTCTTTGTAAGTTGTCCTCGCTATCTACTGTCAAGGCAACCTCATCTGCAAAGCATATAATCTGAACGGTCTTGTATCCCATTGGGTACCCAATATTTGTGCTTTTTACCTCATCGATGATTTCGTCCATGATTACATTGAAAAGTGTTGGACTTAGACTATTACCCTGTCTTATTCCTATGGATAGTTGGATTTCCTCTGTTAGAGTGTTATTTGTTTTAATTATCATGGTGTTTTTGGAATTCAGTTCATATATTGTGCGTATGATTGCTTCGTAAACTTGTTTTCTTCGCAGTAGTTCTGTTATGTGTTCCAGTTTGACTCGGTCGAACGCTTGTGAAAAGTCCACAAAACAAATGAACAGCGGTTTATCGTATTCGAAAGATTTTTCAACCAGCGGTCTGATAATAAATATACCGTCGATAGTAGAGCGGTTATTCCGGAAGCCCTGCTATTTTTCGCACGCCCCTAATTTGTCTACGATCCGTTGTGACAGTATTTTGGTTAACAATTTGGCTGAACTGTTCAGTAGGCTGATTCCCCTGTAGTTTTCGGGTTGTTTCTTTGATCCTCTTTTGTGGATCGGAATTGTGATGCTTTTCCGCCATTCGTTGGGTACTGACGTTGTGCGGAGTATTTTTTGAAATAGAACAGTGAGCTTTGTGAGAAGGCTGGGATCTCCGTACTTTAGCATCTCATTCGTAATTTGGTCGGTATTAGGTGATTTTCTGTTTTTTAATTTCTTAATTGTCAGGTGCATCTCTGCTTCACTGATGTTAACATCTGTTAGTTCTGTGGTTTCTTGTTGGTTTTCGTCTACATTGTTTTCTGTAGCTGATGCCTGGAGTAAGTCCTTAAAATGCCTGGCTCATTGTTGGCTGTCGATTGGACTTAGTTGAACGTATTCACTGATTAGTTTTTTTTTTGATCCTCAGCATGTTCCATATTTTCTTTGTCCTCTATATAAGTCATGCTCCGTGTCTTTTGAATACTTTTTCCAGTATTCTTTCTTTAGTTGAGCTATTTGACTGTTGATTCTATTAGCTTTATACTATATTGAAGGAGCCTCCTGTTGCATACAACAAGTATGCAAAATTTCAAGTAAAAATATTCAATAGTGTCTTGCACCGTGAATTTGTTTATAACATTTTATGTTACATATTTTACTTGTCGAGAATTAAAATGTAGCTTAGTGTTGCTTTCTTTATAAATCGGTAGAATTATTATTATGCACGTTTAGGAGGAAAAGAATTACGAACACACGCATAACGAAATTTTATATAGAAAAATTTAGAAACCCAAAGTTCATAAATAGTTTAATTCCTTAATTTCTAATTTTGCTAAACTTATTGGACTATCATTAGTTTCATAATATAGTATTAAGATATTATTAAATTAATATAGCAAAAAATCCATTAAAATCACAAACAACTTGAATGTCAAGAAGCTGTCTCATAAAGTCATCTAATGATCTCGATCACCCTCAAGCGCATGCATAATGATCTAACGGTCATACTTACAGGAGAAACTCAATTCTGTCTAGAGGGATGTTTAGCCCTTTGGATTGGCCTGGCTGTCTACAAAAGGTATTAAAATAGTCCCCTAAGTATTATGTACAGGGTGAGTCAACGATTGGATGAAGTAGGTTTTTGCCTTTTCGGTGAAATTAACAAAGAAACTATATTTATTATTTGATACAGTTTATTTTTACGCAGATTTTAAAAATATTTAGGACTCTACAGGGTGAGCCAAAAAACTAGGACAGCATAAAGTTGTATTTTTTTAAATAGAACACCCTATATACGAATCATATTTTCGATTTAACTTATAATTTTAAATCTTTTTTATTAAAGGTTTACTATAACAAAACTTTATAGTTTCTGAGATAATTAAGTTTAAAGAAAAAAAGTCACATTTTCAAGCATCAATTCAATCCTAAATAACGTTTTCAATTTTGTGACAAATATATTCAAATTTGGAATTTAGCAAGGCCAAGGACAAGTTAACATAATTTTTACCTAATATTTGCAATAAAAGCTACAGGGTGTTGAACACATCGGCTCAAATTTGAACAAGTTTAAATGAATAAATATCTTTTTTTTTTAATGGTACACCCTGTATATTTTCATGTTATTTAATAGAGTAATAAAAACCCTAAAAGTTTTGTTCAAAATATCCTATACCTGTTTATAATAGTTTTTGAGATATTTCAGTTTTTCTTATTTTCCATACTTTTTTACAGAAATAGTCTTCATTATCATAGTAGCCATGGCAAAAACAATGTAAAAGAACATTTTTCTGTGTGTCAAATTTATAACCGCAATCGCTTCTTTTGGTTTTTATGTAGTGTAGTTTCGTTTTTTTTGCATTCATCTTATATTGTAAAATGAATGTTCCAAAGAATGAGTTAATAGATATGATTTATACAATAGGAGAGGCTCAAAAAAATTGCCTTCTTGCTCAAAGAATTTACAAAATGAAATATCCTTATCGACGCCAGCCTAATACCCATACTTTTCAAAACTTAATGCAAATATTTGATTCTTCTGGTACTGTTGATTATCCAAAACGTAAAATGGTCAACAAACCAGTAACTAATGAAGAAAAAGAACTACAAGTATTGTTAAATGTTCAGGACAATCCTTATATTGGTAGCCGTCAGTTAGCAGCATTATGTGAAACATCACAATCCACCGCTAATCGTACTACCAAGAAATGTAGGTATCATCCATATCACATGGAATTACACCAAGAATTGCATGGACAGGATTTTGAAAGTCGTGTAAACTTTTGTCGTACAATAAATGCGGAGATTCAATTAAATCCAAATTTATTATCCAAGGTAATGTTTAGTGATGAAGCTACTTTTAGAAGTAACGGTGCCGTAAATAGACGCAACATGCATTATTATGCCAGAGAAAACCCATTTTGGATTAGAGAGGTGCAACATCAAAACCACTGGTCATTAAATGTTTGGTGTGGTATTCATCATAATCTAATTATTGGACCCCACTTTTTTAATGAACCACTAAATGGCCATAGTTACCTGAACTTTCTACAAGAAGAAGTACCCCAACTGCTTCAAGGTCTCGATAGGGATGAGCTCGACAGTATGTGGTTCCAGCACGATGGTGCGAATCCGCATTACCATCATGAAGTTCGTGCGTTTTTGGACCAACGATATCCGCAAAAATGGATTGGACGTGGGGGTTTCATTGAGTAGCTACCAAGGTTTTGCGACATCACCCCATTAGATTTCTTCCTATCGGGTTATATTAAAAATAAGGTGTATGTTAATCCACCAACAACAGTGGAAGATATGCGAAACAGGATTAGGGATACCTGTAGAACAATAACGCCACTAATTTTGTCCAGGGTCCGAGAAAATCTGCAAAAAAGACTAAATTTGTGCATTGCACAAGAGGGTCGTTTATTCGAACACTTATTAAAAAGAAATAATTAATCTCAGTATTTAATAGGTAATTTTTTTGTTTCAATTTAGTATAAAAGTAAATATGTATTTGCCTTGTCGTTATTGTTGTGTTAATTTTTTCACATTAAGTTTAATTAAACTATTGCCGTTGTAATATAACGAATAATGTATTTCATCATATTTTACCACATTCTGTTTGTTTCTGTAGTTTCTTTTTATTATTTTACATGGCTACTACGATAATGAAGACTATTTCTGTAAAAAAGTATGGAAAATAAGAAAAACTGAAATATCTCAAAAACTATTATAAATAGGTATAGGATATATTGAACAAAACTTTTCGGGTTTTTATTACTCTATTAAATAACATGAAAATATACAGGGTGTACCATTTAAAAAAAAGATATTTATTCATTTAAACTTGTTCAAATTTGAGCCGATGTGTTCAACACCCTGTAGCTTTTATTGCAAATATTAGGTAAAAATTATGTTAACTTGTCCTTGGCCTTGCTAAATTCCAAATTTGAATATATTTGTTACAAAATTGAAAACGTTATTTAGGATTGAATTGATGCTTGAAAATGTGACTTTTTTTCTTCAAACTTAATTATCTCAGAAACTATAAAGTTTTGTTATAGTAAACCCTTAATAAAAAAGATTTAAAATTATAAGCTAAATCGAAAATATGATTCGTATATAGGGTGTTCTATTTAAAAAAATTCAACTTTATGCTGTCCTAGTTTTTTGGCTCACCCTGTAGAGTCCTAAATATTTTTAAAATCTGCGTAAAAATAAACTGTATCAAACAATAAATATAGTTTCTTTGTTAATTTCACCGAAAAGGCACAAACCTACTTCATCCAATCGTTGACCGACCCTGTATATAATGAAGACGAATATAAGAAAAGTTCCATAATTTTTTAATGAGATTTAAAGCATCTGGCGGAAGTTATCGCCCACAGAAAAGGTGTGGCAATATAAAATATTGATTTTTCATATTATTTTATAAAACATATATAAAAACACTTCGAATTAAATAAAAGTAAGTAATATTTCTGCCTACCTACTACGCTACTAAAATCATCTAGGAGTATCCATTCCTTGAATTTCATTACTTCAAAAATAAGTAACGTCTAGGGGCCGTGGGATCTTGGACTATATGGAGTTATATCATTAAAACAGCAAGAAAAACCTCTTACCTAATTTTTTTTTAATATCTAGTCTAGCGCAGTTTTTACCATTTTATATGGTTCATTTTGATCATCATTGGAATATTACTGTCATATCTGAAGCTCTGCCTTCAAATATAAAGAGTGTTCATGTAATACAACAGGGTTCAATTTTGGCTATACTGTTATATCGATGAATAATTTGAAAGGAGATTAAAAAGAGGCCCATTTTAAAAATAGTAGCTTGCATTATGTCCCGAAAAAGCATGACGCATAATTTTAATTTTTTTACGTTCCTTTATTAAAGTTAAAGTCTCGTTACACTTTTCCTTCAATAGTAATATATTTGTTTTAAAATACGATGTTGCTAAATCACTAATTTTTAAAATGTTTTTGGCCCAAATCAGTATTCACTTAAATTTTTATAATTTTTATAATAGTTACGGATCTTTATTTATTTTTGTGAAAAAAAAGGTGTCAAAAATTACTGTTTAAATATTGATATATTCAACCCCATTTTACTTTTTTTTTAGTTACACACTCAATATCTAATGTCATGCATCAACAAATTATTTATATTATTTATCTACAAATTAATATCTCTATCTTTAACACTTCTATCTCACCATTTTAACAGGGAGTGAAATCAATTATGATTTTCTATATTAAGTATAATGCTGAAATACGCTGTCACTCGTCTAATAATATATAATAATAATAATAAAATAAAATGTCTGGCCGGCAGTGTGCTGCACCCAGCAGTATACTTGTCGCTACTGTAATGCGTAGACAGTACAGCCAGCAACGCCAGTTATCCGCTGACCTTTAACCATTTCCTTTCTTTACCTTTTAAACCTTCCTATGCCCTGACCCACTTACACTCAATTCCTACATAATTCCTTAGGAGCCACTTTCTTTCAGCTTTCCGACTGGACCCGGCAACGAATAGATCCAGGGTTTCCCTCAACCAATCGTAGGAGGCGATTAAATGGGGAGAACTTTTAAATAATGAAATGTCGACTGCAAAACATAATATACCCCAGGTGGGTAGGACCCATGGTCCACAATCCCACACCGCAGAAGCGGTCTGCTCCACGGATTCTGGGGGTAGCAACATTTCGACATCACAAACTTCAAGTGGCAGAGTGTTAAGGAGGCGAACCCCTGTCGCACAAGAAGCTACAGCCCAACAACAACATGAGAGCCAAACAACAACGAGACCTCCACCCTCCGAAGGTGCTGCGCAGGAACCTCAGCCAGCGCTCACTCAGGCGGGACTTCCGAGACAGCGCATGAAATGGACAACATCCATGAATGAAACAGTAATGCGCATTTTTTATAGGGTGACTGAACTAGGACGAGAAACGATCGGCTATAGACAACAGCTTCATGCCGAATTTTGTAGGGAATATCCACACCTACAAGTGTCACAACAGAGAATAGCAGATCAATACAGAGCTATTCTCCAAAATAAACTAATCTCAGAAGCGCGACTTAACATCATCAAAGCGGAAATGGAACGAGAGATAAGAAGTACCGATGATAACAATGAACAAACTCCAGAACCTGCGCCACAGCCAGACCCAGAGACTCAAGAACAACCAGACAACGACATGAGAGCTGACATCGCTGTGGACAGGCAACAACAACTACATCAACACGAGGATCAGATAACTCTAAGAGCTCTACCCGCCGAAGATGCTGTGCGGGAACTCCAACAAGCCCTTACTAAAGCGGGACGACCAAGACAGCGCATGAAATGGACTGTGCCCATGAACGAGACAATAATGCGCATTTTTTATAGGGTGACTCAACTAGGACGAGAGATGATCGGCTACAGACAACAACTACATGCCGAATTTTGCAGGGAGTACCCACATATGCAAGTGTCCCAGCAGAGAATAGCTGACCAATATAGAGTTATTCTCCGAAACAGCCTAATTCCTGAAGCTCGGCTTAATAGCATCAAAGAGGAAATTGAACGTGAGATCAGAGGCACTGACAATAACAACAATCCGATTGCTGAACCTGAGCCACAACCGGAACCTGAGCTTCAAGAACAACAGGAACAGCTAAATGACGAAGCCCAACAGGACAACACTGAACTCTTTTATCAGAAATTGTCAACGGAAATGAGTGCTGCGGTGTTGGAGTATGATGGAAGCAATCCGTTAAGACCGGCACTGCCAAAAATTAATTCATCCAAAAAACTGGGTGCCATGCTAGACATCATGAACAATCGGATTTTGCCAGCTTATGTTTCAGATGCCTACACTCTGGAGTCCTTACATGTGACCATCTACTGTGCCGCGACTGCTGTAGCTAGAGCTCTGGAAATTAAAGTCGCAACAGAGCGTCGATCAGCAAGGACAGAACCCAATATACCACCATGGGAAAGACGCCTAAACAAAAAAATTGAAAATCTTCGAATATATATATAGGACAGCTGACGGAGTACATCAGGGGCACAAGAACTAGTCGACTGCAAAGGCGAGTTGAAGAAATCATGAATCGTGTCCGATATCATTCGCAACAAGATCCAGCGAATGTTACTGCTCGGCAATGCCTTGACTCGCTGAAACAGAAGCTCTCTGTTATTGCAGGACGGCTAAAGAGGTACAAGATCAGCAATAACCGAAAACGAGACAATGCGCTCTTCCAACGATCAGAAAAGACTTTCTACCGTAAGCTAAACTCTCCACCTAATATAGCAGATAATAGATATCCCAATAGAGAGCAGGTAGAGGAGTTCTGGGGAAACCAACTTTCCACACCAGCCGATTGTAACATCGCAGCTGGCTGGATCAATGAAGAACACCAAATCTGCCAAGATTACAGCCAGATGCAGTTTGAGCCATTTACCACCGAGGAAATTTCAAGAATAATCAAGGAATCCCATAACTGGAAAGCTCCAGGTCTCGACGGGATCCAGAACTACTGGCTCAAAAAGTTCTGGTGTATGCACCATCAGCTGGCTAATCTTATTAATGATGTTTTTCTTAACCCAGCAAAAATGCCATTGTTCTTGACCGAAGGTATTACGTACCTCCTACCAAAGGACCAACAGAACACACATGACCCAGCTAACTATAGGCCAATCACCTGCCTACCCACACTGTATAAGGTGATCACCTCCTGCTTGACCCAACGCATCTATACACATTGTGAGCAAAATAACATCATTGCAACTCAACAGAAAGGATGTACGAGGGGAGCAATGGGATGCAAGGAACAATTGATTGTTGACTCTGTCATATGTAACCAAGCCTATACCAACCGAAGAAACCTCTTTGCTGCCTACGTGGATTATAAGAAGGCCTTCGACTCAGTACCACATGAGTGGCTCAAAACTATATTAAGAATGTACAGGGTCGACAATAATTTTGTTTCCTTTTTAGAACGCATGATGTTAATCTGGAGAACTAGGATCCAATTGCAAGTGCCATCCAGCGACACCATCGAAACTAACACCATTCCGATACGAAGAGGAATATTTCAAGGCGATTCACTTAGCTCATTGTGGTTCTGCCTTGCAATGAACCCACTATCACGCCGTTTGAACTCCACCAGACACGGCTTTAGTGTTAGAAACAACAACGTAGAGATAGTCAGAGTGAATCATCTTCTATACATGGATGATCTTACACTGATGGCTGCTACCAGAAGCCAGCTGGAACAAATGCTTAAAATTGTAGAGGAGTTCTCCGGGGATATCGGAATGCAATTTGGACTTGACAAGTGAACATCGTTAAAGGGAAGATACAACCGGGGGCTTTTGAAATGCAGAACGGTGAAACTATAACTGCAATGGAAGCAGACCAAACACACAAATATCTAGGTATGAAACAGGCTAAAAGAATTGATCATGGCACTATGAAGGCCGAATTGACAGCCGAATTTGTCAGGAGGGTAAGGCGGGTATTAAGAACTAATTTAAATAGTAGAAATTTGTTTAAGGCGCTCAACACGTATGCTTGCTCTGCGCTGAGCTACTCTTTTGGAATTGTAAAGTGGAGCAGGACGGACATCCAAAACCTGCAAAGAAAAATAAGGACACTCCTAACAAAAGCATAAAAACATCACCCTCGGAGTGCTATTGAACGTACAATGCTTCCAAGACACCAAGGAGGAAGAGGATTGGTGGATATTGGTAAGCAGCTTGACCAACAAATAATAAACTTACGTTCATATTTCCACAGGTTGGCGGACTCTTCCACACTACATCGAGCAATATGCGAGGCAGACGATTCAACACCGCTACAGTTGAGGGAACAAGATATTACTTCTCACCACCAAACAGACCAAGAGAAGTTACAAACCTGGCTACGGAAGCCACTTCATGGACGGCATCCAAATGAGGTCAATCAGGACAATGTCGACAACTCAGCGTCGAACTACTGGTTGATTTCAGGAGAGATGTTTCCGGAAACGGAGGGCTTCTTGTTAGCTATCTAAGACCAGGTTATTCCGACGAAGAACTATCGGAAGTTCATCATTAGAGATCCCTCAATAGAAAATGACCAATGCAGATATGGCTGTCGAACATCGGAGACAATTCAGCACATAACTGGAGGATGCCAAGCGTTTGCCGCAACCGAGTATAAGGAAAGACACGACTCAGCCGCTAAGATACTCCACCAGGAGTTAGCAGATAAGTTAAACCTATTACAGGCAGGAAAGTGCCTTATTACAAGTACAATCCGGAGCCTATTCTTGAAAACAACCAGTTCAAGTTATATTGGGACCGAACGGTTCTGACGGATCAAACAGTAGCTCATAATAGACCAGACATTATACTAATAGATAAAATTTCTAGGCGAACTACACTAATCGACATTGCGGTGCCTAACAACAACAACCTAAGGCCAAAATACAACGAGAAGATCGCCAAATACAGAGATCTGGAGGTCCAAATCCGAAGACAATGGGCAATGAACAGCGTCCAAACGATTCCCATAATACTGTCAACAACTGGAGTGATACCGAAGAACCTCCTGCTGAACATCAAGGGACTGGGCCTTAGTGAGCATCTTTATAAGCCGATGCAGAAAGCAATTCTCCTAGCAACCGCGCGAACCGTCCGAAAATTCATGGGAAGTGCAGCAGACAACGTCACCTAGGACCCGATAACATGGAAAGGGTTCCCACAGAGCTTCATACTTTTGGCGTCTTGTATGCCTGGTATGAGTGAATAATCCCTGGAGGGAGTGCGAAGCCGTTTGGCTTGTAAATCATATAATAATAATAATATATTACGAACAATTTTAGTACAATTCTTCAAACAGACCATGATCTAATCTAAATATATTTAAGATCTCAATATTAAATAATTATGCACCTAGGTAACATAATACCTGTATGTGCACAAAATCAATAATATTATATTAATTTCAAAAAACAGCCATAAAAAGAAAACATATTGAATGAAAATAATACTAATTAATGGAATACCTACATACTAAACAGACCTACACACTAACCAAACCTACACACTAAGTAACCTATGAAGATTTTGTCAAAGAAAAAGTTTAAATTGATCAATGTTATGAAAAATATATGTTCTGCAAAGCTTACTAAATTTTTTCACATTGAAGATTGTTCTTCTACTAATCGGGATAATATTGTAGAACTTGGGCGCTAGACAGTTAACAAATCTATAACTAATATTTTTATTACTATTTGGTATCCTTAGATGTCTATTCATTCTACATCTCGTTTCATAAGAGTGACTTACATAATTTTTTAATTTCGTAGACTTATGTACATAAATACAAGACAACAATATATACAATGAACGGATATTAAAAATTTGTTCTGAATAAAGAAACCTAGTAGAATATCTTTTTTTCTTCCAAAAAATTACCTTTAAAATGTAATTTTGTACTACGTTGAGTTGTTGTAACGAGTTTTGATACAGGCCACCCCAAAAAATTATTCCATATCTAATCAAGGATTCTACTAATGTTTTATAAATATTTATTAAAAGTTGCCTAGTGAAAATGTTTCTCAGTATATAAAATTTATGAATTAATTTTCTGATGTTGTTTGTTAATTTTAAAATGTGCTGATCCCATTTTAGATTTTTGTCGATTATTATACCAAAATATTTTATGAAAGGTACATTTTTTATTAAGATATTTCCAGCTTCAATTTGGTTGAAGTCTGGACGATTTGATGTTGTTATCGAAAATGCAATATAATGAGTTTGGTCAACGTTCAAAGTGAGTTTAGAGGAATCCGGCCAGTTTATTATTTTAAGCATACCAGTTTTTGTTGATTCTTTCACTTGATACCAGGTTTCTCCAGAAAAAACGGCCACTGTATCGTTCGCGTACGAAATTAGAGAACCATGCTCCAAGCACATGCTTGTTAGTGAATTTATATAAACTATAAACAAAATCGGTCCCAATACTGTCCCTTGAGGAATCCCGATTCTGATGTCTAAAGGGTCACTATAGATGTTATCAATTTTTAAAATTTGTTTCCTATTTCTTAAGTAACTCTCAAAGACACTCAACACAGAACCCCTAACACCATAGACGTTTAAAACCTCCAAAAGTGAGTCATGGGGTACAGTGTCAAATGCTCTGGCAAGATCCAGAAAGACGGCAAGACATTTTTTATCATTATCAAGATTCACGGTTACTGACTTAGTAAATTCATAAATCGCATCTGATGTACTCAGACACTTTTTTTTAAACAGTAACTTAAAAAAACAAGTTCTTAAACTAAATCCCTTAATATTATCTACTCAAATTTAATTGCTAATGTCATTAATTTCACTGATATGATTATGTTTAATAAGTAATAAAACTAGTTTACTGTTCTGGTAATCTTTATTTAATTATAATTATTTTGGTATCAATAAAGCATAAAAATTCTCTTAAGATTTGCTTAAGCTCGGACATTTTTGTGTATCCAAGGAATATATTTTGAAACTCTGGTATATATGCCTGGATAGTCGGCTCTACCACACACATCGTATCCAAATGAAACTATTCCTTCAATCATCCATTTCGTATTATCTGTGGTAAGTGTTCTCATCAGGGGACCACCACTGTCACCTAAAAATTGAAATTTATCAATTTAAATCTGGAGTTTCTCGAGCCTTCAGAACTACAGTTCTTCGTTTTAATGGTGCTTTCCAGGTGTCAGTGACGACAACAATTACATTTTTCAAATGAAACATCTTTTATGTTATCAATTACTTTAAATCGCCTGCAAATTTTGAATAATTTTTGTATAGCATACCTTATGGATTACTTAAACTCTTTCAACTAATTAAATATTTTATCCTTATCATACGTGTTTATCCCCCCTTCCTAATTACAAATTTTGGTTTCCATGGTTAGTAGGTATTTACCTAAATGAGTTTTGATAGTGTATTTGACTTTTACCTGACATTAGTTTCTGATCAGTAACATTATACTTTTTATTATTGAGAAACCAGTACTTATCGGAATAAAATATTATAGTTAAGCTAAAAGAACAAGAAGATATTACTCTGCTTATGATGATTAGATACAGGAGGAGACATAGATTCTTCCAAGAGGCAATTAACCTTTTCAATCAAACTTTCCCTGAACAGAAGACCATTTCTAAATCAACTGCCAATAGGATATTCCATTATTTTGAACAAACAAGGCTGGGCGTCCGACAACAGCTACCAATGCCAATAAATTTTGAATGTTA
Source organism: Diaprepes abbreviatus (assembly GCA_034092305.1). Classification (NCBI taxonomy): domain Eukaryota; kingdom Metazoa; phylum Arthropoda; class Insecta; order Coleoptera; family Curculionidae; genus Diaprepes; species Diaprepes abbreviatus. The sequence goes on from JASJET010000018.1 coordinate 14,713,056, forward strand.
TGTTTGCCCTGCAAGAGTAACTACAAAATTCGTTATTAAAACTTGCTCTTGGATACGATATTAGGGAAAGATCCATTAGAAAAATCTTCAGGGAAAATAAAATGCCCTTTGTGAAGAAACGTTGCTTGAGGATTTATCAGAATGTAATTTTGTCATAGACTTACAACCTGATCTTGTCAACCATATCTTATTTTCTGATAAGACTACATTTTGTCTTAACACAACTGTCGGTATTTGTCTGAGCATAATTCTCATTGAATAAGGGATCACCATACACAAAATTTTTAAAATATAAATGTTTTAGCAAGCTTCATTAGAAACTATACCGGGTGTCAACGAATCTATTAGACAAGTCATAATTTTTAGAGTATTATGGGTATCAAAATGAGAATTGGTACAGGTAAATGGTATGTGAAGGGGAGAGTTTTCGCATATTTTCCACTTTCCGGCCACTTCCGGTTTCACCGGAAATGGCCCCGGTTTTGAATTTTTAAATGGAACACCCTGTATATTTTAACATTTTTTATTTCTGAGACAATTCTAGATCAGAATGTGACATTTTAAAAACTTTTTACGTCTACTTCATTTTTTTAGAGCCACTTTTAAAATTGCATCTAGGTGGCCATGATCGGACGCAAACTAATCTAAGGGCCTTAGGTGATGTCAAAAAAATACAATCGCAAAGTTTTAGTTACTAGTATGAAAGACAGAAATAAGACAAGTTGACAAAATTACGTTTTCATTTCTAACTATTAATTTTCAAATGGCGACCCCTTTTTGACAACTACTTTTCGAAAAAAGCATTCTTTGACGAATCTAACGGTACTAATTTATTTGCGATTGGATTAGACATAAGAACAGAAATTAAATATTATTAAGCAAAATATCGGATAATTTATTTACTTATGACAAGTGCGCCATGGACAGCCATGATGCATAATAATTTGCTACTGTTTTTATCAAGTTTTCTTTGGAAAACAAAGCAGTCACTTAAGTAGATAATGACAGTGACATACGCTCTAAGAACAGACGTAAAAGTTTCTTAATTTTCCTTAAGTTTAGTGTAAATTTTCGATAAAATAATGTATACTCAATGTGAAAAAGTGGATATGTTATTAATATTTGGAGAGTGTCATAGAAATTCAAGGAATGCTGCCGAGTTGTATGCTTATAGATATCCGAATCGGCAACATCCAGCCCATTAAGTGAGTGCTTTGTTTTTCAAAGAAGACTTGATAAAAACAGTTGCAAATTATGCATCATGGCTGTCCATGGCGCACTTGTCATAAGTAAATAAATTATCCAGTATTTTTCTTAATAATATTTAATTTCTGTTCTTATGTCTAATCCAATCGCAAATAAATTAGTACCGTTAGATTCGTCAAAGAATGCTTTTTTCGAAAAGTAGTTGTCAAAAAGGGGTCGCCATTTGAAAATTAATAGTTAGAAATGAAAACGTAATTTTGTCAACTTGTCTTATTCCTGTCTTTCATACTAGTCACTAAAACTTTGCGATTGTATTTTTTTGACATCACCTAAGGCCGTTAGATTAGTTTGCGTCCGATCATGGCCACCTAGATGCAATTTTAAAAGTGGCTCTAAAAAAATGAAATAGACGTAAAAAGTTTTTAAAATGTCACATTTTGATCTAGAATTGTCTCAGAAATCCAAAAATGTTAAAATATACAGGGTATTCTATTTAAAAATTCAAAACCGGGGCCATTTCCGGTGAAACCGGAAGTGGCCGGAAAGTGGAAAATATGCGAAAACTCTCCCCTTCATATACCATTTACCTATACCAATTCTCAATTTGATACACATAATACTCTAGAAATTATGACTTGTCTAAGAGATTCGTTGACACCCGGTATTAGAGGACCCTTCTTCTTTCATGAAAATCTACTACTAATTTGTACTTAAATGTGCGAAATAGAATTATACTCGAGTTAACTTATTTATTTCATGATCAATACAATGAACTGATATTAAGAAATGACAGTTGATTTCAACAAGATGGAGCACTAAGCGCATTTTGGTAGGCGTGTCAGAGCTATTAAAACGAAACGTTTTCTGGAAGGCGAATAAGTAGAAGAGGGCTCAGTGAACGGCCTCCTAAGTCACCCGATCTAATCCCTTTAAATTTCTATCTTTCGGGCCATTTAGAGTCTGTAGCCTATATTACAAAGCCGAATCTTTTAGAGGACCTTGACAACATAATTTCAAATGCAGTACTGATAGCCCTCATCAACATTTGATGATTATGCTTTTCTAGGTTTCAGAAAGGCTTGTAGGCTGTCACGTGGCTGAAGGAAAATATATAGAACAGTTAATTAAATGGTTCCTAATTTAAATTATTGTTTCTTGTAATTTTTCTGTTATAAGGGTTTGTGTTTTCATACCTTTAGTTCTCAAGATAGACACAGTAAAATTTAATGAATTTGGAGATTCAAAATAACTGATAACATACAGGATGTTCAGTTTTAAGAAATTATAAGTGAAATTTTAATTAAATTAAATTAATTAAATAACAGTTGTTTACGTCACCCTCATATAGAATGCACAATCACATATAAAAATTGTAGTGCTGAAGGTTGCAGAAAATCTTGATCCTATATCACTTTTCGTTCTCCTTTAGTTAAGTCATTCCGGAAAATTTGCCCAACCCTACATACTACACGATTTTTGGTATTATTTTTCCTACTAACTTTTAAATTTTTACCTTATAATACTTTTTAGCCTTTTAGTATAGTTGTGACTGTGTCAAAAGTGTTTTTCCTAAAATAAAATACCTTTTTAATACCAAAAACGAATAACAATTTTTACCGAAACAAGAGTCTTTTCCCTGTTCTCCTCCGGCGCACATTTGACTGTCTTGAAGAGTGGCATCAAATAAACGGAAAAATTTTGCACATTCTGATTCACTGACAACTTTAAGTTCTACTTTCAGTTTAACATCGCTATTTCTACCGTTTTCGGTTGTTCCCCAACCAGCTACAATTACTTTTTCACCAGGTAAAGATGCTTCATTTGGTAGCGGAAGGCAAACCGGTTGAATAAATGCTAAAAAAATCGAGAATATTACAAAATACATTTTAAAAAAATTGTGTTTGAGTTAATATTTAGTGGTTTGATGCCCAACAGATTTCTAGAAATAAGAGACCGATTAAAATTTGTTCTTTAATTACTTCTTCTTCTTAAAGTGCCTATCGTCTTTGGATGTTGGCTATCACATTGGTCCATATTACTTTATTCACTGCTGCTCTGAACAGACCTGTTGATGTCATTCCAGTCCATGTTCGTAGGTTGCGCAGCCATGATATTCGTCTTCGTCCAGCTGATCTCTGGCCTTCCATCTTCCCTGCAGGATAAGTTGGAGCAGGCGATATTTCTCATTTCGCATGATATGTCCAAAGTACTCCAATTTTCTGTGTTTGACATTTGTAAGGTATTCCAGTTCTCCACCGATACGTTGTAAAATGTTTTCGTTTGATACGTGGTGTATCCAAGGAACCCTAAGCATGCGGCGGTAGCACCACATCTCAAATGCATCTATACGTTTACATGAAGCATCGGTAAGGGTCCAGGCTTCTGCTCCATATAAGAGAGTTGAGAGTAGATAGCATTTCAAAATCCTGATCCGCGTATGTATTTTGAGGGATAGGTTGCAGAGTATGTTGCGCAGCTTATTAAAAGTACCTCTTGCTTTCTCGATTCGGCTTCTTATTTCGCGAGAGTGGTCCCAGTCCTTATTCAACGTGCAGCCTAGATATGTGATCGTCTCGGCCATTGTGAGAATTACGTTGTTGGCAGTAAACTGTATATTGCCGACGTCGTTTTTACTGACAATAAGCGTTTGCGTCTTCTTGCAGTTTATCTTCATACCATATCTGTTGCAAGCTGTCACTATTCGGTCGATAATTCTTTGAAGTCCCTCTGCAGTATCGGCTATAAGAACGGTATCATCCGCGTATCTTAAGTTGTTTATTACTTCTCCATTTACAATAATTCCATCCTCTATGTTACCCAGTGCTTCTTTAAAGAGATGTTCTGATTATACGTTGAATAAAAGTGGCGACAGTATACAGCCCTGGCGTACTCCTCTCTTTATATTAAATTCTTCTGTTGTCTCATTCTCAACTCGTACAATAGCCTTTTGTTGTGAATATAGCTTTGATATTATCTCTCTGTCTCTGTCGTCGATTCCTGTCTCTTGTAGGATTGAAATCAGTATACTGTGCTGCACTTTGTCCAATGCCTTTTCAAAATCTATGAAGCATGCAAAGACGTCGGCATTGATGTGACGTGCTCTTTGAATCAGAACCTGCATGGAAAACAAGGCCTCTCTAATGCCAAGTCCCTGTCTGAAGCCAAACTGCGTGTCACTTACGTTTTCATCGAGTTTTCTATATATTCGTGCTTGAATGATGTTAAGAAAAGCTTTTAAAGCGTGGCTCATCAAGCTGATTATTTTATGATCGGAGCACTTAGTAGCGTTCGTTTTTTTAGGAATCGGGATGAATGTCGACAGTAGCCAGTCTTTTGGTATTTGACCGTTCATGTAAATTTTGTTAAAGAGGGTGGTCAGTAGTTTTATTTGTTCTGAGTCAATTAATTTGAGAACTTCTCCGTGTATCTGGTCTGGCCCGGGGGTTTTGTTATTTTTGAGTCTATTTATCGTTGATTAATTACTGTTACATTAAAATTAACGAATTTTAATGTATACCAATTGCAACGGTAAAAATAAAGAATAATATAAAGTTTAAGTTATTTTCTTATCAACAGTTTTTGTCGGTTTTTCCAGCCATTACTATTTTCATTTTCTTCTATATCAAGTTTTGATATCGGCATTCATCGTTGGTAAATCACAGAAAATTGAATTTAGTAAATTATGTCATAATATTTTTCCTAAACTGATGAAAGTATAGGGTGTCTCTAAAAGTGTATTCAAAAAGCTAGCGCAAATTCTTAAGATTAATGCGGAATTTACCTTTCAAAAGTTGATAGTTCCCAGAATATATTAGGTTTTTAAATTACAATTTCTTAAAAGATTTTATGAATATTTATCATAATAATAGCTTGATTTGTACTAAATATGTTATTTTGAGATTTATTATCTGAGATATCAAGATTTGATAACAGTTCTGATGTGTGTACATTGCAAAGTGTGCCATCAGCAGCATTTTGACTACATCTAAAGCTTCATAACATTCTTGTTCCTTTGTATATTAAATATCTAATTAAGAATTATTATTCTTTGTCATTTTTATTCAAAAAAGTTATACCAAGTAGGTGTCTCTTCGAACAGCCGTTCCTAAGATATGGTATAATTTAATTTAAATGTTTTATTACATTCTAAGATTCATCGTAGCCCCACGTTATACTTTACTAAGACTTAGGACAGATCTAAGAAATTTAGTGTGCATTTAGGAGCTGACAGGCCACCAACAATAAAAATTTATATAGCAATGAGCTAACACTAATAAGTTTCCTCATTATTTTCAAAATAGTATTGTTGAATGATCTAATCTGACGAATTTGTATCGTTTAATTTAAAATTTGACTATTTAATTCTTAAATTTTTTGCTATAACCGAATAATACATTAACGTAGAAATGATCGATATGATATTAGTTCACGGAGAATGATTTCCAAAAAGACTCGTATGAAACCACCAAACATTTTCCACAGTTAAAAGGAGTCGTCGAGAGACCGGTGGTTTTTACGACTGGTATACCAGAGGTCGAGGAAGAAATTTTAAAACAAGTCTGAGATACAGTAAATAGGAATTTAAAAGAACAGCTGTTGCCTCCATTCCATCCCCAGACATGTACTGTCTGGGGATGGAATGGAGAGGTTTTACCTCTCGACCTCGAATTGGGACAAAGCTTCTGTCGATTCATTATCGAACGGAAATTTCATGATGTAAATTATATTAAACATTTTATTTCCCGATGAGTGTTACTTTACAAAAAGAAACTTTGCATAATGAACATGCTGATGCTGACTAAAATTCGCATACAATAAAGGTTGTGCATTATAAACATAAATTTAAAATTAATGACAAATTTATTATTGGTCCTGTCATCCACCACCTAGTTTAAATGATTTAAATTATCTAAAAGAACTAGTAAATGTATAACCCTCTGAAATATTAGATGTGAGAGTATTGACCTCAGCGAACACAGGAACTAATCATAACCTTGTAATGTCAAAAATAAGAACCACCATAATGAGGAAAGAGAAACTTAGACCAGAAATAACTGAAAGGTTAACATAGAATCTTTTGCAGACAACACCATCAGAAACCTATACCAAAACAGATTGATACAAAAAATTAATGAAAATAGAATCAGTGAGGAAGATGACATCGACGCCGCGCTGATGAAAATACACACAAACATAATGAAAGCAGCCGAAGAAGCACTGGGCAAAAGAAAAGTGAATAAAAATGGAAAACACAACAAAAAACCATGGTTTACAAATGAAGTGAAATCCTTAGCAGCAGAAAAGAGAAAATCATATTTGAAGTATAGAAGCAAAACAATCACATACGGGGAATACAAAATAACCAGAAACAGAGTAAACGATAGCATCCAATTAATTAAGCGAGATTACTGGGAAAAGTTCTCAACTGACATGGAGCATGATCTTTATGGAGGGCAGAGAAAAGTCTGGAATATGCTAAGAAACCGCAAAAAACCCATGAACGAATACATTCAAACCACTGCAATAACAACAGAACAATGGGAGAAGTACTTTCACAATATGTACGACAGCATTGCACCCGCAATAACACAGGAAACCCAGGATGAATATGCGGAAAGAAATCAGGCTCCAAAATAGATTATCACAAAAGAAGAAATAAAAACAGCAGCCACCAAATTGAAAAATCGAAAAGCCCCTGGGCCAGATGGTATAACAAATGAAATGCTCAAATATGGTGGAATGGCACTACTAGAAGAGTTACATTCCCTCTATAGAAAAATACTCAACGAGGAGAAAACACCAGAACAATGGAGGGAAAGCTTGACCATACCCATATTCAAGAAAGGCAACAAAACTGACCCGAACAATTACAGGGGAATAACACTTCTAAGCTCAACCGCCAAGCTACTAACGAAAATCATAGCAAAAAAAAATAGAATCTAGAGGAATCAGGGAGGAGCAGCAAGGCTTCAGACAAAACAGGTCAACAACTGACGCCATATTTATAATTCGCCAAATTACAGAGAAGGCCATCGAATACAACAAAGAGGCATATATGTGTTTTGTCGACCTCACAAAAGCCTTCGACAGGATCAGACTTCATGACGTTCTCGAACTACATAAGGACAGAAACATATGTCATAACATCCTGGAAGTAATTAAAGACTTAAACAGCAGAAATACAACGAAAATTAAAGTAGGCAACAAGACATCGAATCAAATTCCAATATCTACCGGCATAAGGCAGGGAGGACAGTCTCAGTCCAATTCTATTCAATGTCATTATGGATTAAATTATCAGAGAGGTGAAAGAGGCCGGTAGAGGATATAGAATGGGAAAAGAAGAACTAAAGATAATTTGCTATGCCGATGATGCAGTACTGATATCGGAAGACGAAGACAACCTCCAACGGCTCCTGTACAAGTTTGAAAAGACCGCTGAAAAATTTAACATGACAATCTCCATAGGAAAAACCCAATCTCTCACGATCAGTAAAGAACCAAGAAGATGTAAGCTCGCTGTACACAATCAAAGCATCGAACAGGTCATGTCATTTAAATACCTGGGAGCAAACATCACCAGCAATAGAAACTTAAAAGCAGAAGTTCAAGAACAAACAACCAAAGCTGCCGTAATGTCAGGATACCTACGTGATATTATATGAAGAAATAAACATATGACGACACAAAGTAAGATCAGAATATATAAGACCTGCATACGACCCATAATGACTTATGCCATCGAAACAAGGGCAGACACATCAGCAACCAAAAGACTACTCCGGACAACTGAGATGAGAACGCTAAGAAGTATCACGGGTCATACATTACGCGACAGACTAAGAAACGATGAAATCAGAAAAAGATGTGAAATACAGGACGTCGTAAGATGGGGCAGAGGAAGAAGGAGAGCATGGAGGGATCATGTCGATAGGATGACCGACGACCGAGTGGCAAAAATTGCAAATGAAGGAATACCAAACTCCTCAAGGCTTCCTGGTCGACCGCCTAAAAGATGGAAAGAGAGCTGGACACAGGGGCGGATCCAGCCTCTCTCTTTTTTTTTGGGGGGGGGGGGGCGGTGATATCATAAAAGTGCGAAAGCCGGTTGTCGACGGGGGGGGGGGAGACACCAGCAACATTCCCATTTCTAATATAAAAGACAGGATGGGTCGGGTCTATTTTTCTGAATTTCAAGCTCTTGAAGAGTGGAGGGGGGGGGCGATCACAAGAAAAAACAAGTTGCCGACCGGGGGGAGGATGCGAGCAGCATACACATTCCTAGTATAAGAGGCAGAATCGGGTCTATTTTCCTAAATTCAAAGCACTTGGTGGGGGGGGGGCTATTGCCAGAAAAACAAGGTTGTCAACGGGGGACGGGGGGGAATATCAGCAGCATACATATTCCTAATATAAAATGCAGAATCGGTTCTATATTCCTGAACTCAAAGCTCTTGGGAAGGGGAGGGGCGATCGCAAGCATATACATTCCTATACTCTATTCAAGAACTAGAGAGAGTAAGAAAACTGTTACCGAAACCTTCAACGTACCTGCTCCAGTGCGCAAGTAACTGAGGACTGCCGTAAATCTAACTATATTTAATTATATTTAAATATTATAAGCTTTTATGAATTTACTGCAGCAATAAAATTTCTGATAGTTCAATTTAATTTCTGTCAGTGAGCAAAGTACACTTCACAGTGCATCCTTCGTGATTTATCTTGTTTGTACTTGTTTTTATATATTATTTGAGATTAGTGAGATACCCAAAAGATATGGCTTCCACATCTATATTTATTCCAAAATCGTTAAATCAGGGCATTTTTTCTTCAAGGAAAAACTTATTACGATGAATGTTGATGATGCCTTAAGATAACAATATCTCGATAATAATGTTAAAAGTTTTATTAAGAAGTATTCCAACATGACAGGAGTTGGAAAATCTACTATGTACCGAATACTGAAGGAGAAAAAAACGACTAGAATTGTTAGTACTCCCAAGCTACATTCGATCACACAAACTGTACTAAAAGGAGTTGGACATATATTTTATTATGAGAAGCAAATCCCAACCGTCGACAAAATTCTAACTAAAATCAATGAAGATCGGGATTTACCTGAAATTAAAAGAACCGAGCTCTAGAAATTGCTCAGAGAACTTGATTTTTGCTGGGAAAAATCAGATAGGAAATCCGTTCTTATAGATCGTCCGGAAAATGTCCGTTGGAGAAGGAAAATCTCTCTTAAGTACAAGGTAGAGTTGCTAGAAATAACACAACTTACAAAATTAGTAATTTAACTGAACTTATTTTTTTTGAATGAAGTTAGTGCAGAAAATTGGGAAAAATCCAAATAATAAAAGAATAAAAGAAAATGGGGAAACTCGATCTCATGATCGGTGAGATAGAGGAACCAATTATATTTAATTTGAGCGAAGATAGCTTCACTGTCTTTGATTACAAATTAAATACGTAATGTTTACCAACGTAAACACAATTTATTATTTAACTTTTCTGTAACATATAGAAATTAATTACATTTGAATCCCTTTTTAGCGTACAATTTTAATTCTGCAGATGGTTTAAGAAATAAATAAACTGAAACGTCAAATATCCTAAAAATGTTTTTAATTAATAATAAAATGACCGAAAGCTTCAACAAAATTTTAATATTATATATACGAATTGATTTTTTTGTGTGTTTAACTTCTTGCATTTTTGATAATGGGTATTTTGTAAGTATTTAAATTATAACTTAGAATTTTTTTGAGAGAAAAAGGCTACGTTTTAGTCTGAATGTACCTAAAGCGGTTTCTATGCTAAAATTAAAAATAATAAAAATACTGTAGTAATTTGTGTTAAATATGTCAAAATTATCTATATTTTCTAATGTATGTGAATTATTAAGAAATCATAAGAAAGAAAATAATATAAAAACTTTTTATTTTAAGTTTCTAACCGAAATAATATTCTATGCTATAAATACTTGTGATAAAATAAACCTCTTTTCGACGCCTATGACAAGGATTAAAATCCTTTTTAACACTTCACATCCAAATATCTATTGTTATACTAACCAAATAGTCCATTATTATAGACCGGCATTTTTGATTATAAAATTTCTAACCAATTCCTATGAAAAATATATGTGTCTAACAGATGTTGCCAAAACATCGGAATAAAGAACACAGGTAGTTTGCGAAGAAAAAAAAAAGGTAAAAAATGATTTATTACTCTCTCTAGTTCTTAAATAAACTATAGTATAAGATGCAAAATCGGATCTATTTTCCTGAACTCCAAGCTCTTGGGGGGGGGGGGGGCGATCGCCCCCACCGCCCCCCCCCCCTTGGATCCGCGCCTGGCTGGACATCGGTGTCACAGGAACAAGAATAAACGAGATGCATTGACAGTCAATACAGGACAAAGTCCTATACTAAGAATAAGAAGAAGAAGAGAAGAACTAGTAAATTTGCCAAATTTATAGGGTAGTTTTCCATTGGCCGCTAGACAAAATATACGATTTATGCACAATAGTGCATCCCACACTTTACATTTAATGTTCGAAAAAATTTTAACACCGAACAATAATTGGGTACATGAGTACAAAATTCAGTAAACACTTCATGCTTCGATGCAGATTTACTGGAAAGATTGTTCAACTTTCTTCGTAGAATTAATCTATGTGCACATGAAAACGAAGGTCATTTTGCATATTTAGTTTAATTAAATAATTTAATAAGCATATTTTTTTCTATTTAGGATTGTTATTCACTTTGTTTATTATTCTTATTATACTTTGTCGGTTAATTCTTACCTTATTATCATTGTTAGTACGTTGCTATGCAAAATTTTATTATTGTTCCCCTGGTGATCCTTAAATATGTCCCAGTTCTTTTGGACCAGTTCTAAGTATGGATAAAGAGTGAAGGGCGGCTACGACTAATCCCAGAACGCAATCAAATATTTAAATTTGATTACCTCAGAAACAACTGATCGAAGCGACACCTAATAACTTTTTTGAATAAAAAATGCTAAAGAATAAAAATTTTTGATTAGAAATTTATTATACCGAGGCACGAAAAAGTTACAAAGCTTTAAATGTAAGAGATATGCTTTTGATGGTCCCCTCTGCAATATATACCGAAATTGTAATCAGATTCTGATTAGTCAGCCAGAAAATTCAAATTTAACGCAAATCAAGCCATTATTAAGATAAATATTTACAAAAAAGTTTAAAAAATTATTACTCTGGAAGCCTGTATTTCGAAAACACATTTTGGACTAAAGTTAATGGAAATAGATCTTGATATTTTAGCATCTGAAATTTGTGCTAGCATATATACACACATTTTGGTGACACTCTGTATAATACTTAAACACTAAGGATATAAAGAAATATTAAACATTTTTGCTTGCCTGAATATTTAACGTCTGATGCGAGTCGTACTAATGCTATGTCATCTTTTCTGTTACCTACATTAGTATAACCTGGATGAGTTATAATTTCATCTATGGCAACATTAACTTCTTCGTCATTACAAGAGCGTATACCTTTAATCACAATACAGTCCCTTCCAGGACTACTCGTGTCATATTCTCCTAAACGAATATTTACTCTAGAATTGAAAGTATATCTGTCAGGTCTTTACAACACTAGTATTTTAATTCTGAGTTATATATGACCATGTACCTTTAAGTTAATATATCAGATTTATTATACTGACAAAGTAGGGGAAGGTGGAGAATTGCGAACACTTAAGGGAGAACTGAAATACAATAAAACCAAATGAAGTTACAAGGCTTATTTATTGCTTAATATTTACTTAAACTAATCATTCTTATGTTCTCATAATCAACTTGGATAAATTTTCAAAAATAAAATCAAATTTCAACAAAAAACAAAACCTCTGGTGTCCGGGATTACTCCACAGCTTGGGGGGTAATTACAGATGGTGTATGAGATAATCACGGACATAGGCTAATTGGCACAGAAATCACAGATAAATCCCCTTGATGTGCTTGCACCACTCGTGCAATTTTCGTGGGCCCACAATTTACATTTGATGCACATTATCCAATCTTCTGTGATTAGTTCTTCATACTTTTCATTACAAATAAGACAATAATATTCTTCATCAACCTTGGTAGCACTTTTGTTGACTTTCTTTTTCTTGCGCTGTACGTTCCTTTCTTTATCCTTCATATCATCTTTAAATGCTTTAAGATTCTTCATACCTTTCTTTCATTCAGTGGTTCGTACAGACTTATCATTTTCTTTTGCCTCTTCTTTATTTTTCTTCCTTTGCTCCTTTTCTTCTAAAGCGTCTTTCATAGGGGTACTAGTAATTATAATTGAATGTTTCGTTCTGGAACATTGCCTACTTTTCTGTTGTGGGAACATTAACAACATCTTGAAGTGGAATTGATTTGTCCAACACAGGTAAAGGTGTTACTGATCGCTGCTGCACAACTGATAATGGAACTACTTGTGCATTAGGTGACACTACTCTCTGCATAGATAATGTCGGTGCAATCTGGGTATCAGGTGTTACTGCTTGTTGCACAGATGGTGTCGATGCTATCTGGGCATCAGGTGTTATTGCTCTTTGCATATTTGATGTCGATGCTGTCTGCACATCAGGTGATGTCGAATCAAAGAAATGTTTGTCAAATTTTGTTGTATCTAATGGCCAAATACCAGCTCTCCGAAAACCATTTGCAGCTTTTTCTATATTGCTGATTCGATTGAGAGCTTTAGTAAAAAGCTCGACGATTTCATACTGTGTAATTTTTCGGCCTATATTTGAAGCCATGTACAAGTCACATTCTCTGATGTATGCAGTTTTGAGCGGTCCAAAATATGTTAAGTCCAGCGGTTGCATAAGAATGTGACGTATGTGGTGGAAGAGATAACAGTATTATTCCATTCTGGCGACAAAGCAGGTAGCAAGTCAGGCTAATATGACTTTCATAGTTGTCTAAAATAAGAAGAATAAGTTCTTCAACAGTTGGTTTAGCGTAAGAGATAAAATGATGTAACCAATCTATGAATAGGTTTTCATTAATCCAACTCGAATCGCTCACGACTGCAACCATATCAGCATTGCCTTCATGCAATAGATGAGCATTTATTCGCTTCCTCTTGAAAATAAAAAATAGATGGACATACTTTCCTGAAGCACTGAATGCGCAAACAATTGTTGTTGTTGTGCCTCTTTCACCACTTGTAACCATGCCGACTTGTTTCTGGCCTTTCGGAGTTAGAATTCTAGAATTTTTCTGGACGTTAGAAATGCCGGTCTCGTGAATATTGTAAATGCGATTGGCATCAAACTGATATTTCCTTTGTAAGGCTTCCAAGTTTTCGAAAAAGATTCTCACTTCTGTTTAATTAAATAGTTTATTGCATTTTAAGATGTGTTCTTCTAATTCTTTTTCTTGGTCTTCAGAAAATATAGCCTTTCTTCCACTTTTTGGGGTCTTTATAACTTCTTTATTAAGATGGTTGTGTATAGTGCTTTTTGGTATAGAGTACGATAGCTGCTTTTCCTAATGAAAGTTTTTTGTTCTTGACGTCCTGAATAGCTTTTTGCAAATCTTCTAATTTGTATTTGGTCTCCGTCTTTCTTTGGTAATTCCGAGGCATCTGAAATATAAAAAGGTTTAGGTAGGTTTATAAAAAATTATTTGAGTAGGTTTATAAAACGTCTATATAACTGGATATTCGGCCAAATCGTCCACCATTACCCGACTCACAAAAAAACGAAAAACTATATATTTATTTGAGGTTAGAATATCGTAATGCACTTGGCGATTACTTACAAACGTTGCTTAATTAGACGTTAGTTCACTTAAAAAAAATCGGGAATCCTATGTTTAGCTTGAAATAATATACACGTATTCAATTTTACTAAAAAAATAAGATGAAAATGTTGAAAAATAATCGACTTAACTTACCTTGTACGCCGAACGCGACCTCACCTCACCATTCACTGTTCGGCACTGCATTCGGGCGCGACTCGCGATTGTGGCGGTTAAAATATCTGCTATCTTTTTCTAACATAGCTATACTGGCGTGTCTGCCATTACCCGCCGTCCGGGATTCTCCCACTCTCCCCTACATTCCAAAATTGGATAAGTATGATACATTTAAGCTCGTTTTTAACCTCTAAAATCCCGTACCCCAACCAATAACTCCTCTAACAATAATTTATTGAGAGAGCCATAGAATGTTGGAGCTATCCCTAAAGGCTAGAATATCAAATACGAAAGTTAGAGGAAGAGGTGAAATAATTGATATCCGTCTGTCAAAAAAGAGAAAACCTAAGTTATTACAGATGGCTTTAGTCAGCATTGAATAAGTACATGGAGATTCTATAATGATGAAAATATAACTTTCATGATATCATACATTCGCGGTTTATAAAAAATACAAAATTTTAAAAATACTTGCAATTGCCCAGTTCTTTTCTCTGCCCTCCCAAAAACACAATGCGCTGCAGTTAAAATATATCTTGGATTAATAAGAGATACTGAACATTCATTTCTTCGATTTCCAGAAGACGTAGAATATTGCAAAACTGCCATCCAGGGAAACTCATCGAGGTCAGTTGCTTCGCCGTGGAAAATTCTATTTATAAACTAAAATTAAAGTTTCTGGAACTATCAAGTAAAATAAAACAATTAATATATATATTTTATCAACTGTAAATTAGCAAAAGATTTTAGTCAGTTATAGTACAATAATAATTTTCATAATTACAGCTTAAAATAATAAAATCCATTTTTTAGGAAATATGCGTCTTTAAATTCCCATTTTTTATATAAATTTTCTCCGTTCTCAATGTATTATGCAGATAAAATGTATGCCGGATATTTGCAAAATTTCTCAGGAAATCTGGAAGATATTCTACATGTTGAAATAATAATTTCGAGAAATATCTTTTTTACTAAACTGACAATTTATGTTTACATACAAAAAAATTAATCGATACTAAGTTGTTAAAATGCTGTTTAGCAGAATATACGTCAGACAGCCAGAGGCCTCCAAAAATACATTTCAGAGAGATAAAATTTATGGAAATTGCTTCTTAAATTGCATTTACTAAATTCAATGAACAAGAGATGGTAATGGCTACAATTTAACTCAAAAGTTGGTCAAAAGAAGGAAAGAGATACAGAATATATTGGAAACTTCGGATTGGGTAACAGAAATGAACTAGGAGGAATTTTAATGAATCACCTCAACAAGGAGTGTCGTAACTAGAACTGGCAAAGTCCAAACAACAAAACAAAAAAAAAATTTTATATTTCATCCAACGACAAAACGTTATGCACAAATGTGTCTATTTTAAACAAACTATATACTCGAAGCTAACATAGATTAGCTAGAAAAACTCAAAATTATTTTTAAAACTGAGAGAAACAAACTACTTAAGGAACAGCGATACCCAACTGGAGAAATTCTAAAGTTAAAAGAAAAGGAATACCAACAAGAGCTAAAGAAAAAACTAAAAACAGACACAATAGAAGGAATGGATATAGACAAACTTGCAGATAAAATCACCGAAACAACAACTACTTCAACCAAGAAAATATGTTCACATACAAACGCTTACAAAGTCTTACAGTGGTACAGCGACTAGAATATAGATGATATAATAAAGATATTACTTTAAAGATCTAAAGAAACCAGTAAAGAAGAAAATTCGAAAAAGTAAAAGAAGGTACAATGGGAGAAAGTACTACGTTCCCAACTATCCAAAAGAAAAATAAAAATCACGACAATTCGAAATCAAATCAGATTTATTTAAACTGATCACAAATTGACCAACCGCAAAATTGGATTTCAATTAATCAACCTGTTAAATAGACGAGTCGTATAAAGGGATTTAGTACGATCGACTTCTTGTATGCGCACATTCATAGCAAAAGGAGAGGAATACGACTAACTTATGCATCTAGTTTTTACTGATTTTTAAAAAGCTCTGATTCCACTGAAGCTTGGTCAGCATTGAGATTTGTAACAAGCGCAAGAGCACACTAAACGTATACAGAAACCATTGAAAATATTTATAAATACACAACCATACATATCAGAATGGATGAAACGACTGCTACCGGAAAAATAGAACTAAAAAACGAGTACGTCAGGGAGATACCATCTTTATTATAAGCTATTTTGGATGGCGGTCGAAGATGTTTTCAAAGACAGATGGGCATATAAAATAACACATTGAAGACCTAGTCTGACAGTGTGGGACGACAACACAAGTAATGGGCGGACGATATTAGACGGATAGCGGGTAAATAATGGATGGATGTGGCACAGGACAAAGAGTGGATTAAGGAAGAAAAAAAGGGAAGATTTTCCAACTGAACCAAATACACTGCAAGCAGTAATGAATTTAGAAGTACGAAGGACAACGATACGAACCAAGCAAAGAACCAAAGAGGCCCGAAAGACTTCATAATGGTGAAACCGCAAAATGAAAATGATTTGAATTTTTTTTCTTTTGTTTCAACTGATAAACAAAATATCTCGATATCTACTGAACTGATTTTGATGAAATCGGCGTATTTAACCTAACTTTTTTGGTTAAACAGCTGATATGATACACTGAAAGCTATGATCTTTATTTACAGGAAAAACAAAATAATAGGTAGAGAAAAAATATCCACCACCAGCAAAGGTTTTCGTTAATATGCCCAGTACATAACTCTGCCATTTTCTTTATTTTTCCAAATTTATTCATAAAACTATGTATTTGTAAAAAATAAAATTTATTTTATACTTCGATCATACCCTATAGATTTAAACAACAATAGATTTGTTAGAAGGCTGTTTATGGTCGGTGGGGGAGAGGCTTTTTTGACGTTTGACAGACATAAACATGTTCACTTATCTTTTCTTTCAGTTTAATTGTTTGTCGTGACTCTTTCCAGTGTTTTTAAGTGTACTATAAATGCAAACTTAATTGTATTGATAAATATAGTTAGATATGGTTTGTATATTAACAATAACAATAATAATAATTTAGGCAACCATACATTCATACTTTTATGTATTTTAGAATTGACGTACCGATTATCATATGATATCCTTTTAAATAATACAGTTAGAAAAGGATAGTATAAAATTGGTATATGTTTATCAAGGAATTAAATATCTACTGTTTATCAACACTTTTTTAAATATAAATACAAATTTTATTACGTTGTAATGGAACAAATGTTAATTATTTTTCACTGTTCAATGTGAACTATATTCTGTTATAATAAATAATTAAATAATCACTCTGTGAATAGATTTCCCGTGGGAATAGGGTAGTTACATTTTTTTATCACTATCCACGAAAGTCTAAAGGAAAAATAAATCAGTTATCGAGCTTAACTTTCATGATCTTTGTCGTTTAAATGTTTTCTTAAAAAAATACATAAAATCAGTTAATTTATGAAGACGTAATAAGACCCTCTCTTAGAATTGCCTATACATCTGTCTAAGTAATCCTGCCCTGGTTATGTAAATAAAACCGAAAGATAAGGGAGGTTTATTACATATGGCATAAGCACAAACCGTTAAAATGTCTGAGAATATTGAACGATTTTCCCATTATTAGGAAACAAAAGAATAATCAAATAAACTTATTATACCGTAATATAACGTTTGATCTGTGAAAGGAGGTATGTAGCGTCTGTTTTTCCTGATTACAAGAAATAATGCTTTAAATACCAGCAATAAGAATAAAAGGGCACTCAGGTTTTTTCACAGATGTTATATTATCTTATCCCTTTAGTTATAAAAGGAAATAGAATAGTTTTATTAATGGTGTTTATATAAAAATTAAGCTTAAGATGCTCACAGGCCAATTCGTGAATCAAGCGTCCGGTATAGAATAGCTAACGCCCTCAACATGTAACGATCGAAACCTTCGAACTTTAAGGGAAAGAAATTGACGTTTACCGGGTTCCATCGGGTAATATGGGTACAAATGGGAAACAGAGGGAGAGGGGGTGTAAGATTCGAAGACACTCTTTTAAGGAATAGTAAAAGCCAGTCTCAGTTTGAATGTCGTTAGAACGGTACCGTAGTACCAGTGCCGTAGAATAATTACGTCACGGATATAACCGTCGGGAAAGAAGATTATCTTTGTTTAATTTGGAAAATTAAGGGATTATCGTGTGTTATTTTAGTGGGGCATTTCGTGATTTTCATGCGGTTTGATTAAGTAATATAAATAGCTGTTTTTCGGGTTTTATTTCTTTTTTTTTGTTGTTTAATATTTTATTAAGCTATTTATACGGGTTTTTTCAAAATTGGATTTTACGATTTTGGTTAAAATAACGGCCGAAAAGAGCAATTATGCTAGTTTTATGTAATTGTTATTAGTTTTAAGTTTCTCATTGTAAATAGTTCGTTTTTTCTATTTATTTTGTTAAATAGATTTAAGTGTTTTGAGAAACTTGTTTTATTCAATTTAAATAAAACCTTCACGCGAATTAACTCGCGGGCGCGCTGTTGCGAGACTTACAAAACAAGAGATGTCTTCTAACCAAATAATTTGCAGCCTTTCCTGAGTCCTGAAGTTCTGAATTGTCATTGGTAAGCTTAAATAACCATAGTTGTTTGGTACTAAAGCTGCAAGAGAGAAGTTGAACGACCAGACTTCCAGAGTGTCTTTATTACTGTGATATTTAATTGTAGGTTATTAAAATAGTTACTAATTAATATGGGGCAAAAAATGATTATAGATAAAATGATTAACGCTATCTCAATAAGTCAAATAAAATAATCAAATTCTGTCACAACGTTATTCCGCATTCAAACAACCGGGCCCTAGTTCTGACGTTATGGTAATTCTACAGAGGTATCTTTGAAAATTTTATATTGGGAATGGACCCATCAAAAAGAAAAAAGAAATAATGGTTTACCTATTTCTTCTAACCAGGGTGATCTAATCCCTTAAAAAATAAATGCAGTATTTGAATATACATTATTATTATTTCGAAAATATAATTAGTAAGTTTGTAGGGTCTCTCAACATGGGGGTTTCTGAGCGAGCACCCCGAGCTCCCTTATTTAAATCCGGCCTTTATTATAATCGAATGAAAATTTTATTATACATTAACCCCCTCATTCATTAACAAGGTTTAACTTCAAAACTTTCCAAAATTGACAGCAGAGCGCTTAAAATGACAAGCCACTAAGCAAAAATGAGTTAAGCAAGTTTTGAACCTTCCAAATACAAGGATAAGAAAAATATTTTCTTTTATTATTGAACAAGGTTTTATCGCAAGCTTCTTATTGTTAATATCGCTGTATAAGCGTTAATTTGTTGGCATATGTACTATAAATTAAAACTTCTTAGTAAATCTGGCAACAAATTATTAGACGATTTCATCATTTGTTATGAACACCTTTTTGTTAATGAGAAATTTTAGATTTTAATTATTATGTATTCTATAATGGTTATGAGCTATTATTATGTATCCTATAACGGCTGTAGTAAAATAAAAAATCGTCTTCGATACGCATCTGACCATTTTTTATTTTAATATAGTTTCAGAGCATTCCGTTTCAAATTTTAATAATATATACTTAACTATAAACTCACTTGAGTCATTATAACGAAAAGAGAAATTATAAAATACCTGAAATCCACAGTCTTGCCTATAGGGAATTAATGGATTGGGTGTAAATGAAGCGTTTGAATCTTCAAAATTAGGGTCAACAACGTTGTCTATTTTGGTTCCGCAGCAAACATTTGGTATGTTTGATGAATCAAATCCGCATCTAATAAAGAATTAGACCATTAGAATAAGATATAAATATAAAATAGCAATGTTAGGCTAAAGTAGTAATATAAGTTAAGTTAAGAAAAAAATTGCCATTTTGGGCCTAGAAAGCATGCAGTTGAAAATATTTTCTCAAAACATTATTGGCTAACATTGCATGATGTTTTTTTTTGTTTTCAAAGTTGTCGTCATATTTCTTCGAAATAGTTTTTATGGCAACTAATAAAATCCATGATTTTTAAGAAACGAATAAATGCTTCTTTGATGTCGTTTTATTAATCTCATCATTCCATATGGCTTAAAGAGAATATATGATGAGGAAACATTTACTATAACTAAAGGATGTTTTATTTGTTTGAAGGTCATAGTCAATGATGTTTCTTGCGAAGTAGTAGATATCTGTTGGACTTCCATTGTCTTTATTTTTGTTGAACATCACGACGTTTCGGCTAGTAGTTATCTCTAGCCGTTTTCAAGTGAAATTAAATAAATCCCTTAGCTACATGACTGAGATGGGTGCAGTCATGCTTGCTATGGCAAAATCCTTTTTTTTTGTCCTATGCTGCATTTAGTTTTAGTTTACAATTACTAGGAAGTGGTTTCCACACTTCTCTTATATCTAAAGATGGTTTACTAAAACAACTCGGGTTCTGATGTATGACCGCGGCTGGTCTGAAGCTAAAATACTACACTGAGAACAACATTGGAGAAAACGGAAATTCAAAGATGCCGCGGTTATACATCAGAACCCGAGTTGTTTTAGTAAACCTTCTTTAGATATAAGAGAAGTGTGGAAACCACTTCTTAGTAATTTTAAACTAAAACTAAATGCAGCATAGGAAAAAAAAGGGATTTTGTCATAACAGGCATGACTGCACCCATCTCAGTCACACTCTACTGCATTTACTTTTAGTATAAATAGTCATGTAGCTAAGGGATTTATTTAGTTTTACTTGAAAATGGCTAGAGATAACTACTAGCCAAAACGTCGTGATATTCAACAAAAATAAAGACAATGGAAGTCGAACAGATATCTACTACTTCGCAAAGGATGTTTTTTTAGAGGTTTGATTTTTAAATTGGCAACACTATTTCTAATGACTGTAAATTTGACAATTGACAGTTGATTAGTAATCAGTATGTTTTGCTATTTCACGATGAATAGACTTACGTCAGAACAACGCTTGCAAAGTGTGCAAATTTATTTTGACAATCATGGTTGAGTTCGCCAAATTTACTGTGCTCTACGTTCATTTTACGGTCGACATAATGGTCCATCCGAACAAGTTATTCGGCAAACCATTGATAGTTTTCGAACTATGTACACTATGGTTGATAAAACGCATCCACAAAGACGCTATATAGTGCGCACAGAAGAAGTTATTGGTGCTGTGAAACGTAGTGTTGAGGAGGACCTGAATGAGTCAATTAACCAACATTTACAGAAATTGGAGCTGAGCCCATCTCTTTGGTGGAAGATTTTGCGGATTGATTTTGGATTACAAGCTTACAAGATCCAGCTTGTGCAAGAGTTGAAACTGCATGATCATCATGCTCGCCACACATTTGGTGAATGGGCCGAGAATAATATTCAGCTTGATCCTCTTTTTCTATGCAAAATTTTGTTTAGCGATGAGCTTCATTTTTGGTTGAATGGTACATCATTATGCAGAATTACCGAATTTGGAGCACAGAAAACCCAGAAGCCTTTATTGAGATGCCCTTAAATCCATCAAAAGTTACTGTTTAGTGTATTTTATGTGCAGGTGGAATCATTGACCCATATTTCTTTAAAGATGATGCCGGACAGAATGTTACCGTCAATGGAGAACGCTACAGAGCCATGATTGCTGATTTATTCGTTCCTCAGTTGAACGGTATTGATATGACAATGTAACAATTAGTTTCATTAAGATGTCGTAATATGCCACCCACCACGTAACACCATCAATCAATTTATTGCGGGAAACATTCAATGAGCGCATAATTTTGTGTAATGGACCTGTGAACTGGCTTCCACGATCGTGTGATCTCACACCTATGCATTACTTTCCTTGGGGATACGTAAAGTCACTATGTCGGTAAACCACAAACGTTGGATCACTTGCAAGTCAACATTCGTCTAATAGTTGCTAATATACGGCCCCAGTTGCTCTATAAAATGGTCGAAAATTGGACTTCCTGATTGCGCTTCATTTGAGCCAGCCGTGAAGCTCTTATGCTCGAAATCATATTTAAACACTAATGGTATACAATTATCTTTTAAATAAAGTCAAAACAATACCTATTAACATTATTTATACGTACTTTATTTCATTTAAAAATTATACATCTCTAAAAAAAATACCCTTCAATTGTTAACATTTCTTTTGCATACTAGTTTTTCTCCCTCATAATATAGAGAGACAGTTAATTTATCAATAAAGTGAACAATGTTGCCAAATAAGCCATAACCGTTAGGTTGATGTATTTTCTTACATCTCTATCTAAGTAGAATTCAGCTAAGAAAAACACACAAGACTCTATTTGTAAGATATTTCTCACAATAAGTAGCACCTCATATGTAGAAGTGATAGAATTTGATTTTGAAACTGATCTCTGAAATCTGTTGTAAGACCAAGTAAGATGCTCTTGTGAGATGCCTTGATATCAAAAAAAGCAAAGAAAGATTTCTTTTACAATCTAATCATTGCAATATAATAGAGCAAGCCAACTAGTTGACTTTAAGAATAATAATATTGAATCAAGTCCCTGCAGGTATTTGCAATACAGGAATCATCCTTAGCGTAATCTCTCATCTCTTGAACGCATACTAAAATTGTACCTTAAACTGACTTCGTAAAAAAGTTGTTAAATGAATGAATGAATGAAAAAGGGGCGATGATACTAGATCATCGATGCCTAGGTCTCCATTGGGCCCTTTACATCCCATTATATCTGCAGGTTATTCGAGGCCGATCGTCCTTGCGAATCCAAGCAACCTCGTTAGTTGAACTTGCTTAACTGCTTTCGGTAACAAACTGTCTCAGTCAGTTGAGTGCTGGGCACTCTCTGAGAACATGATCAACAGTTTCATCCTCTTCCAAGCACCATATGGATGTTGGGTCGCCTTCGACACCGATTCTATGAAGCTGGCTCCTGAGGTGACAATGTTCTGTCAACAATCCCACCACAATTTGCAGCTCTTTCCTTCTCAAGGAAAGAAGCAGCTTATTTTTGGAAAAAAATCTCATTGCATGATTTGATTTGAAATGGAATTGAAAAAAAATTATTTCATCTCTCCGAGCATTTTGCCGCCTATGAAAACAATAATAATTGAAGAAGCACAAAACAAAAAATCCTCAAAAATAAAATCATTAAAAAAATATAGTTGCGTTTGTTTTTTTTTTTTTCGAAAAACGGTCACCATTTTATTAATTTTGAAAATTTTTCGGTTTTCAAATTTTTTTCTGAAACTTTATGACTTATGTGGCCTTAATCAAAAGAGGAAACTGAATTACGCCGATTAGTCAAAAAAATATAGAATTTTGGATTAATAATAACTCTCACTTTACTTCACTGCAAAAGCTCTAAGCTCGAACATGATTTTTTCGCAAAACGGCAAAATACTTGTACACTTTCTTGGGTCCTAGAATAATATATTTCAAGGAGGAAGTAGTTTGTTTGACTATTTTCACTGCATAATTTTGAATGGAATCAGTCTGATATAGTATTACTTTCTTATACCGGGTGTCAACGAATCTATTAGACAAGTCATAATTTCTAGAGTATTATGTGTATCAAAATGAGAATTGGTACAGGTAAATGTTATGTGAAGAGGAGAGTTTTCGCATATTTTCCACTTTCCGGTCACTTCCGGTTTCACGGGAAATGGCCCCGGTTTTGAATTCTTAAATAGAACACCCTGTATATTTTAACATCTTTGGATTTCTCAGACAATTCTAGATCAGAATGTGACATTTTAAAAACTTTTTACGTCTACTTCATTTTTTTAGAGCCACTTTTAAAATTGTATCTAGGTGGCCATGATCGGACGCAAACTAATCTAAGGGCCTTAGGTGATGTCAAAAAAATACAATCGCAAAGTTTTAGTTACTAGTATGAAAGACAGGAATAAGACAAGTTGACAAAATTACGTTTTCATTCCTAACTATTAATTTTCAAATGGCGACCCCTTTTTGACAACTACTTTTCGAAAAAAGCATTCTTTGACGAATCTAAAGGTACTAATTTATTTGCCATTGGATTAGACATAAGAACAGAAATTAAATATTATTAAGCAAAATACTGGATAATTTATTTACTTATGACAAGTGCGCCATGGACAGCCATGATGCATAATAATTTGCAACTGTTTTTATCAAGTCTTCTTTGGAAAACAAAGCACTCACTTAAGTAGATAATGACAGTGACATACGCTCTAAGAACAGACGTAAGAGTTTTTTTCACTTTGAGTATACATTATTTTAACGAAAATTTAAACTAAACTTAACGAAAATTAAGAAACTTTTACGTCTGTTCTTAGAGCGTATGTCACTGTCATTATCTACTTAAGTGAGTGCTTTGTTTTCCAAAGAAGACTTGATAAAAACAGTTGCAAATTATTATGCTTCATGGCTGACCATGGCGCACTTGTCATAAGTAAATAAATTATCCAGTATTTTGCTTAATAATATTTAATTTCTGTTCTTATGTCTAATCCAATCGCAAATAAATTAGTACCGTTAGATTCGTCAAAGAATGCTTTTTTCGAAAAGTAGTTGTCAAAAAGGGGTCGCCATTTGAAAATTAATGGTTAGAAATGAAAACGTAATTTTTTCAACTTGTCTTATTCTTGTCTTTCATACTAGTAACTAAAACTTTGCGATTGTATTTTTTTGACATCACCTAAGGCTCTTAGATTAGTTTGCGTCCGATCATGGCCACCTAGATGCAATTTTAAAAGTGGCTCTAAAAAAATGAAGTAGACGTAAAAAGTTTTTAAAATGTTACATTCTGATCTAGAATTGTCTCAGAAATCCAAAAATGTTAAAATATACAGGGTGTTCTATTTAAAAATTCAAAACCGGGGCCATTTCCGGTGAAACCGGAAGTGACCGGAAAGTGGAAAATATGCGAAAACTCTCCCCTTCACATACCATTTATCTGTACCAATTCTCATTTTGATACACATAATACTCTAGAAATTATGACTTGTCTAATAGATTCGTTGACACCCGGTATAGTCATCGTATGAAAAAATTAAAAATAATATTAATTTGACTTCAATACTTATGCCTAAAATATAATAAATTCTTAATTTAATACTAAGTTTTGAGGTCATACTTATCATTTAAAGGTTAAAACCAGATATAATAAGACCATATTAAATATTGATTAATGACCTAAAATCCATTGATATAAAAATATATACAGTCCAGCGAGAGAATCTCAAATACATTGTTTTTAAGAAATTTTGGTTATCAAATGAATTTAAAACAGAAAAATGTTTTATATAAAATTTTTATAAAAAAATTGAACCGACTTTTAAAAGTGGGCTAAAAAGTGAAAAGTAAGTATGAAATTTTATATGAAATTGAACTTTTTGAAGTCGGCGCCAAACTAATACCTGACAAAATGTAATTGGCATAAACAGATTAAAAATACTATTTGTAATTGCTTTTTTATCATAATTTGTATATAGTAGTAGTTATTTATTTTATTTACAAATAATTTGGCGCCGACTTAAAAAGTTCAAGTTCATATAAAAATTTATAGTTATTTTTCACTTTTTAGCGCACTTTTAGACGTCGGTTCATTTGTTTTATAAATTTTTTTTTTCAATTTTTAACCGACTTCTAAAAGGAGGTTTTCAATTCGTCGAGTATGTATTTTTTTTATGTATGTACACGGATTACTCCGGAACGGCGGCACCGATTTGAATGAAATTTTTTGCGTTATGTTCAGGAAGTTGTTGCGGTGGTCCCATATTTTTTTGGACGAAATTGGTGAAGTAATATGTAAGATGGCACTGACTATATAGCGGCCAAAAAAAAAATTTTGACTGATTTTCTCCAAAATTGGTATGGGAGAATTTTTGGGGTCATATACAAGGAATCTGAAATTATTTTTAAGAAATTCAATATGGCGGATCCACTATGGCGGACAAAAAAATTTAATTTTGTATGATTTTTTCCAAAATTGGTTTGAGGGAGTTTTCGGGGTCGCACATAATGGATCTAGAATATTTTTAAAAAATTCAATATGGCAGACGAAAAAATCAATTTTGTCCGATTTTATTCAAAATTGGTTCGGGGGAGTTTTCGGAGTCGCATAAAACGAATCTGAAATTATTTTTAAAAAATCCAATATAGTGGACCCAAGATGGCGGATTAAAAATTCTACATCTCTCTATTTTGTCTAAAATCAATATTAGGGTATTTTTGTTAGTGTTAAAAATGAATTTAAAATATTTTTTGAAAAACTCATACATAATTTGTATGTATTAGTAGTTATTTATTTCATTTACAAATAATTTGGCGCCGACTTCAAAAAGTTTAATTTCATATAAAAATTTATAGTTATTTTTCATTTTTTAGCGCATTTTTAGAATTCGGTTCAATTTTTTTATAAATTTTTATTTTTCTATTTTTAGTTTTAGAATTCATTATGATATCCATAAATTATTTGATCTAAGTACTAATCGAGATTAGTGTACCTCGCAATGACTCCAAGGTGGCAAAAAAGTACCAATTTTTTTCAAAGTTGTAAATCACCCTAAAATGAACCCCTATAAATTCTTTGTTTCTGAGAGTTTTCCAAATACCAGTAAAATTGTGTCAAACAAATATTTAGTATGTCATATTAAATTCACTATCTTAAGTTTCAAATTAATTTTAGATTGGTAATATAAGCCCCAAAACCTTCCAATACCAATGTTTAAAGAACCTGAGATGAAAATTTGTTAACTCGATATATTTTATATTGCATATTGAGTTTGTATACGCCTCAAGAAACCCATAATATCAATTTTCAATATTTAGACAACTTGAAATGTAAATGTCTTAGCTCGATATATCTTATACTGCATATTGA
This sequence comes from Diaprepes abbreviatus, assembly GCA_034092305.1. Taxonomy (NCBI): domain Eukaryota; kingdom Metazoa; phylum Arthropoda; class Insecta; order Coleoptera; family Curculionidae; genus Diaprepes; species Diaprepes abbreviatus. The sequence goes on from JASJET010000018.1 coordinate 14,740,131, forward strand.
GTTTGTATACGCCTCAAAAACCTCACAATATCAATTTTAGACAAAATCGGAATATGTAAAATTTTCTGTCCCTCATATTGTATCTTATCAACCTGATAGTTGTAAAAAATTAACTTCATATTCGTAATACACGACCCCGAAAACCCTCTAACACCAAATCTTGAAAAATGCGAATAAGGTAAAATTTTCAACCCACCATATTGCATCCGCTATATTGAATTTCAAAAAAATTATTTTAAGTTTTAATCTAATATAAAACTAAACCCTTCAAAGCCCCCTAGTACCAATTTTGGATAAAATCCGGAAATTTAAAATTTCTAGACATATTCGCTATTTACATCCTCAAAAACGATTCAGTCCCACCTTTGAACAAAATCGAAAAATGTAAAATTTTTAGTCCACTATCTTGGATTTGCCATATTGAATCCTGAAAAAAAACTTTTAGATTCATAATTTACACCCTCAAGAACCCCCTATATGAGTTTGGGAGAAAATCGAAAAATGTAAAATTTTCACCATATTGAATCTGCCAGATTGAGTTTTTCAAAAAATATTTTAAATTTATAATTAACATTAACAAAAATACCCCAAAACTGATTTTTGACAAAATCGAGAGATGTAGAATTTTTAATCCGCCATCTTGGATCCGCCATATTGAATTTTTTAAAAATAATTTCAGATTCGTTATGTGCGACCCGGAAAACTCCCCTCTACCAATTTTGAAGAAAATCGGACAAAATTAAATTTTTTTGTCCGCCATAATGGATCTGCCATATTGAATTTTTTAAAAATAATTTCAGATTCGTTGTGTATGACCCCAAAATTCCCCCATACCAATTTTGGAGAAAATCAGACACAATTAATTTTTTTGGCCGCTATATTGTCAGTGCTATCTTGGATATTACCGCACCAATTTCGTACAAAAAAATATAGGACTACCGCAGAAACTTCCTGAACATAACGCAAAAAAATTCATTCAAATCGGTGCCGCCGTTCCGGAGTAATCGAGGTACATACATAAAAAAAAACAGACATACTCGACGAATTAAGAAAGACCTTCTTTTAGAAGTCGGTTAATAAAAGCTATTAACTATTTTTTTATAATTTATTACCGGTTAATATGTATTATTTTTATTAAAAAATTTAAACTAGTCGTAAAATATTTCTAACCTTCAAATCTGTCGCCGAATACCCGACACAAATATAAATTTTAAAATGTTCTTCGTAATACTTTATTCAGTTGTAATATTCAGGCATTAAAAACTAGAATAAACTAAAGAGATTCGACTTGTACAGGGTGAGTCAACGATTGGATGAAGTAAGTTTGTACCTTTTCGGTGAAATTTACAAAGAAACTATATTTATTGTTTGATACAGTTTATTTTTACGCAGATTTTAAAAGTATTTAGGACTCTACAGGGTGAGCCAAAAAACTAGGACAGCATAAAGTTGTATTTTTTTAAATAGAACACCGTATATACGAATCATATTTTCGATTTAGCTTATAATTTTAAATCTTTTTTATTAAGGGTTTACTATAACAAAACTTTATAGTTTCTGAGATAATTAAGTTTAAAGAAAAAAAGTCACATTTTCAAGCATCAATTCAATCCTAAATAACGTTTTCAATTTTGTGACAAATATATTCAAATTTGGAATTTAGCAAGGCAAGGACAAGTTAACATAATTTTTACCTAATATTTGCAATAAAAGCTACAGAGTGCTGAACACATCGGCTCAAATTTGAACAAGTTTAAATGAATAAATATCTTTTTTTTTAAACGGTACACCCTGTATATTTTCATGTTATTTAATAGAGTAATAAAAACCCTAAAAGTTTTGTTCAATATATCCTATACTTATTTATAATAGTTTTTGAGATATTTCAGTTTTTCTTATTTTCCATACTTTTTTACAGAAATAGTCTTCATTATCATAGTAGCCATGTAAAATAATAAAAAGAAACTACAGAAACAAACAGAATGTGGTTAAATATGATGAAATACATTATTCGTTATATTACAACGGCAATAGTTTAATTAAACATAATGTGAAAAAATTAACACAACAATAACGACAAGGCAAATACATATTTACTTTTATACTAAATTGAAACAAAAAAATTACCTATTAAATACTGAGATTGATTATTTCTTTTTAATAAGTGTTCGAATAAACGACCCTCTTGTGCAATGCACAAATTTAGTCTTTTTTGCAGATTTTCTCGGACCCTGGACAAAATTAGTGGCGTTATTGTTCTACAGGTATCCCTAATCCTGTTTCGCATATCTTCCACTGTTGTTGGTGGATTAACATACACCTTATTTTTAATATAACCCCATAGGAAGAAATCTAATGGGGTGATGTCGCAAGACCTTAGTGGCCACTCAATGAAACCCCCACGTCCAATCCATTTTTGCGGATATCGTTGGTCCAAAAACGCACGAACTTCACGATGGTAATGCGGAGGCGCACCATCGTGCTGGAACCACATACTGTCGAGCTCATCCCTATCGAGACCTTGAAGCAGTTGGAGTAGTTCTTCTTGTAGAAAGTTCAGGTAACTATGGCTATTTAGTGGTTCATTAAAAAAGTGGGGTCCAATAATTCGATTATGATGAATACCACACCAAATATTTAATAACCAGTGGTTTTGATGTTGCACCTCTCTAATCCAAAATGGGTTTTCTGTGGCATAATAATGCATGTTGCGTCTATATACGGCACCGTTACTTCTAAAAGTAGCTTCATCACTAAACATTACCTTGCATAATAAATTTGGATTTAATTGAATCTCCGCATTTATTGTACGATAAAAGTTTACACGACTTTCAAAATCCTGTCCATGCAATTCTTGGTGTAATTCCATGTGATATGGATGATACCTATATTTCTTGGTAGTACGATTAGCGGTGGATTGTGATGTTTTACATAATGCTGCTAACTGACGGCTACCAATATAAGGATTTTCCTGAACATTTAATAATACTTGTAGTTCTTTTTCTTCATTAGTTACTGGTTTGTTGAACACTTTACGTTTTTGATAATCAACAATACCAGAAGAATCAAATCTTTGCATTAAGTTTTGAAAAGTATGGGTATTAGGCTGGCGTCGATTAGGATACTTCATTTTGTAAATTCTTTGAGCAAGAAGGCAATTTTTTTGAGCCTCTCCTATTGTATAAATCATATCTATTAACTCATTCTTTGGAAAATTCATTTTACAATATAAGATGAATGCAAAAAAAACCAAACTACACTACATAAAAACCAAAAGAAGCGATTGCGGTTATAAATTTGACACACAGAAAAATGTTCTTTTACATTGTTTTTGCCATGGCTACTATGATAATGAAGACTATTTCTGTAAAAAAGTATGGAAAATAAGAAATACTGAAATATCTCAAAAATTATTATAAATAGGTATAGGATATATCGAACAAAACTTTTAGGGTTTTTATTACTCTATTAAATAACATGAAAATATACAGGGTGTACCATTTAAAAAAAAAAGATATTTATTCATTTAAACTTGTTCAAATTTGAGCCGATGTGTTCAACACCCTGTAGCTTTTATTGCAAATATTAGATAAGAATTATGTTAACTGGTCCTTGGCCTTGCTAAATCCCAAATTTGAATATATTTGTCACAAAATTGAAAACGTTATTTAGGATTGAATTGATGCTTGAAAATGTGACTTTTTTTCTTTAAACTTAATTATCTCAGAAACTATAAAGTTTTGTTATAGTAAACCCTTAATAAAAAAGATTTAAGATTATAAGCTAAATCGAAAATACGATTCGTATATAGAGTGTTCTATTTAAAAAAATACAACTTTATGCTGTCCTAGTTTTTTGGCTCACCCTGTAGAGTCCTAAATATTTTTAAAATCTGCGTACAAATAAACTGTATCAAACAATAAATATAGTTTCTTTGTAAATTTCACCGAAAAGGCACAAACTTACTTCATCCAATCGTTGACTCACCCGGTACTTTTAGATAACGCGTGGTGAAACTCTTCACGGTCAAGCACAACAGCTTATGTTTAATTTGTGTGAGTATCTCGAGTTGCAGAAGAGAAAAGTTGGTCCTGTGAAATTAGTTTCATTTCTCCGAGAGGTAAATAAATAATTTTATTTTTGGAAACAAACATTTTCAATTAGGTATCATTATTTTCAGAGACTAAACACTGCCCTTAAAATTTCAAGGAAAATTCTCTATGCCATATGAAAAAAAAACGATGCAATTGTTTCCTCTCCTAGAAAAATTAGACCTTGTGGAAAAGAAAAAACCACAGATATTCTCGAAAGATCCAAAATGGAAGTTCGAAATTCACTCTACAATATGTATTAAGAAAGTAAGAGTATAATCCTTGGCGTATATTACTATTTATTTTTAGAAAAGCATGTTACTCTAAAAAGCTAAAATAGTGAACTCATCAACAAAGAGATTGTGTCTCTGGATAAAATATCTTTAAGTATTCTGCTTATGGAGCTGAGATTCAAATACAAGAATGCTGCAAGAGATGAGCATTAATTGAAACAACATGAGTTGCTTCTGCAAAAGCTCGTTTTCTTGGAAAATCTTAATAGTTCTTATTCAAGAGTAGTTTTCTTGACGACCTGTGAAGTGTGTGAGTAAATTGTTTACTCTTGTCTGATATGTTATTGCTTTATTTCTGAGATTTTCCAAGGCTTGATTGATTAGACAAAGAACATTTTTATTACATACATTTGTTTATTGTAATTTGATGTTTTTTTTTGGATTTACAGAAGTATTTCTTGTTCACTATTTGGGCATTTGTCGGTTATATACATAGATATTAAGTGAATAAATAAATTTTAATTTTTTTTATGCTTTTTTTTCCAGAATTATAATTTTATTTGAACTTTTTTTTACATGAATATTATTGCTGTTGTTTTTAGTCTTAAAAGTATTTTTATAAATATTGCGTTCAAAAGATCTATGGGAAAAGTTTTCATAGTTTACACCATTAAAAAAAACTACGTATTTTAAGTGTTTGCAGGTAAACCTTATTGTGTTATTATCTAATGTTCTTTTCGGTTAAGAAAGGAGTCCTAATTTCGCCTCTTTGTGTTTTGTGATATTTTTTTTTCTTTGCAATAAATCTATTTATTATTATTTCACTGATATTTTCGCTTAACTAAGAAGGTAAGAGTATATTTCTTTTCATAAAATAACTTGAAATTTTCCAGTTTTCCTTATAGAAAATCCGAAAATATAACGGAATTTTCAATAGACTATTTCCGTTTTTCGGATGATTTTAGTAGTTTAATTGTGTTTTTTTATTGATCTCATTCGTATACTTATTCATTGTTTAAATAAGTAGACTTATGTACCTTGAAGCGCGCAGAAATTTGGTTTGTTCGGGTGTTCGCGTAGATAATCCGAAAAGTGGTAACAAAATTTTACATTCATAAACACTCATGCATTTAGCTTCTTCATTTAATGGTGTTCTGCAATCTCCTCCAAGATTTTCTAAAAGAAATAGTTTAAATTTAATTTACCAATTTATATATTTAAAATACGTTTTATTTCTTCATACCTTTTCCAATGTTGCGGGGTATACACTCTACCATATTAGGGGACAATACCTTACTATATTTGTAGTTAAAAGTTTCAAAAGCCTTTTGTTATGAATGCGATTTAAAGACTTATATTAATATAAAATTAAAACCACTCATTTTGATTTCTAAAAATGTGCGATATAATTGTGATGTTACGAAACTTTAACTACATAAATTAATTTTCACAAGGAAAAAATCGTTATTGTGTTATATTCTATCATTCACATTTATTGTTTATGTTTATGGGGTTTTTAGCATTGGTTTCTACAACCATAATATGTAAAGCGAATGATCAGAACGAATATTAATTAAATAGGTGAAGGTACAATATTTAACCATACAAAAATGACTGCTGATAAAATTCATGGCCTCAGTCAGACATTAAAATCCTGATTACCATTAATTATGTCTAAATGTTTCTTTTGCTTTTTTTAAAAAAAATGTCCTTTACATTGCAAATAATTACGTTAATGAATAATGACTTTAAAAAAGAATTACTGCATATAGATGATATTTATGGGAAAACACCTTTGCAGCCGTTAGTAGCCATCCCTTCCGAAAATATTGTAAGCTATAAGAGCAAAAGACGAGATTTCTTTTCTGATATTTTCTTGTGTTTCAAATATTTTCCCGCTGCACTGCAAATAATATTCCGTTAGTATTACGGACTTTGTTAGAATGTTGTGCTATTCTAGCTAGTAGTTCTCTGTTATTTCCTTTTGTTCAACTAGTTCTTTTGGATACCATAGAAGTAAAAGCTTAAGGAATTCAGGTCTGGAAACCTTGGTGGACATAAAACCGGCTCACCTCGATCTACCTATCGAGAACTAAAAATGTTAGTTAAGTGTTGACGTACTATATGGTTAAAATGAGGTCATGCACCATCATGCATGTACCATATTTGCATTCTTCAATCAAGAAGTACATCTTGTTATTTAAATTATGGTGGAAATATTGTAAATAAATCTCACCATTGAGCCTACCTTCCAAAACAAATGGACTTCTAAGGTTATTTCCGATGATGAAAGTCCACATAATTACAATAAAGTTTTGTTGGTGTTTGTTTTGAATTATAGTATTCGTGTTTTCATCAGTCCAAAAATGTTAATTGTGAGTTTATTATGCCGTCTCTCCGGTAAACAAAATAAGGTTAGGAAAATTTAGATTTACGTTATGTTGCTATATAAACTAGTTGGGGGATTTAGGTTTTGCGGGATAATCATCCGAAGAGATAGCGTCTACTTTTCATTTACAATACATTTTGTAACATTTGAAAAATTAGAATTGCTGAGAAAAAAAATTATTTTAAACTGGGTAATTAAAATTGCAATTAATTTCACGCCAGTGAAATCATGAATTTTTGGCGCAAATGAAATCTCATTATTTTACCATGAAATATAATATACCACTATATACGCCTTATCAAATCCTGGCAACACCCTGTAAGGTACCTCAGTTCAGACTTACCTAATGATTGTCCTAATGCTGACTGGAGTCTACCTATGCGCAAGCTCATCTCAGGGTAGATTCGTTGTTTTTATATTTTTCCACTATTTTTATTATATTGCCTGTGTAAGTTTTATAAATGTCTAAATCGGGAAAAAGGCGCCGCCAAATTTTACTTTAAAATTTGCCCTAATGATTATACTACGAGCACTTGTAGTAGAGAAAACTTGGAAAAGAACAAATATTTAATATGTCATATCCGGGTAAATAAATTACTGAGTTTAACTACTTAATAGTATTCTAATTTAAGATTATAGGAAATAAAACCAATTAAATAGAGGCCAATACATTTATTCCTCACGGTATACCCCTTCCCAGATGAGTACAACCCCTGGAAAAAGTTATCACCAGTGTGAATTCTTGCAAGCTCCTCCAATGGGGCTATCTAATAGAAATGCGATTACAAAAATTAAATTGCAATACAAAAAACTTTGTTGACTTAGTCGAAAGTTATTGACTTTCTATGATGTAGAAAAAGTGAAAATTAACTAAAGAGAATAAGTTAAACTTGACAGTGTCCTGCACAGTGAACGGCAAACCAATCCAAAAAAAGTAAACAAATCAACCACTATGCTTGGAAGGTTTACGTCAGCATAGCCTAGTCATAGAAGATAAAAAACTCTCTATTTCAAACTAGACTATGAAGTTCCATATGCCCAACAATGCAGGAGACTATCAACTTTGCAGTAATAAAAAAAAATAAGCAATATCAAAAAAAACCACAAAAATGTCTGCAAAGAGAAAGAATTAGAAAAGTGATAATGAGAGAGATAATGACTGTTTAAGTGATAGTGTGAACAGAAATATAAGCAATAGATAATTACAAAAAAAAGTGATAGATAATTACAAAAATTAGATCATTATAACTGTCGCTCAAGTGGTTAAAATCTTAACAAGATTTTGCTGAAAAGTATGTTACAATTTTGTACATAAAAACTAGTTTCCAAAATATTCAATTGTTAAGCAATTAAAATTTTCAATAAATTTATCATTGTAATATTCAATACTTTAAACAATTATTAAATGGTTAATTGGCCACGCTGGGACTCTAAAAATGGAACCATAATAAAAGAAAACCTCAATTACAGTAGGGTATCACAAAATAAAACATTTAAATTTGAGGTTGTAGCGCCACGGAGTCGACTTCGTTTTACTTTACACAACTTACTGGTTCGCCGCAAAGATTAAGTGATATGGTAAATTTAGCAAAAGATAAATATTAGAAAAATATTAAAGTCCAAATATTTAGAATCTATTAATTAGAAAAAAGTTCAAAATCATGTACAGAAGAATCCTTCACTTGTTAGCCCTCTAGGTAATCGAAAAGGAAACTCTGCTCAGATAACTAAGTGATTAAAAATACAGGTTTAATACCCATTAGGCTTAACAATCAGAAACTCTCGTGTACATACCTTGGCTAAAACTAGACACTTAGCTGAATCACTTTCAAACAGGTGGATAAACAAGGCCTGTGACGTAGTCGGCTTCACTAGAAAGGACGTTGACCTGGCTCAATATGGAGATTGTTCCATTCAGAGGCTCACAATCCCAGAAGTAAAACACGATAACCCAAACTGCATAGTTTCTCCCAAACGCTGTATATCATAAAATTTCATCCAAGGAAAACAGAACCAATGAAGAAATCCACAGACATACTGTAGTTATTCCAAAGACGTATTGTAGATATCCCAAAAGACGTACTATAGTTTTCTCAAAGACCCTCGAACTGAAGAAAATGGTGGCATCTGATAAAAGTTAAGCCGTTGTTTCTGGGCTGGCTGAAGAAAATAATCGCCAAACTGGCTGTAGGGTGAAACGACCAAAATCACCAAAAAATGTTTGCACCCCGACTTGGTTTTGTTACTTTAATCGGCCATTTATGACCAAAACCATTAACTTGGGAAAGTAGTAAAACTAAAACCACTTCTTCTCGCTCTTGCGTTAGATAGCCAAAAGAGAACGATTTTTCTCAAGTCACTCTCACATTTCCTCCAACGGTAGTTACCAAAAAAATTTAGTAAAAAAAAGTCAATCAAAAATCTATCCAAAAAAAATAACCTTAATCTCGTAGCCATAATCTCGAACCCTTGAAATTTATCATACAAATTGTACTACTTCCGGAAAATATATGCAAAAATTCTTCTATCTCGATTTTAAACTGGCCAGTACTGAAATCAGACAGAGACAACCAATATCTTAATAATCTAAACTGCCTCGTCCTACAAAACGAATACTCAATAACAAATTACTTAATGGGTTCGAAATATTCAAGAATGAAATCCAATTAGTTCGAAATAGTTCGAGGGTCTAATTTCAAATATTTTAATTACCAAAAATTCTAATTAGTAGAGAAAAGGGAAATATTCAACTAATAAACTAAAAAAACATAAGAAAAATCGATACTATCTTATTTCGAACTTAACATTTCGATATATTTAACAGTGGTGCCGTCATATAGGCAACCATAAAACTATCCATGCAATTCAGTGCACCTGGCAATCTCAAACAGTTGATATGTGACAACAAATAAATATTTCCTAAAGAAAGAAAATCAACAAGAAAACAAAAAAAATTGTTTATATTTATCCAATCATTAAGAAAACGCTTTTCCCAATCTGTGATACATTGTCTCGAGGTACCTGACGAAATTTACAAATTACAGAAATATGTAAAGTTTCGATGTCAATCAAAATTTCAAAATGTAAACAAAAGGAATGATCTGAATATAGATGAAACCAATATTAATGAATGAAAAATAAAAGGTAATCATTAGTTTTATAGTAGAAAACATCGTTTACTGTAAATTTACGTTTCAAGTTATGCATGTCACGAAAATATTTATTATTTAAGATCAATTTTTAACCGTAACACATTGTTTTGTGTCGCGAGCATTCTTATGCTGTTTGAAAGATTTTCAGCAATATCTTGCTATTCCCCCACGTGAGGGTCTGGTACTCTCCTGGGAGGGCCCTCAACGCCACTCTGTGATAAAAATAACCCTGAATAAAACATGTAAAAAATTAATACGTTAAGTTTCATAATTATTTTCCAATCATCTTTTACCTGTTTCCCTTAGGCTTCGATCAACCTATGAAAGGTTTTTGGCCTTGACAATGTTCGAGCTGGAAATCTTTCAGCATAAAGTCTTCTTGCCTTTGAAGAAATTGACAGCGCTTCATCATAAATTAAATGCATATCAGCATACTCTAGGTAAAAATATTCTTATATTTTTGAAAAATATTTTTATTTGAAGACGATTTTGACAAGTTGGATCAATAGTAATTCATTATATAGGTACTGGCAATAACAATCCGATTTTTACCTGTTTGTTAGTTGAGTTTTTCGCATATAAACCGATTCATCTCGAAAGTATTCAAAAAATCAGCTCAGTAATATGACACCTGTCAAAAATTAAGCCCAATGAGTTTGGCTACAAGTCAGTTCCTGACTTTTCTGATGATCTAAAATGTCTACTGTAGTATGGTTTAATGAATCTTTATGGCCTCTATAAAGTATTAAAATTTCATTAAATTATATAAGTCGGTTCAAAACTTAAAACTAATAAGGTAAATCGCTGGTTACCCCTTTAGGGCTCTGTATCTCCGTTAAGGGGAACTTTAGGATATTTTTTTCTATGACAAAGTGGGTTATTTTGACCTCTACTGTAAGCTCCCGAGAAATTAGGAAGTACTTACCGGACAGTAGTTAGTTAGTATGTTTTTATAATAGCAATCTTGATGCTAATTCACTATCCAGAAATTGTAAAATCGTTTCAAATACTAATTAGTTAACCCAGGAAGTAAAAAGTAAAGTTTATAAAAGATGTGAGGAAAATCTTAGAAAAAAGTCGAGCCCTACATATTATAACATTAATTTTCTTGTAGTGTCCTTTGATACTTATACAAGATATGCTATCCGAAGCTCTAATATTGCTTGCGCGTAATTAGATTAGTTTTGGAGTAAGAAGACACATTAATTTTAAACTGCCATTTAATAATTTTCTATAAAGATCTAACAATAAAAAATTATATTCAGTTTATTTTTGAAAAGTAATTCAGATTCTGCATGGACAATTCATCATTGGATGGAACGGAGTTGTTGAAACTCCTAAGTTATTTTTATAGTTAAATATAGAGTTTTCTGTAGTTTACATTTGGACAATAACAAGTTGGGGTTGTTATTATAAAAACTAAGTCGATATCTAAATAACGTTGAAGATCATCTTAAAATTCTTAAAAGAAAAAAATTATTCAGGATTAAATTGAGGAATCGGCTTGAAGGGATCTAAGCAATGCGATTATCTATATTTTAAGTAATTTCTTAAGATACAACAATGATTGAGGTCCCTAAACTGATTTGATATCATGAAGTTCGAAATGCCCCAATATTTACATTTAGAATTAATTTAAATTAAAATCTAAAATGTTTAAATAAAATTCATAACATTTTTTAATAGTACTTTCTACAAGTTCATCACCAAAAATATTTTGGTTCAATTTTGTATAAAAATCGTTTACTGCTGTTATGTATGTATCGGAATAAATTATTAACAGGTTGTACACAGAAGAATATAAGAAAAAGAGAGATACTTGTGTATTTCAGTGTATATTTTTATCACCGGCCAAGCGCTTTTGGTCTTAGACCATCGTCAAGGCTTAAATCTTAGAAACTAGAGACTATCGTCAGTAAACGTATTTTCGATACTAACCCACCATACTCATTCGATAAAGGGCGCCACACTCCGACCTTAATATTTGGAGAACAGTCTCTAACGCCATTGCAGCCTTCCCACAGTATAAGTCAGGTCGTAGTTCAAATTAATTAGACAGTCAATCCCAAATTAAAAATTGTGAATAGCGTTGCAACCCGTGTAGTACGAGCTAACGTGAATAGCGTCGTGAATGATACCGCCGGGTTACCGTCTCCAGCGCTACCGACCAGTACGAGCTACCATAAACAGCTCTCATAACATACTCTTGCCCTCCAGACCGTTTATTTGATCATATTATTGTCCATCTTAGGTTGTAAGTTAGTTAGCCGGTAGTCAGCATTAATACGCGCAATTGATCCCTGGCTTGCCGTTTGTTCACTGTAACAAACTACCCGGTGCATAAGTGGGCCCTCGACCACATTAATCTCGAGCGTGGCGCCCGAGAACCGACCCCCCGAGTGGATGTTTTGACCATCGACAGTCAAAGGATATCCCGATTATAAGTAGTTACCGTCAAACCGATTCTGCTGCGCTGAACATTTGACCGATGATGGTCTGCACGAGAAATATCCACTGACCGATGTTCCACTGCCGTAAACAAAGTAGACAAAATGATTAACGAACTTTTTCAGTTGCCCAGTGTCCTATTGGTTGCATGATCATCGGGATCCACCCTACGAGAATATCACCACTGGTTGTTACGTCAGAGCATACGCCGTAGCATATAAATCAAACAATTGGCAGACTCACCACGCATTTCTCAGGCAAATCTTAGAATTAATTTTATTTATTTACTTAACGAATTTATTATTTATTATTGTAAAGCGTTGCGTAATAATCTGACACATGAATCTATGATAATAAAATAAACGGGTTTGCTTTAGGTTTTTAACGCCAATAGGCTATATTCTGTGTTAATATAAGTGATTAGATTTATTCCTTTTCTTTTTTGTAAAGTTATTCCTGACGGATTTTTTTTCCATTACTAGCTTACGGTACAGCTCAATCTTTTAATTAAAGATTTTTACTATGACTTTCTATATCGAGTTTTATTTAGCCCACATGCTACTTGCGATTGAACGTTTTAATTTGTTGTTGGTTGCTAATTATAAGAAATAAAGTGGAAAGCTAGTTCCTAACAACATCGTGGAAGGTTTCCGAATTCATCCTAGTTTTTGATGCAGTGGCGCCCTGAATCACCCACCTTTACTCTCCAGGGGTTTAGTTTGGCATTATTGCTCGCTGGTGCTGCTACTAGCTTTCCACTGTACTCCGTTGATTGGATACAATTAATTAGGTTTTGTTTTCGACTTAGTGTGAAATACTGCGCCTTTAAAAACCAGTATAGTAATCTAGACGCCTGCAAGTAACCAGTAACGCACTAGAAAGAATAATAAATTATTGGTATAAAACAAATTTAACCGATTTCAAAGAATTGCTCTAGGAAGTAAAAAATAACTTCTATAGGGCTTATTTTTAAATAATTTTAGGTGGATTTTACCGACTTCATGTCTGTATCAATATTGTATTATTTACAAAATTTTAAACTGTGCATTTTTTTGAAATCGGTTCGGTATTTTTATAAAAATTATTTACTTCAGATCTTTTAGTTTAAATTAGTGTTTACAATAGGTAGCCCTAATAAAAAAATTATATAAATACACAAAAGACGTTTAAAGTGGAAACGAATAAAAATTTCATTGAGATAATGTGTAAAAGGCGACAGCTCAAGAAACATATAAAGTCAGCTAAAACTTTGTTTTTCTTTTTTCAGTTGTCACTTTCTTTGTAATAAACTTGCCATAGAAATATTGTAACCGACCCTTTTAGTATTTTTTAATATTCTGAAAATCAAATCAAGATATCTCAAGCCAATCAAAAATTATCAGCAAAAAAAGTTCCCTTATTTTGTATTAAGCCTAATAACTACAATAGAAATATTTGTACTGGATCTCCTGGTAGTATCCTCTACTATATACTCTACTAATTAAAAATTATATGGGAATGAAATCAATTAAAAGTTTCACTAACCAAAAAATTTTATATGAAGCCGATTAAAAGTCCAATATTGTTTTTCAGTTTTCCACCTTTTGGTAATAAATTTACCTTGGAAATATCTTTATGGATATAAGACCATAAATTTGATCTAAGTATCGTAGTATTATTATTTTTCAATCTTTAGCACCCTTGTAATACATTTGTCTTGGAAATATTTTAAAGGAACCACTTTGTAGATGTTCACACAACGTGCTGAAGAATTTGTCAAGACTTCTATCAAGAGTTTATGCGAATGAAGTCTGTTAAAGATGTCACTAGGAAACAGTTTCTTTTCAGTTCTCCAGATTTTAACCTGTTTTCAAAAAAATTTTTCTTAGAAATACTTTTATGCAACCACCATCAAGACTGTCTTAGCATCTACTGAAAGTTTGGGTAATTCTTTGAAGTAGTGGAGTTTTTTTTTGGCGGCTTCCCATAACTTTCTCAAAAACAAAAAAAAAAGAATAAATTTCACTCTCACGGATCTCTACCATAAAATTTTGCCCTTTGTAGTATAGTTCTTAAAGGCGACACTAAATTTAACTATTTTCTTTAATAAAATTTATAAAAGTAATTGCGGAAAAACGTAAATTTTCCATAAAAACTAAAAAAACTCTCAGCATGTCCTTTGGTATTGCTTTTAGACTTATTATCCATTTTAACCGAGCCACGTCATTTAAAATGTGGCGCTGTCATGTTGATTTCGATTTTAAATTGGTGATTAAATTGCAGTTAATTGTAGTCATTCCAACAATGTAGCATAAAATAAGGGTATACCTGCAGAATCGGAATACCAAACATGAACTTATCACTCTGCGAAGGTGGTTTAAAAACCAAGATTAATCACAAAAAAATATATTTCATTACAGTCTCCTGACACACCATTTAGTGTTTCTAACGGTGATTTGTTTAGGTTTAGTATCCCGATTCTCCTTGGTATTTATTTATATATATATATATATATATATATATATATATATATATATATATATATATATATATATATATATATATATATATATATATATATATATATATATATATATATGCGAATGAAGTCTGTTAAAGATGTCACTAGGAAACAGTTTCTTTTCAGTTCTCCAGATTTTAACCTGTTTTCAAAAAAATTTTTCTTAGAAATACTTTTATGCAACCACCATCAAGACTGTCTTAGCATCTACTGAAAGTTTGGGTAATTCTTTGAAGTAGTGGAGTTTTTTTTTGGCGGCTTCCCATAACTTTCTCAAAAACAAAAAAAAAAAGAATAAATTTCACTCTCACGGATCTCTACCATAAAATTTTGCCCTTTGTAGTATAGTTCTTAAAGGCGACACTAAATTTAACTATTTTCTTTAATAAAATTTATAAAAGTAATTGCGGAAAAACGTAAATTTTCCATAAAAACTAAAAAAACTCTCAGCATGTCCTTTGGTATTGCTTTTAGACTTATTATCCATTTTAACCGAGCCACGTCATTTAAAATGTGGCGCTGTCATGTTGATTTCGATTTTAAATTGGTGATTAAATTGCAGTTAATTGTAGTCATTCCAACAATGTAGCATAAAATAAGGGTATACCTGCAGAATCGGGATACCAAACATGAACTTATCACTCTGCGAAGGTGGTTTAAAAACCAAGATTAATCACAAAAAAATATATTTCATTACAGTCTCCTGACACACCATTTAGTGTTTCTAACGGTGATTTGTTTAGGTTTAGTATCCCGATTCTCCTTGGTATTTATTTATATATATATATATATATATATATATATATATATATATATATATATATATATATATATTGTTACGAACTTTATAGCGTTGTACATTTCATAGTATTAGTTTGTGTTCGTAGTTTGTAGGGGTTTTAGGTATATTTTCTAAAGTAACAACCTTTGTAGCGTTTTATATTTCTTAAAATTAGTTTGTGTTCGCAGTTTGTAGGGATACATCTTAAAAAAGTCGAAGATGTATTCCAAAAACTGAGAAATGAACAATTAAAGCTCAATCCAAAGAAATGTCAATTTTTCCAGAAAGAAGTGAAATACCTGGGACATATAATCACAGAAGCTGGTGTACGAACCGACCCAGAGAAGACAGAAGCCATTCAAGGTTGTCCAATACCGAAAAATAAGCATGAACCAAGAAGTTTTCTAGGTCGCTGTACTTACTATAGAAGATTCATAAAAGGATTTGCCGATATTGCAAGACCTTCACATCGACTGATTGAAAATAGCAACAGGTATGAATGGTCCGCAGACTGCAAAACCGCTTTTATTGAATTAAAAAAGACACTTTGTAATCCTCCAATACTGTCATATCCTGAGCCTGATCAGATGTATGTTATAGGTGGAATTTTGTCCTAGATACGAAATGGCCAAGAGAAAGTGCTTATTTCAGCAAAGAACTTTGCAAAGCTGAGCGAAATTATTGTGTAACAAGAAAAGAACTACTCGCCATTATAAAGACATTGGAACATTTTCACAAGTATTTATATGGCCAAAAATTTCTCCTGCGAACAGACCATACATCAATAAAATGGCTTTTACAATTTAAAAATCCTGAAGGTCAAATAGCACGATGGTTACAACGTTTACAGGAATATGATTTTAAAATTGAACATGGAAAAGGCTTGAACCACAAAAATGCAGACGCTTTGTCGAGAAGATCATGTTCAGAAGAATGCAAGCACTGTAACAGACACGAAGAGAGAGAAAATCCTGACGATTTCTATTGTCGAAAGACACAGCTACAATGGTTTTTGGATTGGGATCCCAAAATCATCTCCAAATATCAACAGGAAGACCCTGATCTTAACATCATCATTAAATTAAAGAATAATAGATCAGATCGACCCACTTTTCAAGACATCTCATCAAAATCTCAAAAAGTAAAAGGTTACTGGGCGTAATGGGATTCCTTGATTTGCACGATGGTCTATTAAAAAGAGTTTGGGAGAGCTCTGATGGCAAAGACTACAGATACTAGACTATAATACCCACCAAAAAGGTTCCAGAAGTACTGCAAGCTTTACATAATAGTGTAGGTGTCGGATACTTAGGGGTTATGAAAACTCTTGAAAAAGTTCGAGAGAGGTTCTATTGGCTGGGGAGCCACGCAGATGTAAAAGATTGGTGCAAAACCTGTACCGACTGTGCTGCCAGTAAAGGACCGAGAACCCGTAGCCATGGTAAAATGAAGCAGTGCAATGTAGGAGTACCTTTTAAAAGAATTGCTATAGACATAGCAGGACCATTTCCTATTAGTAAATCCGGGAATCGCTATATGTTGGTAGCTATGGATTACTTCAGTAAATGGCCAGAAGTCTATGCGATTCCAAATCAGGAAGCCACCACCCTTGCTGAAATATTGTTTGAACAGTGGATTTGTAGATATGGGGTACAAGGAGAGATACAATCTGATCAAGGCAGAAAAAATCTGATATTTTTACGCACCTTTGCAAGCTTTTTAAAATCATAAAACTAGAACAACACCCCTACATCCACAGTCAGATGGAATGATTCAAAGATTTAACAGAACGCTGGAGAATTACATCAGGATACAAGTAAATGAACGACAAGATAACTGGGATAAATGCATTCAGCCATTTCTACTAGCCTATCGTTCAGCCGTTCACGATGCCACTGCTAGCATAATTTTTGGAAAATAATTACGTCTTTCAGTCGATTTGCTTACTGAACGTTCACCCGATTCTGAAGCAACTTGGGAAGACTACTGCAACTAAGTTAGTCTACGGCTGCAGGTCTTACACGAAGAAGTCCGTCAAAAGTTACAAATAGAAAGCGATAGAATGAAGACCCGCTATGACCTGAAGGCCAATACTGGTGGATTCATGGTTGGTGAAAGAGTTTGGTTGTACAATCCGAAAAAAAAAGGCGTACACCAAAGCTTCAAAAGTTACGGGAAGGTCCGTACAACGTAGTGACTCAACTAAACGATCTGGTGTACCGAATTCAAAAAAACCCTCATGCGAAGATGAAAGTCGTGCATCTGGACAGATTGGCCCATTATCGAGATCAAGATGGTTGATCGGGACGACCAAGGCTTGGAAGAGGGGCAATGTTACGAACTTTATAGCGTGTTACATTTCATAGTATTAGTTTGTGTTCGTAGTTTGTAGGGTTTTAGGTATATTTTCTAATGTAACGAACTTTGTAGCGTTTTATATTTCTTAGTATTAGTTTGTCTTCGTAGTTTGTAGGGTTTTGGGTATATTTTCTAATGTAACGAACTTTGTTGCATTTTATATTTCACAGTATTAGTTTGTGTTTGTAGTTCGTAGGGTTTTAGGTATATTTTCTACGCGTTCATAATTTATTTAAGTAATTTTACCTTTGTTAATTTTCTCAGTGGACGACTATGAAAGAAGGTCTGGAACTTTTTAGTGAATTCGATTTCCTTATTTTTAACTTGAAACGCCTATGATGGAAGGCCTAGAAATCACCGGATTATTCCTTTTTCTTATTTTGACTACCCCATATAGTAGGGAAATCCTTCTAGAGAATTAGAAAATCTTCCGGTATCGACCAAAAGGGTATATAAAGGGTCCAGATCGGCTTTCTTAGTCAGTATATTTTGAAAGTTCGTCGATGCAACTTGAATTAGTTTGACAAGTGTCACAATTAGGGTTGACAATAAAAAGCTTTCAAAATAACAGGGAGTGTATTCAATAATACAGTGTGAGTCCAAAGATCGGCCGTCTGGCGTATAGGCGGATCATTCTCTACGGGGCTGAGTTGAAAAAGGTTTTACAAGTCCTTTAAGGGGTTGTAACGGTTAGTTTTGGTTAGTATTTTTATATTTTATATATTTTATTTTTGCTTTTCCTGTTACTTGTACTTTCTACAAGACATTTCTAGATACTTTATACCCAAGAAGTAAATTAACTACTTTGTCTAAATATGCAGAACTGGTGCAATTTTATCAGAAATCATCCGACATAATACACGATGATAGTCTAATGTTTAAAATTTGTTTACTTTTCTTTTCTCAGTTAGATTTTTAGTATTTTACATAATACTGACTATAGCTTTAATAAAAATGTGCTACAGTTCCGAATGTGTTTTGATGAAAGTGGCAAATTGTAGCAGAATAAATCGGAAAATACACCAAATAGACAAATTAAGGCTAAAAAAATTTTTTTTGGGAAAACAATTTTCGCGCACCAAGAAAAAACTTCGTTTTGGTGTTCGGCTTTCCAAAAATAGTAGATATGCAAAAAATTATCGAAAAATTCGGTGTTTCAGCTATTCCGAATAATTATCAAAATAATATTTCTATATCACTATCACTACATAGTATAAAACAAAGTCGCTTTCTCTGTCCCTATGTCCCTTTGTATGCTTAAATCTTTAAAACTACGCACCGGATTTTGATGTGGTTTTTTTCAATAGATAGAGTGATTCAAGAGGAAGGTTTATATGTATAATAACATCCATTAAATAGTGGAGAAATACTGTTATTTTTGAGGTTTCTAATGTGATGTCGTTAATTATCATATTTTTTTCCGCTTACATTGCAAACGCAGGCTGAACCCTACGAGATTTATCAAAATAATGTACTAATTATTTGTACACATTGAAAAGGTCTACAGAAAACTCCGCGATGGCATATGTCTATCTCTCATGGATATCCCACAATAACATTTTTTTGTCATTTACTTTTTACGACAAATAATGGCAAATTTTGAAGCGATTTTAACCAATACAGCATTAATCCTTATCCAATTAAATTGCTTAAATACATTGTTGATTTAATATAGATCTATATGGTCCTTTACAGCACAAGATTTAAATGAATATTTTCGAAGATATTACAGATTTAAAATTGCGGGAAGTAGCGCTTGCGGCGGTACTGGCCGACCGGGGCGGCGGCAGCGTGCCTATAAATAGCGCGTCGGAGGCCGATGTAATAATTGTTGTAAAAATAAAATAAATAGTCACAGTTTTTCTGTAGTGTATTTAGTATCAGCATTGCACCCGTGCGAAGCCGGGGCGGGTCGCTAGTAGAGAATAGATGAAAATAATGGTGAGTTCCAATTGCACATCCGTTTTTAAAAAAGTGAATTCAAATTTTATTATGTTGTGAAACTCACAGTTTCTTTTTAGCATTTTGTTACATTTTCTTTGGAATCACGTTTTTTTCTTTAATAAAATATTTAAACTCATACTGAAACAGAGTTACTCGCGTGATAAATTGAAGGGGTCAATGTGTAAATTTATTAACTAACAATATATTTGATCTTGTTAAGGAAAGAAAGCCTATACAGAAGAATTTATAATTTAAGATTTGGATTTAATGCCCTCACTGATTTTTTAAGTTCAGTATAGAACACACAAATTTTCAAATATTTTTACTGCAGCGACAAAAGTTTTGTATGGAAGAAAGTAAGGTTCTCACGAAGACATACCTCATTCATAAAAACTAAACTGTGATATGTTTGCAACCATTTTGTTGTATATCATTAATAACAGAACAAAAAATGTCTCTTTATCATTGATACTTAATTGAATAGCAGCATACAAAATAGCTAATATACTAAAAACTCAAATTATTACTTACGCGCATTAACTTTAAAAATTACAAAACAAACACCACAAATAACTTGGTACCACATATTAACAAAGATCGCTCAGAGCAACAAACAAAATAAACTCGTTTCGTCGTGCATTAAATGTCGATGAACACAGATTTATTTATTTTTTCTTTTTCTCCGAATACCTCTTTATTAATCCGGTTATTCCAATGATTATTTTCCAAATCTGAACAAAATTTACATTTTCTACTTCTAATTTGGTGATTGTTTATGTTTATTAAAATTCTTGGATCCAAACCTTGCATGTTAAAGGTATTAAAGTTCAATTGTAAGATAATAAAATAATATAGAAAATATTTATAAAGTTTGCTGTATACATACAACCATTAATAATTTTTAAATATAAGAATGTGAATTTTAAAAATTCAAGATTTACAGAAGCTATTTTGTAAACTTTTGCTTGCAGAGTCAGAAAAGTAGGACTTACTATTTCGCTTTGTTACTGTAAAAATGTCCATTGATATTTTTATAAACCATAGCCGTAGATCATAGATTCAGTTTTTTTTGTACATTAAAATAATTCTACTAAATAATGTTATTATAAGTTAACGCCAACAGATAGTTATTCCACTGTTTAGATTTTCAAATTCTTGGTGGGTTATAAATTCGGAATTTATAGTGCGCTACATGAACTTAGCAAATTGAGACGCCCACACCCGCTGACGTAATAAAAAAACAGTGCAAGCTTTTGAGTTGATCAAATGTGTCATTGTACGCACATTGTTCAAAAAACAGAAGTTTGAGGAATATAAAACAGGGTTAATTGCTGTTAACTGATAAGGGAAAAAATTTGATTCTTAAATAACGCAAACGCTACCGATTCTAGCCTCAAATTGTAATATTCAATACATATATACAGAGTGTTTTCAAAACATCAGTATAAAATACTAGCGTAAATTCCTAAGGCTAATATGTGAGGATATAGTCCAATTTACCTCAGTCCAAAAGCTGATTTTCAAAATACAGACTCATACAGTTATAATAATTTTTTTTGTAAATAATGTCAATCCATTTGGAACCATCCAGGTAGAATAAAATTTGTTGCTCAACATTTTTGATTCCTTAATTGTTTCACCAGTTACTTCTCTATACTAGGAAAGACCAAAACTATGGTTAAAAAAAATTTTAAGCTAAGTTTATATTGAAACCGTTTTTCGGTGGAAAACAAGTTTTGCCCAAATGAATCTAACATGGTTACTTTTATAGATGTCAAGACAAAATAAAAACCAAAATTATAAAAACGATATGCTCTAGATTTTTTTCCTTACATAACACTACAGATAGCAGTGAGGTCATTAAAGAAAAATTTCACAGCTATAAAGTGAAAATCTTGGAACTTCTAGTGCAGCAAAATTACTAAAAGAAATAAAGACTCACTTTTAATAAGTTGAATATCTCAAAAAGGACTGAGTGGAAAAATAATGAAATCTATACAAATAATACCTGTTTATAATATAAATATATGATAAATATTAGGTAACTGAGATTGAACTGGTTCCATAGTTAAAGTGCAACAAAAGCGGAAAAATTGCATTATCCGTACATAAAATTTCATGGTAATTAATGTTACAAATTTACTTAAAATAGGGCCAATATTTTTAACCGACTTCTAAAAGAAGGAGGTTCTCAATTTATCGACTATGTATTTTTTTTTATGTATGTTCACCGATTATTCCGGAACGGCGACACCGATTTGAACGAAATTTTTTACGTTATGTGCAGGAAGTTGCTGTGGTGATCTCATATTTTTTTGGACTAAATTGGTGCACTTAAAATCCAAGATAGCGGTGACAATATGGCAGCCAAAATAATTTTGTCTGATTTTCTCTAAAATTGGTATGGAGGAATTTTCCGTAGCCGTAGATAACGAATCTGAAATTATTTTTAAAAAATTCAAATGACGAATAAAAAATTAATTTTGTCCGATTTTTTTCAAAATTGATATGGGGGAGTTTTTCGGATAGCACATTACAAATCTGAAATTATTAAAAATAAATTAAATATGGCGGATCCAATTTGGTGGATTAAAGATTCTAAATCTTTGATATTGTGTGAAATCAGTATTGGGGGATTTTTGTTAGTGTTATTTACGAGTTTTAAATATTTTTTGAAAAACTCAACCTGGCGGATTCAATATGCCGTCCTAAAAATACATTTTTTTATTTTCTCCAAAACTGATATAGGGTGTTCTTGAGGGTGCAAATCATGAATTTAAAAGTATTTCTTAAGGATTTAATATGGCGAATTCGATATAGAATACTAAAAATTTTACATTTATCGATTTTGTTCAAAGGTGACACTGAATCGATTTTGAGGATGTAAATAGCGAATATAAAATTATTTTAACAAAATCTAATATGTCAGTTGCAATATTGTTTCAGTTTTATTATTTTACGAACAAAAATATAAATAATTTTGTCAAATACCAACAATCAAGCTAATACTTACTATAAATTAATCCCTTATTTCCATCAAGTAGTCTCTTTAACAAATACATATAAAATAAAAGCTAAATGTTTTTGTCACTGTCACATTAAAAACCGGTTTTGTAAAAAAAACAAATGTGCCTAGAAATGTATCAAACACTCCACTTTTACCTCTTTCATCAAGGGTGTAGTTAGTTAATCTTTTGTTTTTTTTTTCTTGGCGCTCTTGAGATTTCTAAAAGCGTCAGTAGAGAGATTCTGGGCCAAGCCTTGGTTGGGAAAACTGGCATAAGCTCAGAAAGCAATATTTTGGCTGCTTTTTCTAATTATACAGCACTACGTTTATCCCAGTAAACAGCTAAAACCATATTTAGTGTTTTAGGGCAACATTTGCCACATTTTGGGGGATTAAAGTTAAAACTGTATTCGTTTACCCTTAAGTAAAGTGTAGTGAAAGTTATCACCTCTAAGAGGTCAACACCATATTTGTGACTTTTGATACTTGTTACACCCGCAAAGACAAGCATATACATGCCACAATCAGATTTTATTAAATCGGGATCTTCCTTTTCTATTTAACAACTGGAATTCCATGCCGGAGCCTAGCATAAAACACTCCATTGCTCCCAAAGAAGTTACAGGTTAGTGCTTGCTGAAAGAACTTAGACTCAGTGATAAAACCACACTTCAGGTATTAGAACTATATATAATAAACTGTGGTATTACCTAATTTATCGTATGCTTTCATTTTTTTCCTCTGTGATTGGGAACTAATAACACTTTCTGCATGCGATGACAGGATACTTTATATTTTTAAAGAACACAGGTAATCTGTTAAACGACCAAACAGATATCAACACCTCACCGTTGCCAAATATCTTTTAACAAAAACCCGTGTGGATTTCCCAATAATTCAAATACTAGGTAAAAAAATGTAAATTAAGGATATTGCACTTATTCATTATTGTAAATCTAGGTATCAGTTTTTCAAGTAACCAAAAATTTTGTCATTTAAAATGGAACTTCTGATGAAGCCACAGTGTTAGCGAAACGCGTCAAGTTTTTTAGTTAAACATAGTGGAAATTTGACAAATATTCGCTTTTATTCATCGCTGATATAATTATGTTTAATAAGTAATAAAACCAGTTTACTGTTCTGGTAATGTTTATTTTATTATAATTATTTTGTTGTCAATAAAGCATAAAAATTATCTTTGAGATTTGCTTATGCTCGAACATTTTGGTGTATCCAAGGAATATATTTTGAAACTCTGGTATATACGCCTGGATAGTTGGCTTCACCACAATAACGATATCCAAATGAAACTATTCCTTCAATCATCCATTTAGTAGTATCTGTGACAAGTGTTCTCATCAGGGGACCACCACTGTCACCTAAAAATTCAACAGTAACTGAAATTTAGCAATTTAAATCTGGACTTTCTCGAGCCTTCAACTACAGTTCCTCTATTTAATTGTGCATGCCGGGTGAAAACAATTACGTTTTTTCAAATGAAACATCTTTTTTGTTATTAGTTATTGGTAAATTTAACTCTTTTTGCTAATAAAATATTTTATCCTAATACTTTTTATCTTCCTTCCTAATTAAAAATTTCGGTTTTTATGGTTAGTAGGAATTTAGTTTTAACGAACTAAGAACACAGCTACGTAAATTGATCAGGAAAAAGAAAAAAGAACATGAGACAGAAAAAGTACCTAACTTACAGGCTGATTTTCAGAACGGCAATACTAGGAGGTTCTGCAAGGAAGTGGGGAGGCATAAAAAGGGATTCCGCCCAAGAAGTGCCACAATGCTAAAGGTTAACGATGGCACAATCACCGCCTCAAAAGTGGAGGTACTGGACAGGTGGAAGTGCTACTTTGATGAACTACTACACGTGCCGACGCAGGAAGAACCTGAAGCTACAGTATTCGCTACGGCAGAGGTTAATATCCCACCTCCATCCATGGAAGAGACCATTAGAGCCATTAAGAAGCTCAAAAATAACAGAACGGCAGGTCGAGATAATATCTTGGCAAAAAGCCTGAAACATGGAGGGAACGATCTAATCACACAAATACATAACCTAGTGAAATAAATTTGGAATCAAGAAATCATTCCTGATGAATGGAAAGAAGGGGTAATAATTCCACTCCACAAAAAAGGGGACCAAATGCAATGTAAAAATTACCGACGTATTGCTCTACTAAGCCACGCCTATAAATTATTCTCCAGCATTCTCCTTCAACGTCTCTCTCCGTATACCGAGGAGTTTATCGGAAACTACCAATGTGGCTTTCGAAGCGGAAGATTAACAGTTGACCAGCTTTTCACCATCCGACAGGTGCTGGAGAAATGTTGGGAGTTTAACAAAAACTTACATACCCTGTTCATAGATTTCGAGCAAGCATATGACAGTGTTATTAGGATAAGGTTGTGGGAAGCTATGGAAGAATTTGGAATCCCGCATAAGCTGATTAGACTACGTAGAGCGTGTCTGGAGGGGGCAAAAAGCTGTGTCAAAATTGAAGGAGAGTGTAGCCAAACATTTTCTATCAACAGAGGATTAAAACAGGGAGATGCTTTGTCGCCAGTACTGTTTAACCTTGCACTGGAGAAAGCCGTAAGAACAGTATAAGTTGACGCGGAGGTTTTTGGGCCAAGTGGTCCTAAACTTATTTTGGCCTACGCGGATGATATGGGCGCGATAGGAGAAAGCACAGTCAGTGTGAAGGAAAACTTCATTAAGATAGAAAAAGAAGCTCAGAGAATAGGGCTCCGAATAAATGAAGGAAAGACCAAATACATGCACGTCTCCCGCAACCCCGCCCGAGACAGAATCAGGCAGAACGTCACCATGGATGACTATAATTTTGAGCATGTGCGAATTTTTAAGTACCTGGGCGCAGTGATAACGGCAAACAATAATATGCAGGAAGAGGTTAAACAGCGCATCACACAAGCAAATAAATTTACATTTGCGATACGAAACTTGCTGAAGTCAAAATTTATCACTAGAAAGGCAAAAACCGAAATTTATCGAACAATAATAAGACCAGTAGCAATCTACGCCAGTGAAACATGGACCCTGACAGTCCACGATACGGAGCTGCTAAGAAGGTTTGAGAGAAAAATCCTGCGCATAATATATGGCCCATACCGAGACCTTGAAACAGGCCGTCACAGAATGAGGAGCAACATAGAGCTTGCGCAAATATATCAAAGCCCTGACATCATTCAAGAAATAAAGTCCAGAAGACTACGATTAGCAGGTCATATACAAAGGAGCCAAAACGATCAACTAATAAAACGGGTATGAGAGGAAGCACCACAAGGAAAAAGACCAGAGATAACAAGTTGACCAGCAAGAATGGAGGGAGCTGGCACAAGACCGTTCCAGGTGGAGGCAGATAGTCGAGGCAGTCAAGACCCACCCTGGGTTGTAGTGCTACGGAGTCAGTCAGTCAGTCAGGAATTTACCTAAATAAGTTTTGACAGTGTATTTGACTTTAACCTAAGATTAATTTCTGATCGGTAATATTACACTTTTTATTATTGACAAACCAGTACTTATGAAAATAAAATATTATGGTTAAGCTAAAGAACAAGAAGATATTACTCTTCTTATGATGATTGAATACGGGGGTAGACATAAATCTTTCTAAAAGGCAATCAACCTTTTCAATAAAACTTTCCCTGAACAGAAGACCATTTCCAAATCAACTTCTTCTTTAGGTGCCGTCTTCGTTCCGAAGGTTGGCGATCATCAGAGCTATACGTATTTTCGAGACTGCTGACCTAAACAGCTGGTTATTGCTGCAATTATACCATTCTCTTAAATTTTTTAACCAAGAGTTTCGTCTTCTTCCTACAGATCTCTTTCCCATAATTTTTCCCTGCATAACAGTTCTCAGTAGTTGATATCTTTCTCCTCTCGCAACGTGTCCCAGGTATTGTAATTTTCGTTTTTTAATTGTAAGTATGACCTCCTTTTCTTTATTCATTCTCCTCAGTACTTCAGCGTTTGCGATTTTCTCCATCCATGATATTCTTAACATTCTGCGGTACACCCACAATTCAAAGGCTTCCAACTTGTTAATATCGATCTTTTTAAGCGTCCATGCCTCCATTCCATAAAACAAAACTGACAGTATGTAACATCTTGCCAGACGAACCTTTAATTCAAGACTCAGGTCTCTGCCACAGAACACTCTCTTCAATTTCGTGAATACGGCTCTTGCTTTCTCTATCCGGATTTTGATTTCTTCAGAGCTATCGTTTTCATTGATAACGGTGCCTAAATAGTTGTATTTTCTGACGTGTTCTATATTTTGACCCTGTATGCGTATATCTGGGACATTTTGGGTTTTATGTGTAACTTGTATATAATTTTAATTTTTAGACAGTTTTATTGCTATGCTATGCTATGACTGGGTGGCATAACCTCACTCTTTTGGATTTTTATTAAAGAGGTTTATTGTTTTAACAGTGTTAATGTACTAGTATGTTGAATGTTTTGGTTTTAATTTTAATTTGTGACAAAGTTTTTTAAAAATTTTTTAATTGTATACAATTTGTTCTGTGTGGAGGCTACGGCTGGCGACTGCTCTCAGACTGGCAGGGTTAAGGTGTGCCCTTTGACGAGTGAGTGTGGTTGGTGAGTACTAAGCTTATTTGCTGACCATATTCTCTTGTTTTTAGTGTCTGAGCCCTGAGGATGGTCTGTTAGACCGAAAGCGCTTGGCCGATATTAATAAAAACATACACTGAAATACAAAACCTGTCTATTTCTTGATCTTTGAGACATGACATTCAGTGCAAATAACGCTTCTCTCGTTCCGAGTCCATTTCGAAATCCAAATTGGGTATCGCTAATATCTATTTCCAGTTTTTTATGTATTCTAGTGTGTATAACTTTTAGAAATGTTTTCAGTATGTGATTCATTAGGCTTATTGTGCGATAGTCGGTTCTTTGTTTTGCTTTTCCGTTTTTTGGAATAGTTACAAATGTGGATAAAAGCCATTCTTGTGGTATTATTCCTGTTTTGTAGATATGATTAAAAAGCTCCACCAATGCATAAATCGACTCTTCCTCTATGAGCTTGAGGACTTCCATCGGTAGTTCGTCTGGACCCGGAGCCTTTTCATCCCTCGTTCTTCTTAGTGCATACATTATTTCCTCTTTGGTTATATCTGGGCCTTCATCCTCTTGTATGCTGTTTAGATTAGGTTCATGTCTTTCATCTATAAAAGGTTCATTAACATAGTTCTTCCATACCTCCAATTTTTCTTCCAGTTCTGTTATTATTGTTCCGTTTGTGTTATATAATGTGTTGGGTTGTTTGCGTTATTGTGTGCCCGCAAGTTCTTTCACTTTTTTATGTATATTAAAAATGTTATGTTTCATCTGTAGATGCTCTATTTCCTCACATTCTTTTTTATAGAAATTTTCTTTGGCTATTCTGATTTCAGTTTTGATGACTTTTTGTATTTGTTTATAGCTTTGTTCACACTTGCCTTTGAGAGTTCTTCGATTATCCATTAGCTGAAGGATCTTATCAGTCATCCATTCTTGCTTTTGTTTTGATTTTTGTTTAGTCAGAATAGTCTTTGCGGGTGTCATCAACGCCGTTTTTAAGCCCAGCCATTTGTCATCTGTGCTCTCTATGTTTTGATTTTCGCCATTTGCGCACAGTATATTTAGATTGTTGTTGTTTATTTGTAACTCCCGTTTGATTTCTGGGTTACATAGGCGACTCACATCTATTTGATTGGTTTTTCTTTTGTGCAATAGTCGTTTTAATTTAATGTGCACTTGTGCTATTAGAGGATTATGGTCTGAATAGACATCTGCGCCTGGGTAAGCCTTAACAGATTTTACCGAGTTTCTGTATCGTTCGTTTATCAATATGAAGTCTATTTGATTTCTAGCTGTTCTCTGATTATCATCTTGTGTTGATTTCCATGTGTAGAGTCTTCTCTTCGGCAGCTCAAAGAATGTATTGGTTACCACCATATTATTCTCCTGACAGAACTGGAGCAGTCTATCGCCTCGCTCATTCCTTGTACCAAGTCCATATTCACCTACATGTTTGCCACTTTTCCCTTTGCCGATTTTTGAATTAAAATCCCCAAGAATGATTGTAGTATCTCGTGACTTTAATGAGTTTATTACTTGGTTGACTTCTTCGTAGAATTGTTCGATTTCCTCGCCAGACTTATCTGCATAATATTAAGTTTACCTGTTTTTTCCTGTAGTTGCAGAAATAGAATCCTATCTGACACTGGAGTAAAACTGATAACAGCCAATAACTACCAATAGGATATTCCATCATTTAAGTAATGTAAAAAACTTACCAAAGACTAGGCTTGGCGTCTGACAATAACTACCAATGCTATTAAATTTTGAATATTATGCTTGCTCTGCATGAGTAACTACAAAATTTCGTACTAGAACTTGATCCTGCATACTATATTAGGGAAAGATCCATTAGAAAAATACTTAAAGGAAATAAAATGTACTTTATAAAGAAACGTTGCTTGACAATTTATCAGAACAGAATGCAATTTTGTCAAGAAATAATGGTTATTACAGACTTATAACCTGATTTTGTAAACCATGTCTTATTTTCTGATAAGACTACATTTTGTCTTAATGATCTTGTCAACAGACACAACTGTCGGTATTTGTCTGAGCATAATTCTCGTTGAATAAGGGAATATCATACACAAAATCCTTAAAAATTAAATGTTTTGGCAAGCGTCATTGGAAACTATATTAGAAGACCCTTCTTCTTTCATGAAGATCTACTACTAATTCGTTCTTAAATGTGCGAAATAGAATTATACTCTATTTAACTAATTTATTTCATGATCAATGCAATGAATTGATATTCAGAAACTACATTTGGTTTCAACAAGATGGAGCACCAGTGCATCTTGGTAGATGTGTCGGAGCTATTAAGATGATACGTTTTCTGGAAGGTGATTAAGTAGAAGAGAGATCAGTGAATGGTCTCCTAAGTCACTGGATCTAATCCCTTTAGATTTCTATCTTTGGGATCATTTAGAGTCTGTAGTTTACAGTACAAAGCCGAACTCTTAATAGAACCTTGGCAATATAATTTCAAATGCATGATATCCTTCATCAGCATTTGAGAGATGTGCTTTTCTAGGTTTGAGAAAAGCTTGGATACTGTCACGTGGTTGAAGGGAAATATTTAGAACAGTTAATTAAACGGTTCTTAATTTAGATTATTCTTTTT
The DNA here is from genome assembly GCA_034092305.1 of Diaprepes abbreviatus. Classification (NCBI taxonomy): domain Eukaryota; kingdom Metazoa; phylum Arthropoda; class Insecta; order Coleoptera; family Curculionidae; genus Diaprepes; species Diaprepes abbreviatus. The sequence goes on from JASJET010000018.1 coordinate 14,770,284, forward strand.
TTTTTATAATTTTTCTGTTATAAGTGTTTGTATTTTTACACCTTTAGTTATCAATATTTTCGACACAGTAAAATTTAATCTTAGGATTTGCTATAGAAAAAATATTCTGAATTTGTTGGAGATTCAAAATAACAATAAATTTTTACCTTATAATACCTTTTAGCCTTTTTTTACAGTTGTGATAGTGTTAAAAGTGTTTTTTTTCCCAAAATAAAATAACTTTTTAACATCAAAAACAAATAACAATTTTTACCTGAACAAGCGTCTTGTCCCTCTTCTCCTCGGGCGCACATTTGACTCTCTGCAATAGAGATATTGAATACATTTGCACATATTGATTCACTGATAACTTTGAGTTCTGCTTTCAGTTTAACATTGCTGCTTCTACCATTTTCGGTTGTTCCCCAACCAGCTATAACTACGTTTTCACCAGGTGAAGATGCTTCATCTGGTAGCGGAAGGCAAACTGGTTGAATAAATTCTAAAAAAAATCGACAATATTACAAATCACATTTAAAAATATTGTGTTTGTGTCAATATTTAATGGTTTGATGCCCAACAGGTTTCTAGAAAAATAGACAGATTAAAATTTGTTCTTTGATTACTGTTACCTTAAAACTAACGAATTTTAAGGTATACCAATTGCAACGCCAAAAATAAAAAATAATATAAAGCTTAAGTTATTTTCTTATCAACAGTTTTTGTCGGTTTTTCCAGCCATTACTATTTTTATTTTCTTCTATATCAAGTCTTGATATCGGCCTTTATCGTCGGTAAATCACAGAAACTTAAGTTTAGTAAATTATGTCATAATATTTTACCTATACTGATAAAAGTATAGGATATCTCTAAAAGTCTATACAAAAACTAGCGCATATTCTCAAGATTAAAATATGGGGATCTTGCGGAATTTATCTTTCAAAAGTTGATAGTTTCTAGAATAAAAGGTCTCAACATTACAATTTTTTAAAATTTGTTATGAATATTTATCTTAATAATAGCTTGATTTGCACTAAATATGTCACTTTGAGTTTTATTATATGAGGTATCAAGATTTGATAATAGTTCTGATGTATATACATTGCAGAGGATGCCTTCAGCAGCAGTTCGGCTACATCTAAAGCTTCAAACCTTCTTGTTCTTTGGTATTTTAAATTTCTAATTAAAAGTTATAATTCTTTGGCATTTTTTACCTAAAAAAGTTATACCTAGTAGGTGTCGCTTCGAGCAGCCGTTCCTAAAATATGTTTTAAGGTGCGTATAGATATGGCGAGTCGAACGTGAGTCGAGTATGCCTCGAACTTCCAACGAGACTCCTTTGAAATTTTGCCGATTTCTATTGTTATCGAGGGCCATCGTCGGCAAATTTGAAAAGAGGTAATAAATGAAGTTAGGTCACAAGAAGTTAATTTTTTTATAGTTCTATTGTTTTCGAGTAGCTCGACCGATACTCGCAGCGATCCGTTTTCTGTCGGTTTTTTGGTGAGAACTCAAAGGATTTTTTTAATCTAGTGGGACGGGTTTATGACACACTTTTTCGAAAAAATTTATTTTGCAGTGAGACTAAAGACACGAGATTTTCTTATTTTTTTGTTAATGAAATGAAATTTATTTAGCAATTGGCATTAATTGATTAAAAGTTGTTCATAAATGAATATGGAGTGATCGGAAGAAAATAGAGGAATTTGAAAATAATTCCAAAATGGACAAAAATTTTAGAGGAGAAAATAAGTAAGTGTGTGAAATGAAATTGCGTCAGAAAATTTTCAGAAATCAGCAAGAAGAAAATTTCGAGTGCGTCTACCATATGGAAATGGGCAGCTGATAATATATTTTTCTTTTGGAAATGACTGCTTCTATTTTGTTTAATATATATTTAAAATGTAACGAAGGGATTTTGGTGAAATTTCTGTATTATCCGCTAATATATTGGAACTATAAATTTTCTAGAAGTTCGAATCCTAACCATTTTTGTGTGCAAGGTAGTGTGCTATTTTAGTCCAAGTTTTCGTTTTTTATTTAATATACTTTTTACGGTAAAATCCCACTTTATAAAAGTAACAAAGCTGTCGTTTGTTCTTCATTGTCAGACAAAGTATGATAATTGTATGCACACCTGTGAAGAGGCATAAACCAAAGCCATAGAAATTCTCAGAACAGATTTCATAAATAATTCAGCTTTCCGAATTCGGATAAAGCAAGGGTTAGATATTGTATGTGTTTTAAGTATGTATTTGAGGAGAGAGTTGTATACTTAAAAGATAATTAGATTTAAAAGTATACATCTCAGTTGGGCAATTAACAGTAACGACATTTTTAAATATACTTCAGATGTGTATGAATGTAAGGCTCGGCTATGTTATTGTCTTACAACTTTCAGTGCTAGCTATTGAAAATTTCTACTTTTACTCCAAAACTACAACACATAGGCGAATTAAGGAAAGAAAAAGTGGAACTGTGTGCTAGCCTAAACCGTACCCTAGAAGAAAAAAATTATACGAATACTTCAAAAACATACTAAGTAGACACGTTCACGAATTAGAAAGTTTTTAGTTAGAAAATATCAAGCAAGTCTCGATAAAGTTTTGAAAGTTATGAATCAAGACTAGAATGCGAAAAACCAATCTGTAGAAAGTGCTGACGTAAATGAATTTCTCGTAGGGAAAGTGAAAATAGAGGTGATACAGAGGAAATACTTTTAGAGAAAACGGTATTTGCGAGAAATTAGAAAATACTACAGGGAAGGCATTTAGATGTAATCTGTCTCAATACAGGAGACATATTACAAGAAATGTATGAAGATAAGAATATAGCAATTTTTCGTGAAGCATTCTTAGAAGGGTTATTGACAGTTTTAACACCCTTATCCGCTCAGTGCCACAAACTCATTACAACTCATATTGGAGGGAATTTATAGGAGTTTTGCAGCAGTTTGAATCGAAATCTACCAAAGATTAAAGTGAATAAATGACGGCGGTTATCTTTTTAAGATATTTTTATCAAATGATACAATTGATTCCCGAGAGGTCTGTTATAGTTTTGGATAACGCCAGTTATCATTCTAGACTGGTGAAAAAGTTGCCAATAACATAGTTGACAGGTTGGTTATCAAAAAAACATATTTCCTTTATGAACGGTTTATTAAAGAAGGAACTTCTTGTAAAAATTGCGAACGAGAAAGAAAAACAATTTAAGAAATACATGATAGACGAATGGGCTGATGAACTTGGAAATGTTGTGCTTCGAACACATTAATTAAAATTCACACACAACTAATTCGTAACTCAGGATAACCCAAAATGTAAACTATAAGGAATACATTAATTTCTTAATACTTTAAAAAAAAAATCAGCGAGGACTGGTGAAACGGCATTAACTATGTTATTAAAGAAAAACTTAATTGAAGTTCGCATCGATACAGCCACACTCGCCGCGACAATTATCGCCAAAAAAACTAAAAAACAAACTGGTTAAATTTCGCTTTTTTACTTTGAAATATTAAAGATAATTAGAAAATAACACTCCTAAAAAAAGTAGGTGCATTTTTAGCAACCTGAAAACCGCCATATTGAACCGTGAACCGACGACCTACGTATAAGCTAATTTCGAGATTAATTAAGTAATATTTCGAAAATAAGAAAAACTACGTCTTATTTATTTCGGAATATAATGATATAAAGAAAATTTTAGCCAATTTCACAGCATCACTTAAAAAATTAGATTTATTTCTAATATCCCGATACCACAGTTATGTTGAACCCCATATAATCTGATTTCGGGATGCATTATTAAATATTTGGAAAATAAGAAAAAATTAATTAAATTTTGTTTCGGAATATAAAGAATATAAACAAAATATAAATATTTTTTTTTCTTTACCTTTTATTGGTTTACTCCGTCCAGACGCTAGAAATCTCTTTTGGCACCGGGCGTCGAAGAAGAGTTTGAACCGATAAAGATCAGTTTGTTGTAAGCTCGTCACGCGCTCGACTCGCCATATTTATACGCACCTTTAAGTTCCGAGACTCATCGTAGCTCCTTTCATACTTCATCAAGATTTAGGACAGGTCTAACAAATTTAGAGTGCGTTTAAGGGGTAACAGGCCAACAACAATAAAAATTTATATAGCAAGGACCTAACAGTAACGTTTCGTCTTATTTTCAAAATATTACTTTTAAACAATTCAATCTGACGAATCTTTATCGTTTAATTGAAAAATTGATCATTTAGTTCTTAAATTTTTTGCTATGACCGAATAATGCACTAACGCAGAAGTGATCGATATGATATTAGTCAATGGAGAAAAATTTCCAACAAAACTCGTATGAAACCACCGCACATTTTCCGCAGTTAAAAGGAGTCGTCAAGAACTGGTGGTGTAACTTTTGCAACAGTTGATTATGGACGAAATCTTACTACTGGATTAATAGAAGTCGAGGAAGAAATTTTAAAACAAGTCTGAGATGCAGTAAATAGAACGTCAAGAAAACAGCTATTGCATCCATTCCACCCCCAGACAGTACAAAAGGTTTTACCTCTCGACCTCGAATTGCGACTAGGCTTCTGTCCGATTCATTATCGAACGAAAAGTTCATGATGTAAATTATATTAAAAATTTTATTTCCTGATGAGTAATACCTTACATAATGAACATGCTGATTCTGACGAAAATTTGCATACAATAAAGGTTGCGCATTATAAACATGAATTTAAGGCGATTATTGACAGATTTATTATTGGTCCTGTTACCCACCACCTTGTTTAAATTATCTTAAAAAATTAATAAAGGATATAGCGAGATAAGAGGGTCAAATCTGCCCCCCAAGCCATTCACTACAGCCAGTAGCGCATTTAATGAACAATACTAAAATATGCCTGTGTGCAAATTTTCAGCCCGCTACATATTCTTTACCGGGCTAAAGAGGTTATCACATCAACAACCGACTCTACCTGAAACAACTTCAAGAAAAACCATCATAAACTTATCTTCAAGAATACTTTCAACAGCAGAAGAACAACTACTAAGCAAGGGGCTTAATTTCGCAGTAACACCAAAAAGCATGGTCGTTTTAGATATCATAAGCTCTGTAGAATCTATACAAGTCGACGAAAACCATTCCGACGAGTTTAGGTGGAAAATAAAATCAACTTTGGAAGACAAGAAAAATCCTGTTCAAAATCTCTCCAAACTAAAAGCATCAGCCTTAAAAGAACTTCGTAAGGATGAATCCATAAAGATTTTACCAGCAGACAAAGAAAATGCAACGGTGATAATGGACATCGTAACGTACGACCAAAAAATCAGAGGTATCCTGGAAAAAGGAAAATATAGACAATTACCTCGTGACCCCACTAAATCTATAGAGTCAAAAATCTACGGAACATTAAGAAAATACCAAGACAATATACCTGACAACCTACGACCGGCGCTCACACCACACCACAGTAAGCCACCACATCTTTACGGACTACCAAAAATTCATAAAACAAACATACCATCGAGGCCAATAACCAGCTCCAGAGGATCCCCAACAAATGCACTGGCGAAGTTTCTCTTAAAAATCAAACAACCTTTAGAAGGTAACACAAACACATATGTTAAAAATTCTATACATTTCGTGAACGTTATTAGTAGCATCAATCTAGAGCCAGACGACAGACTAATAAGCTTTGATGTGAAAAGTCTGTATACTAATGTACCATTAGGGGAATCACTAGATATAATCAAAACTAGACTTTCAAATGATACTACTTTATCAGATCGAACCATGTTACCACTGGACGGGGTGATGGACCTTTTGGAGTGTTGCCTGCGTAGTGCTTACGTTCAAGTAAAGGACAAGTTCTACGCTCAGGACGACGGGCTTCCGATCGGTTCTTCAATCTCTCCAGTTGTCGCCTATATATATATATATATATATATATATATATATATATATATATATATATATATAGAATGGTTCGAAACTCATGCCATAGAAATGGCAACAGTGCAACCGAAAGTCTGGTTGAGATATGTCGATGTTACTTTCATCATATGGGAAGGCAATGATCAATGCCTTAACAAAACTATTAAAACTTCAGTATACAGAAAGCCAACACATACTGGACAATATCCTAATCATAATTCTAATCAATCTGTTGTAACAAAACAAGGAATTATACGTAACCTCTATAATCGCGCTATATCTCTATGCAATAATGGCGAATTACTAGAAAAAGAGGTAGCAACTATTAAATCCGATTTACAACAGAATGGTTATCCTTTAAAACTAATTGACGATGTTATAAATAATTTTAGAACAATGAACACTGGACAGCAAGAAACACATTCCATTTTCACCATTCCTTACATTAAGGGAACGTCGGAGAAAATAAAACGAATTGCCAATAGTTATAATATAAAAACAGCCTTTAATTTTGGAAATAAACTTAGAGCTAATTTATCAAAAACAAAACCTAAAACTACCGATAAGAAAGAACGTGTTTACAAAGTTCCATGTGAGTGTGGTGAAATGTATATTGGAGAAACCAAACGACCACTCGAAGTTAGAATTAAGGAACATGAAACTCATACACAAAAAGGGGAAACATCGAGATCAGGTACTGCAGAACAGTCCTGGGATAAACAATACCATATAAAATGGTCTGAGGCTGCGGCAATATGTATGGAACCCAATATGAAAACAAGAAAATTTATAGTAGCAGCATACATTAAAAACAATAATGGAATCTTCAGTAAACCAAGTGTTGAGATACCTAATCTTTGCCAACCACTACTTTGTAACATCAAATCATTGAGGTGTGTACAGTGAAGCGGAACTTTGCGCTTCAATGGACACAGTCCCTATATAAGCTCGTAGTCTTAAGACAAAACATTCAGTTTATACTTGATAACGATTAGAGATACGATCTAATCGAAACGTCGTAAAAAATAAAAATAAAGACAATGCAAGTTAGACCACATTTTAGTCAAAAAAATAAAGTTGAATAAACTGAACATAACACCTCTCGATTGTTATAGGGCCCATGGGAGGCTGAAAATTTGATCATAGGCATCTTTTGACATTAGTTATCGAACGCGATACTGGCCGTAGTAAATCGTTTGGGGCATATTTCATCATCTTATCCCTCTATAGCCTTTGTCAAATTTATTGGGTAATTTTCCACTGGCTACTAGATAAAATATATGATTCTTGTACAATAGTGCATCACACACTTCACTTTTAATGTTGGAAATCATTTGAATAAGGGCTTTCAAAATCGATTGATGGTCAAAGAAAATGATACTTCTACTAATAGGCAACACCCGCTCAAATAATTTAATAAGTATAATTTTTCTGTTTAGGGTTGTTATTGACTTTGATTATTATTCTTATTGTACTTTGTCAGTTCGTTCTTACCTTATTATCATTGTTAGCTCGTTGTTGTGTAAATTTTTGTTGTTGTGGGCTTGTTAGCTCTTAAATACGTTTCATTTTTTTGGATCAGTTCTAAATATGGATAAAGGGTTAAGGGTGGCTATGACTAGTTCCAAAACGTAATTAAATATTTAAATTCGGTTATTTCAGAAACAGCTTCTCGAAGCGACACCTACTAGGTATGACTTTCTTGAATAAAAAATGTCAAAGAATAACAATTCTTAATTAGAAATTTAATATACCGAGGCACAGAAAAGTTGTGAAGCTATAAATGTAAGCGATATGCTGCTGGTGGTCCCCTTTGCAATATATATCAAAATTGTAATCAGATTTTGATTTCTCAGTCAAAAAAAAAAACAAAGTACTAAATTTAGCCCAGCTACTATTAAGATAAATATTTACAAAAAAAATTAAAAAATTATAACTCAGACAGTATTTTGGAAACTATCATATATTGGACTAAGATAAAATGAAATAGATCTTCATATTTTAGCATCAGAAATTTGCGCTTGCGTTTTGTACACACGTTGCAGAGACACTCTGTATTATATGTAAACACTAAGGATATAAGGAACTATTAAATATTATTGCTTACCTGAATATTGTACTTCTGATGCGAGTCGTACTAATGCTATGTCATTTTCTCTGCTATTCGCCCTATTAAAATCTGGATGAGTTATAATTTTGTCTACGGCAACATTAATCTCTTCTTCATTACAAGAGGTTATACCTTTATTCACAACACAGTCTCTTCCAGCACTCCTCATATCGTATTCTCCCAAACGAATATTTACTCTACAATTAGAAGTATAGCTCTACAAAATGATTATTGTAATTCTGAGTTATGTATGATCCTGTACCTTTAAGATCATATATCAGATTTTTTATACTGACAAAGTACGTTCCAAAATCAGATAGGTATGATACATTCAAGCTCGTTTTTAACCTATGAAATCCCGTACCCCAACCAAGAACCCCTCTAATAAAAAATTTGTTCAGAGAGCTATAGAATGTTAGATCTATCCCTAAAGGATAGAATATCAAATAAGAAAGTAAGAGAAAGAAGTGGAAGAGTTAATATCCATCTGCATAGAAAGAGAAAACCTAAATTATTACAGAAGGCTTTAGTCAGCATTGATTCATACGTGGTGATTCGATAATGATGAAAATATAACTTGCATGGCATTATAAAGGGTGAGTCAACGATTGGATGAAGTAAGTTTGTGCCTTTTCGGTGAAATTTACAAAGAAACTATATTTATTGTTTGATACAGTTTATTTTTACGGGGATTTTAAAAATATTTAGGACTCTACAGGGTGAGCCAAAAAACTAGGACAGCATAAAGTTGTATTTTTTTAAATAGAACACCCTATATACGAATCATATTTTCGATTTAGCTTATAATTCTAAATCTTTTTTATTAAGGGTTTACTATAACAAAACTTTATAGTTTCTGAGATAATTAAGTTTAAAAAAAAAAGTCACATTTTCAAGAATCAATTCAATCCTAAATAACGTTTTCAATTTTGCGACAAATATATTCAAATTTGGAATTTAGCAAGGCCAAGGACAAGTTAACATAATTTTTACCTAATATTTGCAATAAAAGTTACAGGGTGTTGAACATATCGGCTCAAATTTGAACAAGTTTAAATGAATAAATATCTTTTTTTTTAATGGTACACCCTGTATATTTTCATGTTATTTAATAGAGTAATAAAAACCCTAAAAGTTTTGTTCAATATATCCTATACCTATTTATAATAGTTTTTGAGATATTTCAGTTTTTCTTATTTTCCATACTTTTTTACAGAAATAGTCTTCATTATCATAGTAGTCATGTAAAATAATAAAAAGAAACTACAGAAACAAACAGAATGTGGTTAAATATGATGAAATACATTATTCGTTATATTACAACGGCAATAGTTTAATTAAACATAATGTGAAAAAATTAACACAATAATAACGACAAGGCAAATACATATTTACTTTTATACTAAATTGAAACAAAAAAATTACCTATTAAATACTGAGATTAATTATTTCTTTTTAATAACTGTTCGAATAAACAACCCTCTTGTGCAATGCACAAATTTAGTCTTTTTTGCAGATTTTCTCGGACCCTGGACAAAATTAGTGGCGTTATTGTTCTACAGGTATCCCTAATCCTGTTTCGCATATCTTCCACTGTTGTTGGTGGATTAACATACACCTTATTTTTAATATAACCCCATAGGAAGAAATCTAATGGGGTGATGTCGCAAGACCTTGGTGGCCACTCAATGAAACCCCCACGTCCAATCCATTTTTGCGGATATCGTTGGTCCAAGAACGCACGAACTTCACAATGGTAATGCGGAGGCGCACCATCGTGCTGGAACCATATACTGTCGAGCTCATCCCTATCGAGACCTTGAAGCAGTTGGGGTAGTTCTTCTTGTAGAAAGTTCAGGTAACTATGGCCATTTAGTGGTTCATTAAAAAAGTGGGGTCCAATAATTCGATTATGATGAATACCACACCAAACATTTAATGACCAGTGGTTTTGATGTTGCACCTCTTTAATCCAAAATGGGTTTTCTGTGGCATAATAATGCATGTTGCGTCTATTTACGGCACCGTTACTTCTAAAAGTAGCTTCATCACTAAACATTACCTTGCATAATAAATTTGGATTTAATTGAATCTCCGCATTTATTGTACGACAAAAGTTTACACGACTTTCAAAATCCTGTCCATGCAATTCTTGGTGTAATTCCATGTGATATGGATGATACCTATATTTCTTGGTAGTACGATTAGCGGTGGATTGTGATGTTTCACATAATGCTGCTAACTGACGGCTACCAATATATGGATTTTCCTGAACATTCAACAATACTTGTAGTTCTTTTTCTTCATTAGTTACTGGTTTGTTGACCACTTTACGTTTTGGATAATCAACAGTACCAGAAGAATCAAATCATTGCATTAAGTTTTGAAAAGTATGGGTATTAGGCTGGCGTCGATCAGGATACTTCATTTTGTAAATTCTTTGAGCAAGAAGGCAATTTTTTTGAGCCTCTCCTATTGTATAAATCATATCTATTAACTCATTCTTTGGAAAATTCATTTTACAATATAAGATGAATGCAAAAAAAACAAAACTACACTACATAAAAACCAAAAGAAGCGATTGCGGTTATAAATTTGACACACAGAAAAATGTTCTTTTACATTGTTTTTGCCATGGCTACTATGATAATGAAGACTATTTCTGTAAAAAAGTATGGAAAATAAGAAAAACTGAAATATCTCAAAAACTATTATAAATAGATATAGGATATATTGAATAAAACTTTTAGGGTTTTTATTACTCTATTAAATAACATGAAAATATACAGGGTGTACCATTTAAAAAAAAAGATATTTATTCATTTAAACTTGTTCAAATTTGAGCCGATGTGTTCAACACCCTGTAGCTTTTATTGCAAATATTAGGTAAAAATTATGTTAACTTGTCCTTGGCCTTGCTAAATTCCAAATTTGAATATATTTGTCACAAAATTGAAAACGTTATTTAGGATTGAATTGATGCTTGAAAATGTGACTTTTTTTTTTAAACTTAATTATCTCAGAAACTATAAAGTTTTGTTATAGTAAACCCTTAATAAAAAAGATTTAAAATTATAAGCTAAATCGAAAATACGATTCGTATATAGGGTGTTCTATTTAAAAAAATACAACTTTATGCTGTCCTAGTTTTTTGGCTCACGCTGTAGAGTCCTAAATATTTTTAAAATCTGCGTAAAAATAAACTGTATCAAACGATAAATATAGTTTCTTTGTTAATTTCACCGAAAAGGCACAAACCTACTTCATCCAATCGTTGACTCACCCTGTACATACATAAAAAAAATTCATAGTCGACGAATTGAGTACCTCCTTCTTTCAGAAGTCAGTTAAAAGGGAAATAACCGTGGTGTTGATATTAAAGATATTAGAGAAATTTAGACTGAACAAAAAAAATTTAAAAATTTAATAATTTGGTAATGTGGCATGTTAAGGAAAAAAATAGGAATGAAAAATGATTCAATAGGACTCCAATTTTTTTAGAAAATGTAGATCGTTATATATTTAAAAATTTAGAAAAATTATATCGCACGCTTTTGCAAGACATCTTGTATTAGTTACGCTATTTTTAAAATGTACCTCCTTTTAAAACCATTTACATTTCGCCTTTTAAATTTTTCACTGATTTAACGACGTAGCTGCAATTGAATGAAGGATTACTAGATTTAGAAAAGAACAGGAACTGATTGCGAACTTTGAAAATTTGAAATTTTGAATGATAAGGTGGACGTAGTTCCAAATATTTATTTATTTTTTTTTTAATGGAGGCATTATCACCTTGGAACGATTTATTACCGTTACCCATAAAAAAATTTAAAATTCAAATACAAACTTTTCAACAGTTTGATATAACAAATTATTAGTTCTTCTAAAAAGAATTCATTGATAATTATAAATAATCTTTATTGACGAAATGCTACAAACACAAAAAAAACAAGTTCTTATCTCAATTGCCATAATATATACTTAAATTTAATTGCTAATATTATTAACCTGACTCAGATGATTATGTTTAATAAATAATAAGACACAGTTTATTTTTCTGGAAGTCTTTATTTTATTATAATTATTTTGTTTTCAATAAAGCATTAAAAATTATCTTAAGATTTTTTACGCTCGGACATTTTTGTGTATCCAAGGAATAACTTTTGAAACTCTGGTGTATACGCCTGGATAGCCGGTTGTACCACATTGAGAGTATCCAAATGAAACCACACCTTCAACCATCCATCTAGTATTATCTCTGGTAAGTGTTCTCATTAGGGGACCACCACTGTCACCTAAAAATTTAAAATAATTTTAACAATTTAAATAAACCTCAATTAATATATTTCATGAATCTAATTTAGAATATTTTCTCTTAAAAACTAAGTTGTTCTCATTCTTTTAGTCTAAGATAGGAATCCACAAATAGTTTCTTTTTCCAAGTTGTATTGTTAAATACCAAAATAAATAAAAGTACGGTAAATAATGAATTGTAAGTCTCAAAAATATTAAATTTTGAATGAGACTTTTTGGATTATTTATTGATTGGTCATAAAATGTAACAGCGTGAAGTCCCAATGGCCTTATCATCGCAACCCTAAAAAGTTTTATTACACTAATTCTAATTCAAAAGATTTGTGTCTTTCTATCAGACTCAGTAATTCTTTTAATAGTTTTCTCATGGAGATTGTTCCCTGAGGATCAATCAAGAAACCTATGCAGTCTCTAGTACAATACAATCGCGAATGATGTAGTTTCTTCCATTCCATTGCAAAGTTTTGAAATTTTAAGTCATCCCTAATATATATATATATATATATATATATATATATATATATATATATATACAGGGGCGGATCCAGCCTCTCTCCTTGGGGGAGGGTGCGATGATATCACAAAAGTACAGTATGGCAAGCGAAGGCAAGTTGTAGACGGGGGGGGGGGGGGAGGGGAGACATCAGCAACATTTCCATTTATAGTGTAAAAGGCAGGGCCGGGTTTATTTTTCTGAATTTGAAGTTTTTGGAGAGGGGGGGCGATCACAAGAAAAAACAAGTTGTTGACAGGGGGGGGGAGGATGCGGGCAACATACACATTACTAATATAAAAGGCAGAATCGGTTCTATTTTCCTGAACTCAAAGCTCTTGGGAGGAGGAGGGCGATCGCCAGCATACACATTGCTATACTCTATTCAAGAACTAGAGAGAGTAATAAAACTGTTACCGAAACCTCCAACGTACCTGCTCTAATACCGCAGGTAACTGAGAACTGAGGCGAATCTAATTATATTTAATTATATTTAAACATTATAAGGTTTTATAAATTTACTGCAACAATAGAGTTTCTGATAGTTCAATTTAATTTCTGTTAGTGAACAAAGTACACCTTACAGTATGTCCTTAGTGATTTATTTTGTTTGTGCTTGTTTTTATATATAATATGAGATTAGTGAGATACCCAAAAGATATGGCTTCCACATCTATATTTATTCCAAAATCGTTAAACCCGGGCACTTTTTCCTCAACGAAAAACTTATTACGATGAATGTTTATGATGCCTTAAAATATCAATATCTAGAAAATAATAAGTTCTATTGAGATGTGTTCCAACATGACAGGAGTTGGAAAATCTACTATGTACCGAATACTGAAGGAGAAAAAACGACTGGAATTGTTAGTACTCCCAAGTCACATTCGATCACAGGCAGACGAAAAACCTCGTTGGAAGAAGAGATGTAAACTGCAATAAATTATGAGAAGCAGTTCCCAATCGTCGGGATTTACCTGAAATTAAAAGAAATGAGCTCTGGAAACTACTCAGAGAACATAATTTTTCTGGGAAAACCAGATAGAAAATCTGTTCTTATAGATCGTCCGGAAAATGTCCGTTATCGAAGGAAATATCTCTCTCAAGTTAAAGGTAAAGTTGTTAGAAATAACACAACTTACAAAATTAGTAATTTAACAAAACTTTTGAAAGATTTTTTGGAATAAAGTTACTGCAGAAAATTTGGAAAAATCCATATAATAAAAGAATAAAAGAAAATGTGGAAAGTCGATCTCATGATCCTTGAGATAGAGGAACCAGTTATAATTAATTTGGGCGAAGATGGCTTCACTGACTTGGATTACGAATTAGATACGTAATGTTTATCAGCGTAAACACAATTTATTATTTAAATATTTTTAACAAATAAAAATTAATTACATTTGAATCCCTTTTTAGTGTTTAATTGCAATTCTGCAGATGATTTAAGAAATAAATGAACTGAAACCCCAAATGTCCTAAAAATGTTTTTAATTAATAATAAAATGACCGATTGCCCAAAAAAATTTTCATATTATATGGACGAATTTTTTTTTTTTTTATATATATGTTTAACTTCTTGTATTTTTGACAATGGGTATTTTGTAAGTATTTAAATTATAACTTAGAATTTTTTGAGAGAAAAAGGGTACGTTTTATTCTGAATGTGCCTAAAATGGTTGCTATGGCAAAATTAAAAATAACAAAAATACAGTTGTGATTTGTGTTAAATATGTCAAAATTGTCTATATTTTCTAATGTATGTGCATTATTAAAAAATCATAAGAAATAAAATAATATTATAAAAACTTTTTAGTTTAAGTTTATTACCGAAATAATATTCTATGCTATATGTACTTAGTGATAAAATAAATCTCTTTCCGATGCCTATGACAAGGATTAAAATTCTTTTTAACACTTCACACATCCAAATATCTATTGTTATCCAACCCAAATAGTCTATTATTATAAACCGGTATTTTTGATTATAAAATTTCTAACCTATATATGTTTCAAAGATTTTGCCAAAGACACCGGTCTAAGGAACACAAGTATTTTGCGGGTAAAAAAATGATTTATTACTCTCTCTGGTTCTTGAATAAACTATAGTAAAGGGTGTTTTTTTTATAGAGGTATAGAACTTTAAGTTGGCAACACTTTTTTAACTGGCGGCCATTTCGTCAGCTGTCAAGTGATTTATGTTTAGTTTGGTTTGGCATTTCAGCATGAATAGACTGACGCCTGAACAACGCTTCCAAATTGTGCAAATTTATTTTGAAAATCATGGTTCTGTTCGAAATACGTATCCCGCACTATGTCCATTTTACGGTCAACATAATCGTCCATCAGAGCAATTAATTCGATTAACTATGGACGTTTTCGCACCACGTTTACTTTAAATGATAATACGCATCCACAGAGACGTCATACAGTGCGTACAGAAGAAGTCATTGCTGCTGTAGAGCGTAGCGTAGAGGAAGACCCGAATCAGTCTATCCGCCATCGTGCACAGGAATTGGATATGTGTCCATTCACTTTATGGAAGATTTTGCGGAAAGATCTCGGTTTGCGTGGTTACAAAATCCAACTCGTGCAAGAACTGAAGCCACACGATCACCTAGCAAGGCGTAGATTCGGTGAATGGGCCCAAAACAAGATTGCCGTTGATCCCGATTTTCATAAGCGAATTTTGTTTAGCGATGGAGCTCACTTTTGTTTGAATGGATACGTCAATAAACAAAACTGCCGTATTTGGAGTGATGATAATCCTCAAGTGTATGTTGAGACACCGTTACATCCAGAAAAACTGACTGCTTGGTGTGCTTTATGGGCTGGTGGAATCATTGGTCCGTACTTCTTTAAAAACCATGCTGGTCAGAACGTTACAGTCAATGGTGACCGCTATAGAGCCATGATTACTGACTTTTTCGTTCATCAATTTAACAACCATGATGTGCAGGAGCTGTGGTTTCAACAAGACGGCGCAACATGTCACACAGCTCGTGCCACAATTGATTTATTGAAGGAAACGTTTGGTAACCGCATAGTTTCACGTTTCGGACCCGTGAATTGGCCTCCAAGATCGTGCGACTTAACGCCGCTAGACTATTTTCTGTGGGGATATGTGAAGTCGCTAGTCTACGCCGATAAGCCCGAAGCGATTGATCACTTGGAGAACAACATTCGCCGCATTATTGCCGATATACGGCTACAAATGTTGGAAAAAGTCATCGAAAATTGGACCTCCAGATTAGACTACGTCCGAGCCAGCCGTGGTGGTCATATGCCCGAAGTCATATTTAAATTATGCCAGAAGGTTATCTTTCGAATAAAGTAAATTTCATGTCAATTTAAAAAATTCATCTTTGTTTTATTCCCTTTAAAAGTTCTATACCTCTATAAAAAACACCCTTTATAAGAGGGAAAATCGGGTCTATTTTCCTGAACTCAAGGCTCTTGGGGGGGGGGGGCGATCGCCGCCCCCCCCCCCCTTGGATCCGCGGCTGTATATATATATGTATATATATATATATATATATATATATATATATATATATATATATATATATATATATATATATATATATATATATATTCACAGTCTCCGGACTTTCCAGTCCTAGAAATATGTTCTAGTTTACTATTAACATTTTCTGAAACCATTTAACATACCTTTTTTTATATATTTAACATTAATTTCTGAGATTGACCTATTGTAATTTACTTATATGTCCACAGCTGTCTCAAAAAATGTCGGGCAAAACAGTGCTCTTTATAACAATCTGTTTTCAAATGGTTAAATCTGGTTTCGCCTGGCTTATCCTATATAATAAATATTTTAAATGTTAAACTGCAGGTCCTCCTAAATTTCAAGGTAAATTACTATTTTTCTCATTTTGCAGTAGACAAAATAAATGGTGAAAATTTTTTATAAACCAAAAATGTACGAGAAAATAATGGACTCTATTTTTGTACAGGGTGAGTCAACGATTGGATGAAGTAGGTTTGTGCCTTTTCGGTGAAATTAACAAAGAAACTATATTTATTGTTTGATACAGTTTATTTTTACGCAGATTATTAATTCAATATTTCTTAATTTAAATTCTTATTTTTATAATTTTTCTTTTGTAAGGGTTTATATTTTTACACTTACCTTCATATTTTCAATACGATAAAAAATAGTCATCGGGTATGCTATAGAACAAATATTTGAAATTTGTTGGAGATTTAAAATAACTGATAACATTCGGAATGTTCCATTTAAAGAAATTATAAGAGATATTGTAATTTAGCCGTTGTTGACATCACTAGCATATAACATACACAATGAAATAGAAAAATTGTAGTTCTGAAGGTTGAAAAGAATCCGCATCCGCTATCACTTTTAAATAAGCCATTCCGGAAGATTTACCCAAGCCTACAACCACACGACTTTTGGTATTATTTTTCTCAATGACTCTTTTTACCCTATATTATTCTTTAGACTTTTGGTACAGTTTTAACAGTGTTAAAAGTGTTTATCTCAAAATAAAATTTTGTAACATTTTCTTAATTTTTTACCTCTACAAGAGTCTTTTCCGTCCTCTCCTTCGGCGCAGATATGATTATTGTCAATACTGATATTAAATCGCCGGAAAGAATTTGCACAATAGAAAGCATTGACAACTTTGACATCTACTTTCATTTTAATATCGCTATATGTATTATTTTCGGTTAATCCCCAACCAGCAACAACTAAGTTTTCACCAAGTGAAGATGCTTCATTTAGCAGTGGAAGGCAAACTGGTTGAATAAAGTCTGAAAAAAAACGATAATATTAAAAAAGGCCTTAAAAAAATTTTGTTTTAATATTTAATGGATTCATTTTCAACAGGTTTCTAGAACTAACAAACCGATGGAAATTTGTAACTTGGCTACTACAACCTTAGCGATAACAAATTGTAATTCAACGGTCAAAATAAAGATTAATGTAAAGTTTAAGTTGTTTTTTATGATTTTTTATTTGTCGATTTTTTCAGTCACTAGTAAAGGTGCTAGATATAAAAAAATTTAAAAGATAGAGATAGTTGTAAGAATGAAAGAAAATATATTGTTGTCAATTAATAAGTTTAAGTCTTGTTAGATAAATAAAGACTTTTTGATGTCTGATTTGAGTCTACTTTATTTTTTTTTCTTAATCAGGTGGCTCTGTAATAGTCTCTACCTTTTAGGGCTCATCCGGCTAGCTCCCAAAGGAACGGAGAGTGGTCTAGGTAAAATGCGCCACCTGTATTGGTGCCCTAAAGGTTAAGGCAGAAACTCCAAGAAAACACCCAAAAAAATTTCAAAAACAAGAATCTATATTTTTTACGTGTTACGGTGCAAATGTAACCACCGAGAGTGGCCTAGCGCTTCTCTGTTCGAAGGAATAAACCATATGAGGAAACACAATAGTTTTTAAAGAGGTAGGTACGCTGATCATTTAATAATTATATATACAAAAGAAAATAAAAAGCTATGGTGTTTTTAAATTTATAGGTTTTACCGAAGCCAAAATTTAGGCAGATTAAAAGTCTATAATTCCCTGAAACGACACAGACACATAAAACCTGATTAACGGCGGCTTCTTGATGTCCTGATGTTGAGGCTCTGGATCACTCGGTGTGATGGTATGTACAGCATGCAAGGCAGGTGCCGTAGAGATATCTGCAAGAAGGCCCGAGTGGTCTGGTATGTACAGGGTGAGTCAACGATTGGATGAAGTAGGTTTGTGCCTTTTCGGTGAAATTAACAAAGAAACTATATTTATTGTTTGATACAGTTTATTTTTACGCAGATTTTAAAAATATTTAGGACTCTACAGGGTGAGCCAAAAAACTAGGACAGCATAAAGTTGTATTTTTTTTAAATAGAACACCCTATATTCGAATCGTATTTTCGATTTAGCTTATAATTTTAAATCTTTTTTATTAAGGGTTTACTATAACAAAACTTTATAGTTTCTGAGATAATTAAGTTTAAAGAAAAAAAGTCACATTATTAAGCATCAATTCAATAGTTTAATTAAACATAATGTGAAAAAATTAACACAACAATAACGACAAGGCAAATACATATTTACTTTTATACTAAATTGAAACAAAAAAATTACCTATTAAATACTGAGATTAATTATTTCTTTTTAATAAGTGTTCGAATAAACGACCCTCTTGTGCAATGCACAAATTTAGTCTTTTTTGCAGATTTTCTCGGACCCTGGACAAAATTAGTGGCGTTATTGTTCTACAGGTATCCCTAATCCTGTTTCGCATATCTTCCACTGTTGTTGGTGGATTAACATATACCTTATTTTTAATATAGCCCCATAGGAAGAAATCTAATGGGGTGATGTCGCAAGACCTTGGTGGCCACTCAATGAAACCCCCACGTCCAATCCATTTTTGCGGATATCGTTGGTCCAAAAACGCACGAACTTCACGATGGTAATGCGGAGGCGCATTATCGTGCTGGAACCACATACTTTCGAGCTCATCCCTATCGAGACCGTGAAGCAGTTGGGGTAGTTCTTCTTGTAGAAAGTTCAGGTAACTATGCCCATTTAGTGGTTCATTAAAAAAGTGGGGTCCAATAATTCGATTATGATGAATGCCACACCAAACATTTAATGACCAGTGGTTTTGATGTTGCACCTCTCTAATCCAAAATGGATTTTCTGTGGCATAATAATGCATGTTGCGTCTATTTACGGCACCGTTACTTCTAAAAGTAGCTTCATCACTAAACATTACCTTGCATAATAAATTTGGATTTAATTGAATCTCCGCATTTATTGTACGACAAAAGTTTACACGACTTTCAAAATCCTGTCCATGCAATTCTTGATGTAATTCCATGTGATATGGATGATACCTATATATCTTGGTAGTACGATTAGCGGTGGATTGTGATGTTTCACATAATGCTGCTAACTGACGGCTACCAATATAAGGATTTTCCTGAACATTTAACAATACTTGTAGTTCTTTTTCTTCATTAGTTACTGGTTTGTTGACCACTTTACGTTTTGGATAATCAACAGTACCAGAAGAATCAAATCTTTGCATTAAGTTTTGAAAAGTATGGGTATTAGGCTGGCGTCGATTAGGATACTTCATTTTGTAAATTCTTTGAGCAAGAAGGCAATTTTTTTGAGCCTCTCCTATTGTATAAATCATATCTATTAACTCATTCTTTGGAAAATTCATTTTACAATATAAGATGAATGCAAAAAAAACCAAACTACACTACATAAAAACCAAAAGAAGCGATTGCGGTTATAAATTTGACACACAGAAAAATGTTCTTTTACATTGTTTTTGCTATGGCTACTATGATAATGAAGACTATTTCTGTAAAAAAGTATGGAAAATAAGAAAAACTTATAAATAGGTATAGGATATATTGAACAAAACTTTTAGGGTTTTTATTACTCTATTAAATAACATGAAAATATACAGGGTGTACCATTTAAAAAAAAAAAGATATTTATTGATTTAAACTTGTTCAAATTTGAGCCGATGTGTTCAACACCCTGTAGCTTTTATTGCAAATATTAGGTAAAAATTATGTTAGCTTGTCCTTGGCCTTGCTAAATTCCAAATTTGAATATATTTGTCACAAAATTGAAAACGTTATTTAGGATTGAATTGATGCTTGAAAATGTGACTTTTTTTCTTTAAACTTAATTATCTCAGAAACTATAAAGTTTTGTTATAGTAAACCCTTAATAAAAAAAGATTTAAAATTGTAAGCTAAATCGAAAATACGATTCGTATATAGGGTGTTCTATTTAAAAAAATACAACTTTATGCTGTCCTAGTTTTTTGGCTCATCCTGTAGAGTCCTAAATATTTTTAAAATCTGCGTAAAAATAAACTGTATCAAACAATAAATATCGTTTCTTTGTAAATTTCACCGAAAAGGCACAAACTTACTTCATCCAATCGTTGACTCACCCAGTACAGCAGCCAAGGCAGGTGCCATAGAGAAGTCAGCAAGAAGGCAACGAAAGGAAAAGAAAAAGGGGGAAAAAAAGGCCTAAAATAAAAAATGGACTTAGAAAGAACTCAATGTTTTAGGTTACGAGTGAGGTAGGTTACTTATTCCTTTTCTGAACATATCCATAATTAAAACAAAAATTAAAACAAAAACTTACCAGTGATGTTAGGTGGCCCTTTTGTGGTGGAAAAGAAAAAAATAGAAAAAATTGATATCGGGTTTGTCTCCCGAACTGACCAAACCAAATCAGCACACAGCTTTTAAAGTACATAAAGCAACTTTTAACTATAAATTTGGTCAATGATCCGAATCTTTTACATTAAAATCTAGCAAAATTGCTAAGTGACCTTTCCGGTGCAACTCTGCAAGGAAAGTGTTCTTATCACTTCAAGATTTTTTTCTTGTCCCCAGAAAAACGTCCAAGGAAACGGCGGGAAAAATACAGGAATCTGTATATCGACGTTAATGACAACTGACAAGCCTCTAAAACAATGAAAAATAAAAATTTGAAATTTTTAAATTATTATAAGAAATTTACTTAGCAATTAACTAGGACAATTGTGGTACATTCAAAAATTTATAGCAATAAATAGGCTTTTGTTGAAGTAAAACTGTCTCGCAAGAAAAGTCGAGTAGATTCTAACCTTAAAGTTTATTTATATTAGACACTAAGGTAGTTTTTCCGTTTTTAGCTTAATAGAATCTCTCATAGTTATACGATAACTAACACAATGGGAAAATTAAAGTGTCTAGAAGACACAGAAGATCCAACAGGATCCAGAGAGCTTCCACTCAGAAATCTGTCGATCCTGCAGCCAAATCATTATCTGCTCACTCGAGATCTCTCGATGAAGGTAACAATAACCGCAAAATACAATTTAAATTAAGAATTTCTAACTAAATATTCTATACCGAACCACTCTGTACAAGACTAATACCTTTCGATGTTTTAGGTACAATGGAGAGAAGCCTTAGGAACCCAACATAACAACAACAAGGACTATCGAACAGTTACTATGGATTATAATAGCATAATTGTGAACTAAATTCTAATAAACAAGATATATTGCCAATGTTTTCTTCCATTTGTAAATATGTTCCCAAAACAAAAAAACAAAACACATAAATGATGAAGGAGGTAAGCGTAAAAATTACTATTTTAGATAGGAAGGTAGACAGGAAAAATAAAAACGAAACAAAGGATCTTTTTTTAGAGGTATACAACTTTAAAATGAAATAAAATACGTATAAATAATGTTAATAGCTATGGTTTATGCTTTATTTAACAGTAATTACGCTAGGAATGTTGACTTCCAAGTGATCCAACGTTTGTGGCTTATCGATGTATACTAGTAACTTTACATATCCTCAAGGAAAGTACTCTATAGGTGAGAGATCAAACTAAACTGAAATCAGATTTGGATTTCTTATCCTAAAAGACCTAAGGTATCAAATTTAGTGAAAGTCACGGTATAGTTAAGACAAATATTTACTAAAAATTATAACTCTGATACCCTGTATAATTATCAACTTTTGGACTAAGGTGAATTTGGCTAGATCCTCATATTAGCACCAGTAATTTGCATTAGCACTTTATACAGATTTTTTAGAGACGCCCTATACAGGCGCGGATCCAAGGGGGGGGCGGTGGGGGCGATCGCTCCCCCCCCCCCAAGAGCTTTGAGTTGAGAAAAATAGACCCGATTTTGCCTCTTATACTATAGTTTATTCAAGAACTAGAGAGAGTAATAAATCATGTTTTACTCTTTTTTTCTTCGCAAAATATCTGTATTCTTTAGAGTCCGGGGTCTTTGGCAAAATCTGTGAGACATATATATTTTTCATAGAAATGGGTTAGAAATTTTATAATCAAAAATACCGGTCTATAATAATGGACTATTTGGGTTGGATAACAATAGATATTTGGATGTGTGAAGTGTTAAAAAGGATTTTAATCCTTGTCATAGGCATCAGAAAGAGGTTTATTTAATCACTAAGTATTTATGGTATAGACTATTATTTCAGTAATAAACTTAAAATAAAAAGTTTTTATAATATTATTTTATTTCTTATGATTTTTTTAATAATTCACATACATTAGAAAATAAAGATAATTTTGACATTTAACACAAATCACAACTGTAATTATATTATTTTTAATTTTGGCATAGAAACCGTTTTAGGCACATTCAGAATAAAACGTAGCTTTTTCTCTCAAAAAATTCCAAGTTATAATTTAAATACCTATAAAATACCCATTGTCAAAAATACAAGAAGTTAAACATATATAAAAAAATTAATTCGTCCATATAATGTGAAAATTTTGTTCGGCTATAGGTCATTTTATTATTAATTAAAAACATTTTTAGGACATTTGACGTTTCAGTTTATTTATTTCTTAAACCATCTGCAGAATTACAATTAAACATTAAAAAGGGATTCAAATGTAATTAATTTTTATATGTTAAACATATTTAAATAATAAATTGTGTTTACGCTGGTAAACATTACGTATCTAATTCGTAAGTGAAGTCAGTGAAGCTATCTTCGCCCAAATTAATTATAATTGGTTCCTCTATCTCACGGATCGTGAGATAGAGTTTCCACATTTTCTTTTATTCTTTTATTATATGGATTTTTCCAAATTTTCTGCAGTAACTTTATTCCAAAAAATCTTTCAAAAGTTCTGTTAAATTCTTAATTTTGTAAGTTGTGTTATTTTTAGCAACTCTACCTTTTACTTAAGAAAGATATTTCCTTCGCCTACGGACATTTTCCGGAAGATCTATAAGAACAGATTTCCTATCTGATTTTTCCCAGCAAAAATTAAGTTCTCTGAGCAATTTCCAGAGCTCAGTTCCTTTAACTTCAGATAAATCCCGATCTTCATTGATTTTAGTTAGAATTTTCTCGACGGTTGGGATCTGTTTCTCATAATAAGATGTATGTACAACTCCTTTGATTGCAGTTTACATCTCTTCTTCCAACGAGGTTTTTCGTCTATCTCTTCAGTATTCGGTACATAGTAGATTTTCCAACTCCTGTCATGTTGGAACACATCTCAACAGAACTTTTAACATTATTATCTAGATATTGATATTTTAAGGCATCATAAACATTCATCGTAATAAGTTTTTCGTTGAGGAAAAAAACACCCTGGTTTAACGATTTTGGAATAAATATAGATGTGGAAGCCACATTTTTTGGGTATCTCACTAATCTCATATAATATATAAAAACAAGCAAAAGCAAGATAAATTACTAAGGACACACTGCAAGGTGTACTTTGCTCACTGACAGAAATTAAATTGAACTATCAGAAATTCTATTGTTGCAGTAAATTTATAAAACCTTATAATGTTTAAATATAATCAAATATAATTAGATTCACGTTAGTTTTCAGTTTTATTATCCCTCTAGTTCTTGAATAGAGTGTAGGAACGTGTATGCTTGCGATCGCCCTTCCCCTTCCCAAGAGCTTTGAGTTCAGGAAAATGGAAACGATTCTGCCTTTTATATTAGGAATGTGTATGCTACTAGCACTCCCCTCCCGTTGACAACTTATTCTTGCGCTAGCCACTCCCCCCAAGAGCTTTGAGTTCAGGAAAATAGACACGATTCTGTCTCTTATACTAGAAATGGGTATGTCTCCCGCATCCTCTCCCCCTGTCGACAACTTGTTTTTTCTTATGATCGCCCCCCCCTCTTTCGAAAAACTTCAAATTCAGAAAAATTAACCCGACCCTGCCTTTTACACTAGAAATGGGAATGATGCTGATGTCTCCCCCCCCCCCCCCCCCCGTCGACAGCTTGCCATACTGTACTTTTGTGATATCACCGCCCCCCCCCCAAAGAGAGAAGCTGGATCCGCCCCTGGCCCTATATAATACATAAACATTTTCCCCCTAACTCCTAAATTGACAGTAGAAGACTAAATGTCACACTTGCGACAATAAGTTAAACAACTTAACAAACCTGAAGAATATAAGGATAAAAAACCATTTTCGGTTATAATTAAACGCGCAAAAATAAAAAAATTTTGTTTATTTTCTGTAGACAATTATTCTTATTTTCGATTTCAAGGTTTTATCACTAGATTTTTATTCTTGATATTCGTATTTGAGCATTTAATTGTTGACGTTTGAAGTATAAATTATAACAATTTGATAAGAAAAACATAACAGGCCAACTAGATCGGGTTTAAGTCTTAAACCTTTTCAGCGAATCTCGATATAAGGAAATATTCAACATTTTTGCTCACCTGAATATCTTACTTCTGATGCAAGTCGTACTAATGCTATGTCATATTTTTTGTTATCGTCACCAGTATAACTTGGATGAGGTATAATTTCATCTATGGCAACATTAACTTCCTCCTCATTACAAGAGATTATACCTTTATTCAGAATACAATCTCTTCGAGGGTTACTAATGTTGTATTCGCCCAAACGAATATTTACTCTACAATTAAAAGTATACATATGAGCTGTCGACAAAATTACTATTTTAATTCCGAATCATTTATAGACGTTTACCTTTAATTTAGTATTTGAAGTCTATTATACTGACAAGGTACATTCGAAAATTGAATAAGTGTTATACATTCAAGTTTTTTATTTATCCTAATAACGCTGTCACACTTAAAATTTCAATTTAAGTAAGCTTTAGTTAATTCAGTTAATTTTACCTCATTTTTGCAAATACTTACTTTATAGGTATCAAAATATCTTAAATTTCCCTCATTTATTCTTTAAAATAAAAGCTTTCCATTCATTGCATTTTTGATCTTACTATGCTACGACCCTCGTAATTTTAGCAATATATCGATATTTTACCATACTGTGGGTTGACTTTTTTCATAGTTGTGGAATTTACCGTAATTTTTTTTTAAATAGATCTTTTTCTACGCTATTTATCGAGGAGGTACTTCCTTTATTGACTATTGTATAGGACTTTATTGAATGGTAGCAAAATATATTGAATGCATGAAATAACTTTTTTTCTAATTTTATCTTACAATAAAATGATTTATATTTTTTTCTATTCATTTAGTATCTACAGTGGTTTTCGGGAGTTGTACTGAGCAGCTTATCTTTTCTGGTTAATACAGTTACCATGATAGTTCTATTTGTACAAATTTATTATTATTACGATTTTATCTCTTTAAAATCGCTTACTGCGTCCACAAAATAAAACACAACACTTTTTACTAAATTACTTCCAATATTATATTAAACTACTTCTTAACACAGCTAAATTTCAACTATCTAATTACTACTTCTAAATACCTTCCAGGGGCGGATCCAGCCTCTCTCTATGGGGAGGGGGGCGGTGATATCACAAAAGTACAGTATGGCAAACGACGGCAAGTTGTCGATGGGGGGGGGGAGACACCAGTAACATTCCCATTTCTAGTGTAAAAGGCAGAGTCGGGTCTATTTTTCTGAATTTAAAGCTCTTAGAGAGGTGGGGGGCGATCACAAAAAAAGGCAAGTTGCCGATAGGGGGGAGGGAGGATGCTAGCAGCATATACATTCCTAGTATTAGAAGCAAAATCGGTTCTATTTTCCTGAACTCAAAGCTCTTGGGAAGGGGAGAGACGATTGCAAGCATACACATTTCTATACTCTATTAAAGAACTAGAGAGAGTAATGAAACTGTTACCGAAACCTCTAACGTACCTGCTCCAGTGCCGCAGGTAAGTGAAGACTGCCGTAAATCTAATTATATTTAATTATATTTAGATATTATAAGCTTTCAAAATTTTATTACAACAATAAAATTTCTAATAGTTCAAAATAATTTCAGTGAGCAAAGTACACCTTACAGTGTGTCTTTAGTGATTTAAATTATAAGCTCGTAGTCTTAGGACAAATTTCAGTTTATACTTGATAACGATTAGAGATACAACTTAATCGAAACATCGTAAAAATAAATAAAAATAAAAACAATGCAAGTCCGACTACCACATTTTAATCAAGAAAGACAAGTTGATCAGTACAACTCCCGAAAACTACTGTAGCTACTAAATGAATAGAAAACAATATACATAATTTAATTGTAGAATAAAATTAGAAAAAAAGTTATTCCATGCATTCAATATTTATTTTGCTACCATTAAATAAAATCCTGTACAACAGTCAATGAAGAAAATAGCTTCTCGACAAGGTGCGTAGGAAAACCGAGATCTATCTAAAAAAGATTACGGTAAATTCTACAACTATATAAAAAAAACCAAGCTCGTTTTAATAAAATATCGATATATTGGTGACATTACGAAGATGCAATGAATAGAGTGCTTTTATATTAAAGAATTAATGAGAGTTGTTTAAGGAAAATAATATTATGATGCCTACAATATGAGTTTTGGCAATGAGGTAAAATTAATTGAATTAGATAAAGTTGATAGAGCTGGCTTAAATTGAAATTTAAACTGTAACAATACATTTTCGCATTATACACTAAAGAAAGTACTAGAAATACTTACAATTTCCCAAGTTTTTTAATATCGTACCCGATTACACAATGCGCTGCGGTTAAAATGTATCTTGGATTAATTAAAGATCCTGCACATGCAATTGTTCGTTGTCCAGAAGGATTAATATATTGAAAAACTGCCATCCATGGGAACTCATCTAAAGCAGTTGCTTCACCGTGAAAAATTTTATTTTCAACCTAAAATTAAAGAAAGTTTCTGAAGCTATTAAGTAAAATAAAACAATCAATATGTGTTTTATTGTTTACATTTTAGAAGGTTTCAATCATTAATAGCAAATTAATAATTTTCATAATTAGAGTTTAAAAAAATAATATCCATTACTTAGGAAACATATGTCTTAAAATTCACATTTTTTTTTATTTCTCATTCCGACACGTATTGTATTATGCCAATGAGATGCATTCTCGATATTTGCCAAATTTCTCAAGAAATTCAGAGACGCAATTCTACATACTAAAATGATAGTGGCAATTCCTATAAATATAAAAAAAAAACATTATCGAAGTGAAGTAATTAATTCTAGATCGTCTATTGTATGCTAAATATTAATACAGGGTGAGTCAACGATTGGATGAAGTAAGTTTGTGCCTTTTCGGTGAAATTTACAAACTATATTTATTGTTTGATACAGTTTATTTTTACACAGATTTTAAAAATATTTAGGACTCTACAGGGTGAGCCAAAAAACTAGGACAGCATAAAGTTGAATTTTTTAAAATAGAACACCCTATATACGAATCGTATTTTCGATTTAGCTTATAATTTTAAATCTTTTTTATTAAGGGTTTACTGTAACAAAACTTTATAGTTACTGAGATAATTAAGTTTAAAAAAAAAGTCACATTTTCAAGCATCAATTCAATCCTAAATAACGTTTTCAATTTTGTGACAAATATATTCAAATTTGGAATTTAGCAAGGCCAAGGACAAGTTAACATAATTTTTACCTAATATTTGCAATAAAAGCTACAGGGTGTTGAACACATCGGCTCAAATTTGAACAAGTTTAAATGAATAAATATCTTTTTTTTTAAATGGTACACCCTGTATATTTTCATGTTATTTAATAGAGTAATAAAAACCCTAAAAGTTTTGTTCAATATATCCTATACCTATTTATAATAGTTTTTGAGATATTTCAGTTTATCTTATTTTCCATACTTTTTTACAGAAATAGTCTTCATTATCATAGTAGCCATGGCAAAAACAATGTAAAAGAACATTTTTCTGTGTGTCAAATTTATAACCGCAATCGCCTTCTTGCTCAAAGAATTTACAAAATGAAGTATCCTGATCGACGCCAGCCTGATACCCATACTTTTCAAAACTTAATGCAAAGATTTGATTCTTCTGGTACTGTTGATTATCCAAAACGTAAAGTAGTCAACAAACCAGTAACTAATGAAGAAAAAGAACTACAAGTATTGTTAAATGTTCAGGAAAATCCTTATATTGGTAGCCGTCAGTTAGCAGCATTATGTGAAACATCACAATCCACCGCTAATCGTACTACCAAGAAATATAGGTATCATCCATATCACATGGAATTACACCAAGAATTGCATGGACAGGATTTTGAAAGTCGTGTAAACTTTTGTCGTACAATAAATGCGGAGATTCAATTAAATCCAAATTTATTATGCAAGGTAATGTTTAGTGATGAAGCTACTTTTAGAAGTAACGGTGCCGTAAATAGACGCAACATGCATTATTATGCCACAGAAAACCCATTTTGGATTAGAGAGGTGCAACATCAAAACCACTGGTCATTAAATGTTTGGTGTGGTATTCATCATAATCGAATTATTGGACCCCACTTTTTTAATGAACCACTAAATGGCCATAGTTACCTGAACTTTCTACAAGAAGAACTACCCCAACTGCTTCAAGGTCTCGATAGGGATGAGCTCGACAGTATGTGGTTCCAGCACGATGGTGCGCCTCCGCATTACCATCGTGAAGTTCGTGCGTTTTTAGACCAACGATATCCGTAAAAGTGGATTGGACGTGGGGGTTTCATTGAGTGGTCACCAAGGTCTTGCGACATCACCCCATTAGATTTCTTCCTATGGGGTTATATTAAAAATAAAGTGTATGTTAATCCACCAACAACAGTGGAAGATATGCGAAACATGATTAGGGATACCTGTAGAACAATAACGCCACTAATTTTGTCCAGGGTCCGAGAAAATCTGCAAAAAAGACTAAATTTGTGCATTGCACAAGAGGGTCGTTTATTCGAACACTTATTAAAAAGAAATAATTAATCTCAGTATTTAATAGTTAATTTTTTTGTTTCAATTTAGTATAAAAGTAAATATATATGTACCTTGTCGTTATTGTTGTGTTAATTTTTTCACATTATGTTTAATTAAACTATTGCCGTTGTAATATAACGAATAATGTATTTCATTATATTTAACCACATTCTGTTTGTTTCTGTAGTTACTTTTTATTATTTTACATGGCTACTATGATAATGAAGACTATTTCTGTAAAAAAGTATGGAAAATAAGAAAAACTGAAATATCTCAAAAACTATAATAAATAGGTATAGGATATATCGAACAAAACTTTTAGGGTTTTTATTACTCTATTAAATAACATAAAAATATACAGGGTGTACCATTTAAAAAAAAAAAGATATTTATTCATTTAAACTTGTTCAAATTTGAGCCGATGTGTTCAACACGCTGTAGCTTTTATTGCAAACAGTAGGTAAAAATTATGTTAACTTGGCCTTGGCCTTGCTAAATTCCAAATTTGAATATATTTGTCAGAAAATTGAAAACATTATTTAGGATTGAATTGATGCTTGAAAATGTGACTTTTTTTCTTTAAACTTAATTATCTCAGAAACTATAAAGTTTTGTTATAGTAAACCCTTAATAAAAAAGATTTAGAATTATAAGCTAAATCGAAAATACGATTCGTATATAGGGTGTTCTATTTAAAAAAATACAACTTTATGCTGTCCTAGTTTTTTGGCTCACCCTGTAGAGTCCTAAATATTTTTAAAATCTGCGTAAAAATAAACTGTATCAAACAATAAATATAGTTTCTTTGTAAATTTCACCGAAAAGGCACAAACTTACTTCATCCAATCGTTGACTCACCCTGTACAGCTAGTAAAAAAGACAATCTAGTAGGGCAAAAAATTAAACGTATTTAATAGCCCAAAAAGAAACGAAACTTCGATAGTTCTGTTAACCTTATTCTAAAAAATATTTTTTTATTAAATTGATAATATAAGTCCTTAAGAATAACATATACTTGATTGGAATGAAAAATATTTACGATTGTTGCATTTATTTTCGTTGACACGTCGCGCGTCGGTAGTACGCTCCGTTGGGAGGAGTTGAAAACTGTTATACCCCAAAATAAATTTTTTGAATTTGACGTGTAGCAGAATTTCATTAATTTTTATCGGATCCAAATAAAATTTTCTTTTTAAATTGAATTATTTACAGAAAGACTACAAAATAACAAAACTTATCCCAGCTATAGCAGACGTTGGTTCTAGTCGCAAAAGATTTAAAATCATATTTTTAGTTTTCAAGTGGCTATACTGGGTGTCCATATTATATTAAAGGGGTTTAAGGGGGTACATATTCAAAATAGTTTATGTTATACAGGATGTCTTAAAAGAGCGCGGAGCGTAATTTTTAACTTTTTAAAAATGTAATAATCTACATTTTTGTATCAAAGTTGAAGTCTCATTGAATCCTTTCTTGAACTCTAAAATTGTTTTGCCTTAAAATATAACGTTGCCGCATCACTACATTTTGAGAAAAATTTTTGGCCGAAACCAGTATCCCACCTAAATTTTAATAACAACACTACGGTTTTTTAGTTTTTAGTGAGAAGTCTTAGAACCATTTTATGTTATAATAATTTTTTCATACAGGAAGTCCTAAATTTTAATTTAAACATTGATATATTCAGTTTTGTAGGTATTTTTTTAATAGAATAACCTGTATTTACTGGCATATATATTCAGTCTTAAATTGTAACCCTTTAACCTCCTTAATATTGCGTCTATCAAATTCGTCATTTATATAACGATATAGCCGCAATCGACCAACGGAATACTAAATAGAGACCCTCTTTATTTAGGTTATATGCTCGGGTCCTTTCTTAAGTTTTATGATTAATTTAGACATCTCTGGCTTCTAAGATATTCGAATTCAAATATACCCAAAAATGTATATTCTACTTTTAGGTTAGAATATGTCAAAATTGTGACCTTGCTTGGGATAAACAAATTCAACGCACGAGATTACGTAGCCAATGAACTTTTGTCATTAGAAAAGGATTCAGAACTGCTAAATTCTCATTTATAAATCAAACATTGGTTTATCGAAATTATGTAAATAGAATTAGAACTAGAATAAATATTCTTATTAAATATCACCTCAGCTTGTTTATGTTTGAATATATAGGTAAAATAGTTTACCTTATCAACTTTATACAATTTAAAGTATTTCTAAATTCACACTTTAATGTACAAACTGCTTTGCTTAAAACCTTAGGACATCACACAAGGCTATGGAATGGATCATGTTTGGTATTTCGTTACAGGACAGGAAGGAAACAAAATTATAGACATAATGGAAGAAACAAGAGAGAAGTCGAGATTGGCAGGAGATGTTACCAGACTAGCTACAGGCAGATGGGCATCTAGAATAACAGAAAAAAAATGAAGACCAGCATGCTAAAACTTCAAAAGAAACTTGCTGCTTTGGAAAAGCAGCTTAAGATACAAACAGAAATTTTAGCAAGGTTCGAGGCTAGATTTGCCGACATATCGAAAGAGCATGATGAATCCCTTTCGAAACTTTCTTCAGAAGCTGCTTCGGGATCCTCAGCCAGATCTAACGAAGTTGAAAGCTCAGTGATGACCAAAGCTGCTAAAAAACCAGAAAAAAAACAGTGTAAAACTGATAATAATAAAGGAAAGAAAGGTAAAGCGGATTTACTTGAGATTAATAACAGTGACGATGAATCTGAGGAAGAAGAGCAAGACGATATGGGTATGGAGACGGATGATAAAACCACTGGAAGTTCCAAGAGCTACGCCCGCGGAGCTGTAGTAATCTCGCCTGTTATCGTAGATACAGAGAAGTGCTCTGAGCTGTAAAAAAGGAGGAAGGATCGGAAAATTGAGTTCTCCAAAGCTAGAGCAGTCAAGGATAGCATCAAGATTTTTACCGAAATGTAGAGACGATTATCGCAGTTTGACTGCGATGCTGAAAGAGAATAAGGAAGTGGCATTTTACATATATTAGCTTCCGAAGGAAAAAACTGCAAATTGTGGTCAAAGGAGTTCCAATTTCAGTCGAAATTCAAGAAGGTATTGCAGATCTACCGTAACAAGGATTTTAAGGACTGGAAGTTGCCAGAATGAAGTCCAGAAGAACAAGAAAGCCTGTGCCTTTGATGCTGGTGAAAACCACCAGCACAAGAACTGTGGTATCCAAGATAGAGAAAGTGTATAACCTGGTTGTGAAAATAAAAGGCAAGAGAAAGAGCACTGAGTCTGGGCAGTGTCTTAGATGCCAACGATACGGACACACCCACAGCCGATGCACCTTCCCTGCAAGGTGTGTCAAATGTGGCAAAAGTCACGAAGTATCAAAATGTACGCTGAAAAAGGAGGAGAAGGCTACCTGCGCCCTCTGTGGCAAAGTTGGCTATCCTGCCTCGTAGAAGGGATTCGAAAAGTACCTCAACCCAACGAAAGAGAAAACAGCAAATAAAACAGAGATAAAGGAACAACAATTCCAGAAAACCAACTGAGAGGAAAAGTCATGGAATTCTTGGCAGAGAATGCACCGGACGTGCTAGCTGTCCAAGAAACCAGATTCAATAGTCAAAACAGAATGACCTTCCCAAATTATCACACTTATTGATACGATAAGTCAAACCCAGCAATGACAGGCGGGGGCGTTGCATTGCTAGTCAAGAAGGCCATAAGCCATCGTATCAGTTAGTGTTGTGATTAACATGCATAATGGAGTTTTAGAGGTTACCTCGGCCTACAAAAGACCCCAAGATAGACTAGTCCAAGAAGATATAGATGATTTTCTTCAAGGAAACTCCTCAAAAGTTATTACTGGAGGTCTAAACTGTAAACGTCGAGATTGGAATTGTAGAGTCAACAATGCAGACGGGCGAAAGCTGGAAGAGAGTACAGACAGGTTCGGCGTTATTGTCAGCCAACGTACTTCAAAGCTAGACAACTGCCTGATATTTTGTACATAGCCATCCTGCATAATATAAGAGATGATTTCGAAATCAAGAATATGGTCGCCGGCTCATAAGATTATAACCGGATCATACTGAAAATGGGAAGCGAGGAAAAAATAGACGATGTTGAAATCACAAAGAAAACAGACTGGGCGCTGTTTAAAGACAAGGTTCTTGAGAAACTTGAAGCCATACCTAGGATCAACTCAGTAGAAGAGCATGACAGCCATACTAAGCCTGGAAGGAGCGATTGCCTATGAAGAGACGATTCAAGATCAGAGGATCGCGGTACATAGATACCCTTATGCATCGACTCTTCCGAGAATTAAAAGAATGATAGTCAACAGAACACGCCTCAAGAGGAGGTACAGAATGACCCGATCTGAAATGGACAGGACATATTTTCTAGGCAGACAAAAAGAAGTGTGGATGACCACAAAAGTAATGGGTGTGGCCCAGGAGAGGGAGACATGGAAAGGATTGAGATAAATATATGTATAGAAAGAGAGAAATAGGGATTAAGAGAGACAAAGAAGACGAAAATATTCAATGATGGCGTGTATTTTTTATGAAGAAAGTGTTAAATCTTCTATCTGGACCAAATGCACTGTAAGCACTAAAGAACTTAGATGCACTAAGGACAACGATGGGAGCCTAGCAAGAAACCAACATTAAGAAGAGCTAATCAAAAAGAGTCAGAGAACATCGTTTGTGAAAGGCCTCATGGTGAAAACCAAAAATGAAGATGATATTAAAAAATTTTTAGACTTTAAAATGCTGATGTGGTAATTTTTTTGCGTTTTTCTCATAACTACTTTATTCAAATTGGTGCAAAAGTATCTCGACATCTATTCAACCGATTTTGATGAAATTTGTACTGTATATTCTTAATATTATCTGTTAGACAGCACATATTTCCGACATTTTGTTTTTGACTTTCTATAATGTATTCATAAAACTATGGTGCATTTGTAAAATTGGAAAATTATTTGTTATATGGAATAGACGCATCAAAGTAAAATAATTTAATATATCGTCTAGGTGCAAGCTTGTGGAGGCCCTTGGACGAGCACCTCAGGAGCCCTTATGTAAATCCGGTCCTGGTTATAATGGAATAAAACATTTTAATACGCATTAAATAACTAGATGATTTCATCATTTTTTATGGGCAATTTCTCTCTGAGAAATTTTATATTATAATTATTATGTATTACCGAAGAGCTACGGGAACCTATCATGGGCATGCCCAACACGCGCTTGACCATTTTTAATTTTAATATAGTTTCGGAACATTTTTTAAGAATTTATACTAAGCTGCAAACCAATTGAAATTGTCGTTTTAAAAACAACTAAAATTGGAATATCAAAATACCTGAAATCCACAGTTTTGCCTATTTGGAATTAACGGATTGGGTGTAGAAGAAACGTTGTTTACTCGGGTACCGCAGCAAACATATGGTTCTCTTGATGCATCAAATCCACAGCTAATAAAGAATTAGAATATTAGAGTATATAAAGGATTATTCACCCTATACGGCACGGAATATTACTGCCGAAATACGTGACTTTCAAAAAGTTTTACTTTTGGGATATATGGTGGTCTAATATAGTTACGTTTTAAAATTATTTTCATATTATACAAGGTGTCCCAAAAGCTCTGAAAGTGCCAAAGTTGTGTTTTTTAAATAGAACCCCCTGTATATTATCGCATTTTTGGAATCTCCGATTAAAATAAGTGCTTATCTTAATAAAGTTTATAGTACTCAAACCTTAAAGATTTTTAAATAAACTGAATTTTGCCAAAATCTAACCTAACTTTCAAGTTTCAAATACTTAAGAAGTATTTCAGTTATGTACTTGAAATTTAAAGTGAAGTGTAACAATAAATCATATTTTATGTTCCCATCATAATAAACTTGCTATATTATACAGGGTGTCCAAAAATTAAAACTAATCAAATAAGAACTTTAAATGGCTATAACTTAATTAATGTAAATAGAATGCAATTCTTTTTGATTTACCAGAAAATGTACAAATACCTATCGAATGGTGTTCGATTTGTTTGAAAATTTACCTCTACATCCAATCGTCAGCGCAATAGACTCACTAACCTACAATATAGGTTAATATCTGGCCAAACTTTTACATCCCTTTACAAGAAAAACCGAATTCTTTATTAAAAACTCTGGACACTTTGTCCAAAGATTAAAAACCATCCAATTAGAGCCAGGAGAGATATTGGTTAGTTTTGATGTAGAATCCCTGTACACAAATGTTCTTACAGATGTTTCAGGTTCCATAATATCGGACATATTATGAAACAACAACATGAACTCCACGTTCGTAGTTGGGCTGAATGGTGTAGATAATCTCCAGAATTTTCTGGATCATATAAATCAACAACACCATAGTATAAAATTCACTATGAAAACTGAATCAAATGGTGCCCTTCCTTTTCTTGATATACTAGTGCAAAGGAAAGAGAATAGCAAATTAAGACATTCTGTGTACAGAAAACCAACACATACAAATCTTTATCTCAATGCAACATCACACCATCATCCTTCTCAAAAATAATCTGTCATAAACTCTTTGGTACCTAGAGCATTTTCAATATGTGATGAATAATTACTGAACTCAGAAACAGAAAAATTGACTAATGACGTGAGAGGCAACGGCTATTGCGCTGAAGATAACAGACATTCTATTAATAAATATAAAAACCCAACTCCTCAACAAAATGTCATAAATGTACCTCTAATGGACAGTATTGTCTTACCTTACATACACGGAACCACCGACAAGATTATCAGATTGCTCCAAAAATTAAACATTCTAACAATTTTCAATACATGTAAGAAAGTTCGATAATGTTTTAAGTCGCCAAAGGACGCAATTCCATTTCAAACAGAAGCCGTTTAAGATACCTTGCTCTTGTGGTAAAGTGTATGTAGATGTATATCCACTAGGCCTATAAAACATGAAAGATGTATGAAAAAGAAACAAATTGTACAATCTACAGTAGTTGAACACCAGCTAGGTGTTAGCATCAGTTTCTGATTTCGTTAAACGTAAAATTAGACAATCGAAATTTGTAAATATCTAAATTATATTAATAGAGATGCAGGTTAGTCAGTCAGGTATAAATATCGGGCTGTGGCTCCTCAATAGTCATTCAGAGTTCTAATTTCGTAGAGTTAAGATCCCTGAAAATGCCTCGTGCAGTCGTAGACGAAACGTCGGATAATAATTCCAATTTTACACGGTTTAAACTCAAGAACCATGATTTTCAACTTGACCAAAGCCTTGAAAGCTTTCGTTCTTTATTACTACGTTTATTGTTCAAGATATGTATTCACATGCAACTTTCGAGAGATTGGATAGACTAGTTCTTTTATTCAAATTCACTTCTTTACATTTGATGACTGGTCTCAGTATTGCAGGGCACATCTACTGTAGAATTTTGGGTTAGTGGCCCAATTTTTTTTTCACGAAGTTTTTACAGACTATTAGGATTTTTGTAACTTTGTTGATTATTTTTCTTTCACGCTTATGCCGAAAAAGTTTATCATCTAGACAAGACCTAGTCGTTTACCCTCTTCTTTTCCATATGGCAGACGCTCTCGAAATTTTGTTCTCGCTGGTCTCTGCAAAATTTTCTGTCGCAATTTCATTTCACACATTTACTTATTTTCTTCTCTAAAATTTTTGTCCATAACTCACAAATTTTGGAATTATTTTCAGGTTCCTCTATTTTCTTCCGATCACTCCATATTCACTTATGAACAACTTTTAATCAATTAATGCCAAGTGCTAAATAAATTTCATTTCATTAACAAAAAAAAATAAGAAAATCTCGTGTCTTCAGTCTCACTGCAAAGTAAATTTTTTCGAAAAAGCGTGTCATAGACCCGTCCCACTAGATAAAAAAACCCTTTGAGTTCGCACCAAAAAACCGACAGAAAATGGATCGCTGCGAGTATCGGTCGAACTACCCGAAAACAATAGAACTATAAGAAAATTGACTTCCTGTGACCCAACTGCATTTATTACCTCCTTTCAAATTTGCTGACGATGGCCCTCGATAAAAATAGAAATCGGCAAAATTTCAAAGGAGTCTCGTTGGAAGTTCGAGGCATACTCGTCTCGCGCTGAACTCGCTATATTTATACGCACCTTATGGAAGCTATTTAAAAGACTCCCATGCTGTTATCTGTGACTTACTAGGTTTTCTATGACTATTTTCCTGAGGTAGTACAGTTCGATTGATAATGTTTTGCCTTTAGGCATTCTTTATACCTAATTCTAATAGATTAGGAATTATTTTTATCGTAAAATGCTATGTTTAATATTACATTTTTTATTTAATTGTTCCAATGTTTTTAAGGCATTTCATGTATAAAGATATTAAAAATAATATAGCATTACATCGATAAGTTCTTGACTCAATAAAAAGGTTTTACTTATAAACTGAAATTTAAAGCCAGATATATTAGACCACAATAAATATTGGCTTAAATTCCATTGATATTAAAATATATAATGCATGTTTTAGATATTGACTCGAATTGAAAATTTTAAGGTTAGTAGTTCAGTTTCAAGATTTTTATTGATATCATTTGTACACCTATGATTTGTTTAAATAAATAGATTTACCTTGAAGCGCGCAGAAATTTGCTTTGTTCGTTTGTTAGCGTAGATAGTTCGAAGAGTGATAACAAAGTTTCACATTCAGAAATTTTTATGCATTTAGCTTCCTCATTTAATGGTGTTGTGCAATAACCTCCAAGAGTTTCTAAAACAAATAATTTAAATTTAATTTTTAAATTTATATATTCAAAATATAAATGTTGTTCCAAAGTTGCGAGTGGTATACTCTACCTTATTAGAGGGTATTACCTTATTATATTTGGAGTTAAAAGTTTCAAAAATATTTTATCATGAAGTTGATTTAAATACTTATATTAATTGAAAATTGAAACCACCAAGTCACCTTAAATTTATTAACAGCGGCACACATAAAATTAATATAATAATATAAGTTTAATTTTTTTTCTGAAAAATAGATAACATTATTGTAATATAACAAAACTTTAACTACATAAAGGAATTTCCACAAGAAAAAAATTGTTAATTTTTTACATCCTACTACATACATTTATTGTTTATGAAGTAAAATGCGAATAGTAAATGCAAACTTCGATCTGTCCTTTGCACAACCAGGTGCAAGTCGGTACCCTGATGAGTCTAGTAGAGACGAAACATGTACCTCTGCCGTATCACTGTGGCGGGGAGGGTAAATTTTGACTTTCTTCTCGGTATGGTGGTACAGGTAGGCCATCATCTCGATGGTGGTGGAATAGGATAAATTGTGTTCCTTAGCAATTTGTTCCAAGTGTGCAATCTCTAACACGGAAAGGATATGGTTGGAACGAAGTTTGCATTTACTGTTCGCATTTTGCTTCATTCATATATGGAGCTGCACATAATTGTACGTTTGCTGAATGTGATTTCAGCACTACAACGGCATAATGTGGATAGATCCACTGCTACAGCATCTCACACGGAGGAATCCGTGAAAGCCGCATAAACATTTATTGTTTATGTTTATAGAGTTTTTAATACTTGTTTTTTTTTAAGTCATCGTACGTGATACAGGGGCGGATCCAGCCTCTCTCTCTGGGAGGGGGGGTGATATCACAAAAGTACAGTATGGCAAGCGAAAGCACGTTGTCGAGGGGGGGGGGGAGACACCAGCAACATTTCCATTTCTAGTGTAAAAGGCAGGGTCGGGTCTATTTTTCTGAATTTGAAGGTCTTGCCGTTGGGGGGGGGGGGGAGGATGTGAGCAGCATACACATTCCTAGTATGAGGCGGAATCGGGTCTATTTTCCTGAACTCAAAGCTCTTGGAGGGGGAGGGGCTATCGCAAGAAAAATAGATTGTTAACGGGGGGAGTGCCAGCAGCATACATTATTCCTAATATAAAAGCTCTTAAGAAGGGGAAGGGCGATCGCAAGCATACACATTCCAATATTCTATTCAAGAACTAGAGAGAGTAATAAAACTGTTGCCGAAACCTCCAAGGTACCTGCTCCAGTGCCGCAGATAACTGAGGACTGTCATAAATCTAATTATATTTAATTATATTTCTGATAGTTCAATCTGATGTCTGTCAGTGAGCAAAGTACACCTTACAGTATGTCCTTAGTGATTTATCTTGCTTGTGCTTGTTTTTATATATTATTTGAGATTAGTGAGATACCCAAAAGATATGGCTTCCACATCTATATTTATTCCAAAATCGTTAAACCAGGGCATTTTTTCCTCAAAGAAAAACTTATTATGATGAATGTTTTTGGTGCCTTAAGATATCAATATCTAGATAATAATGTGAAAAGCTCTATTGAGATGTGTTCCAATATGATAGAAGTTGGAAAATCTACTATGTACCGAATACTGAAGGAGAAGAAAACGACTGGAATTGTTAGTACTCCCAAGCCACATTCGATCTCAGGCAGAGGAAAAACCTCGAGATTCTAACTATCAATAAAGATCGGGATTTACCTGAAATTAAAAGAACTGAGCTCTGGAAATCGCTCAAAGAAGGTAATTTTTGCTGGAGAAAACCAGATAGGAAATCTGTTCTTATAGATCGTCCGGAAAATGTCCATTGGAGAAGGAAATATCTCTCTCAAGTAAAAAATAGAGTTGCTAGAAATAACACAACTTACAAAATGAGTAATTCAACTGAACTTTTAAAACATTTTTTTGAATGAAGTTACTGCAGAAAATTGGGAAAAATCTATATAATAAAAGAATAAAAGAAAATATGGAAACTCGATCTCATGATCGGTGAGGTAGAGGAACCAATTATAATTAATTTGAGCGAAGATAGCTTCACTGACTTTGATTACGAATTAGATACGTGATGTTTACAAGCGTAAACACATTTTATTATTTAAATTTTCTCTAACATATAAAAACTAATTACATTTGAAGCCCTTTTTAGTTTTTAATTGTAATTCTGCAGAAGGTTTAAGAAATAGATAAACTGAAACGTCAAATGTCCTAAAATGTTTTTAATTAATAATAAAATGACCGATAACCCCCCAATAAAATTTAATATTTTATGGACGATTTAATTTCCTTATATTTGTTTAACTTCTTGTATTTTTGACAATGGATATTTTGTAACTATTTAAATTATAACTTAGAATTTTTTGAGAGAATGAGGCCACGTTTTATTCTGAATGTGCCTAAAACGGTTCCTATGCAAAAATTAAAAATAATAAAAATACTGTTGTGATTTGTGTTAAATATGTCGCTTTCTGATTGGACGAGCGGCTTCGCAGGCTCCTCCCCTCTGCCGAGTGCGATATATTTGGTTCTTGTATGCTGGTCTCTCGCGTATTGGTTGATCTTTGTTGTTTTGTTTCTTGTTTCTTTATTAATGTTTCCCATGTTGTTGGAATATGTATAGCATCGTCTCGTTTATTCAGCTGTCCCGCTTTTTCGATTTCTAGGGCCTCTCTTTTGACGCGTATCTTGTAGTTCTGTACTGGTGCTATTTCTTTTGCTTTTCAAAATCCATGGTATGGACATGGGATGCTATAAATGCCATGGTTTTTCAAGGTTGGTCTTATCTTTGGGATTTCCCAGGATATTGGCTATTGTTTTTTGTGGTTTAAATATGGGCTGTACGTCGTGTTTTCTTAAAATTCTTCCGATTCTCTCCGTTATTCCTTTTATTTATGGGATGATAGCTTTGTTTCTTATTTGATCTTGGTCTTTGGTTTTTGTTGTGGTTTTGTCTTGTCTGTTTATGGCTTTTTTATGTCTGATAGTGAGAAACCATTCCGTTCTAGAGCTGTTGAAATGTGTTTTGTTTTGTGTCGAGTTCTGTTAGTCGGAGAGATCTTGATATTAGTGTGTTGACTACTGCCTGCTTTTGAGAGGGATGATGATGTGACTCTGCATTGAGATATCGGTCAGTATGTGTGGGTTTCCGATATACGCTAAAACCTAGGGTGTCCAAAAAAGGAATTTTCTTTTCTTGCTCGATTTCTAGCGTGAATTGGATTCTATGGTGGATATTGTTCAGGTATATGAGGAAATTGTCCAGGTGTTCTTTCCCATGTGGCCATATTATAAAAATATCATCAACGTAGCGTTTCCAAAATTTCGGTTTTAAGAATGCTTTTTACAGTGCCTCTTTGTTCAAAATATATCATAACGAACGAATTGAAACCCGGAATAATCAAACCATTCATTCTACCATCCGTGAAATTATGTATATATATATATATATATATATATATATATATATATATATATATATATATATATATATATATATATATATATATATATATATATATACATACAGGGGCGGATCCAGCCTCTCTCTTTGGGGGGGGGGGCGGTGATATCACATAAGTACAGTATGGCAAGAAAAACAAGTTGTCAACGGGGGGGGGGGGGGGGAGTGCAAGCAGCATACTCATTCCTAATATAAAAGGCAGAATGGGTTCTATTTTCCTGAACTCAAAGCTTTCGGGAGGGGGGGGGGGCGATCGCCAGCATACAGACTCCTATACTCTATTCAAGAACTAGAGAGAGTAATAAAACTGTTACCGAAACCTCTAACGTACCTGCTCCAGCACCGCAGGTAACTGCCGTAAATCTAATTATATTTCATTATATTTAAATATATTTTATAAATTTACTGCAACATAGAATTTCTGATAGATTAATTTA
This sequence comes from Diaprepes abbreviatus, assembly GCA_034092305.1. NCBI lineage: Eukaryota > Metazoa > Arthropoda > Insecta > Coleoptera > Curculionidae > Diaprepes > Diaprepes abbreviatus. The sequence continues at coordinate 14,812,638 of JASJET010000018.1, forward strand.
ATTTCTGTCAGTGAGCAAAGTACACCTTACAGTGTGTCTTTAGTGATTTATCTTGTTTGCGCTTGTTTTTATATATTATTTGAGATTAGTGAGATACCCAAAAGATATGGCTTTCACCTCTATATTTATTCCAAAATCGTTAAATCAGGGCATTTTTTCCTCAACGAAAAACTTATTACGATGAATGTTTATGATGCCTTAAGATATCAATATCTAGATAATAATGTTAAAAGCTCTGTTGAGATATGTTCCAACATGACAGGAGTTGGAAAATCTACTATGTACCGAATACTGAAGGAGAAAAAACGACTGGAATTGATAGTACTTCCCAAGCCACATTCGATCACAGGCAAACGAAAAACTTCGTTGGAAGAAGAGATGAAAACTGCAATTAAAGGGTCTGAATATACATTTTATTATGAGACCATCTACAAAATTCTAACTAAAATCATTGATGATCGCGATTTACCTGAAATTAAAAGAACTGACCTCTGGAAATTGCTCGAAGAACTTAATTTTTGCTGGGAAAAACCAGATGGAAAATCTGTTCTTATAAATCGTCCGAAAACTGTCCGATGAGATGAAAATATCTCTCTCAAGTAAAAGGTAGAGTTGCTAGAACTAACACAATTACTAAAATTAGTAATTTAGCTAAACTTTTGAAAGATTTTTTTGAATAAAGTTACTGCGGAAAATTGGGAAAAATCCATATAATAAAAGAATAAAACAAAATGTGAGAACTCGATCTCATAATCGGTGAGATAGAGGAACCAATTATAATTAATTTTAGCGAAGATAGTTTCACTGACTTTGATTAGGAAATTAGATACGTAATGTTTACTAGTGTAAACACAATTTATTATTTAAATTTTTGTTTTTGTTGTATTTTATTGTTTAATGTTGTTTATATGTTTTTTTATTTTTTTTATATTTTTATTTTAGTGTGTCCCACTCTTTAATTTTATATATATATTTAATTCTCATTAGCCGTAAGTTTTTTATTATTGTGTTTGTCTCTTTTTCTTAAGCGTGTAGAATTAACATGTTTATCTTATTTTTTTGGGGCTATCGTATATCCATATATAAAAGTAAATTAAATTAAGATATCAGTACAATAGAAATAAAAATAAGTAGGTCTAATTTTAATTACAACATAAAAGAAAGTAATTACATTTGAATCCTTTTTTAAAGTTTAATTTTAATTCTGCAAATGGTTTAAGAAATAAATAAACTAAAACGTCAAATACCCTAAAAATATTTTTAATTAATAATAAAATGACCGATAGCCCCAAAAATATTTTATTATTATATGGACGAATTTATTTTTTTATGTATGTTTAACTTTTTGTATTTTTGACAATGGATATTTTGTAAGTATTTAAATTATATCTTAGAATTTTTTGAGATAATAATCCTACGTTTTAGTCTATTATTATAGACCGGTATTTTTGATTATAAAATTTCTAACCATTCCTATGGAAAATATATGTGTCTAACAAATTTTGCTAAAAACACCGGACTAAAGAACACAGGTAGTTTGCGAATAAAAAAAAGGGTAAAAAATGATTTATTACTATCTCTAGTTCTTGAATAAACTATAGTATAAGAGGAAAAATCGGGTCCATTTTCCTAAACTCAAAGCTCTTGGGGGGGTGGGGGGGCGATCGCCCCCACCGCCCCCCCCCCCCTTGGATCCGCGCCTGTATACATATATATGGTTTAGTTATTCCGGGTTTCGTTTCAATTCGTTCTTTATGATATATTTTGAACAAATAGGCACTGCAAAAAGCATTCTTAAAACCGAAATTTTGGAAACGCCATGTGGATGATATTATATATATATATATATATATATATATATATATATATATATATATATATATATATATATATGTTTATGCGGCTTTCACGGATTACTCCGTGTGAGATGCAATAGCAGTGGATATATCCACATTATGCCGTTGTAGTGCTGAAATCACATTCAGCAAACGTACAACTATATGCAGCTCCGTGTATAGAATGAAGTAAAAATACGAACAGTAAATGCAAACTTCTCTCCATCTTATCCTTTCTGTGTTAGAGGTTGCACAGTTAGAACAAATTGTTATAAAAAGCAATTTATCCTATTTTACCATCATCGAGATGATGGCCTACCTATACCACCATACCGAGAAGAAAGTCAAAAACTTACCCTCCCCGACACAGTGATACGGCAGAGATACATGTTTCGTCTCTACTAGACTCATCAGGGTACCGACATGCACCTGGCTGTGCAAAGGACAGATCGGAAGGAAGCATGCAAATACTGAACGCGGCTTCGCCGACCTCCCGCCGGATGGCATATATATGTTTATGCGGCTTTCACGGATTACTCCGTGTGAGATGCAATAGCAGTGGATATATCCACATTATGCCGTTGTAGTGCTGAAATCACATTCAGCAAACGTACAACTATATGCAGCTCCGTGTATAGAATGAAGTAAAATACGAACAGTAAATGCAAACTTCTCTCCATCTTATCCTTTCTGTGTTAGAGGTTGCACAGTTAGAACAAATTGTTATAAAAAGCAATTTATCCTATTTTACCATCATCGAGATGATGGCCTACCTATACCACCATACCGAGAAGAAAGTCAAAAACTTACCCTCCCCGACACAGTAGTTTGCATTTACTGTTCGTATTTTACTTCTTTCTATAACACGGAGCTGCATATAGTTGTACGTTTGCTGAATGTGATTTCAGCACTACAACGGCATAATGTGGATATATCCACTGCTATTGCATCTCACACGGAGTAATCCGTGAAAGCCGCATAAACATATATACGCCATCCGGCGGGAGGTCGGCGAAGCCGCGTTCAGTATTTGCATGCTTCCTTCCGATCTGTCCTTTGCACAGCCAGGTGCATGTCGGTACCCTGATGAGTCTAGTAGAGACGAAACATGTATCTCTGCCGTATCACTGTGTCGGGGGAGGGTAAGTTTTTGACTTTCTTCTCGGTATGGTGGTATAGGTAGGCCATCATCTCGATGATGGTAAAATAGGATAAATTGCTTTTTATAACAATTTGTTCTAACTGTGCAACCTCTAACACAGAAAGGATAAGATGGAGAGAAGTTTGCATTTACTGTTCGTATTTTACTTCATTCTATACACGGAGCTGCATATAGTTGTACGTTTGCTGAATGTGATTTCAGCACTACAACGGCATAATGTGGATATATCCACTGCTATTGCATCTCACACGGAGTAATCCGTGAAAGCCGCATAAACATATATACGCCACCCGGCGGGAGGTCGGCGAAGCCGCGTTCAGTATTTGCATGCTTCCTTCCGATCTGTCCTTTGCACAGCCAGGTGCATGTCGGTACCCTGATGAGTCTAGTAGAGACGAAACATGTATCTCTGCCGTATCACTGTGTCGGGGAGGGTAAGTTTTTGACTTTCTTCTCGGTATGGTGGTATAGGTAGGCCATCATCTCGATGATGGTAAAATAGGATAAATTGCTTTTTATAACAATTTGTTCTAACTGTGCAACCTCTAACACAGAAAGGATAAGATGGAGAGAAGTTTGCATTTACTGTTCGTATTTTACTTCATATATATATATATATATATATATATATATATATATATATATATATATATATATATATATATATATGTGTGTGTGTTTATGCGGCTTTCACGGATTCCTCCGTGTCAGCTGCAATAGCAGTGGTCATATCCACATTAAGCCGTTGTACTCTATTGCATCTCACACGGAGGAATCCGTGAAAGCCGCATAAACGTATATACGCCATCTGGCGGGAGGTCGGCGAAGCCGCATTTCAGTGTTGCATGCTTCCTTCCGATCTGTCCTTTGCACAGCTAGGTGCATGTCGGTACCCTGATGAGTCTAGTAAGAGACGAAACATGTACCTCTGCCGTATCAGTGTAGCAGAGAAGGAAAGTTTTTACTTTCTTCTCGGTGTGGTGGTACAGGTAGGCCACCATCTCGATGGTGCTGTAATAGGATGAATTGTGTTTTGTAGCAATTCATCCAAACTGTGCAACCTCTAACACGGAAAGGATATGATGGAGCGAAGTTTGCAACCACTGTTCGCATTTTACTTCATATATATATATATATATATATATATATATATATATATATGTATATATGTATATATATATATATATATATATATATATATATATATATATATAATATCATCCACATAGCCTTTATATATATATATATATATATATATATTATTTTTTCACACTCGTTACGGGGAGGCGCAAAACCCTCTGCCGGTATGAGAGTTAAGAAAGGTTCTACAAGTTCTTTTAAGAGATTGTTACGGTTAGTTCTGGTAAGTGTTTTTTTCATTTTAAATATTTTATTATGCTCTTTCTATTATTTCTGCTTTCTACTAGCCATTTCTACATACTGGGTATTCGAGAAATAATTTAATTACTTTGTTTAAATAGGCAAAATAAGTGCAGTTTTGTCTAAAACGATTTTTATTAATTAACTATCGCTTCAGAATTCTAACAAATGATAGATATTTTTGACCCAAAAAAGTGCGTTTAATCCGAAATGTGTGAGTTGAATAATTTCCGAGAAAATTGAGCTCAAAGTTGAAAATTCGATGTCGATTATTATCCTTCCTAATAAAGATACAGCAACCAGATTGACAGATATTTGTTTGAAATGACGTATTTTTTCAAGATATATTTTCAAAAAATTTTTTGTTGATTTTCCGTCGAGAAAATTGCGTACTCTAAAAATTGCAATAACTTTTTTGTCAGTGTACGTCTATTAGATTTAGATATATCATTTCAGATTTCTGGGAAAAAAAATTGTTTTACAATAAAATTTACCTTTTTTTTTTCGCAACGTCGCGGTTTATAAATATTAAGGGCTGAAATTTACAGAAGACATTATTGAATACTTGTCGATAATCGAGAAATTTTTTGGTTTCACGAAAAACATCCCTATAAGATCTATGGACCTCTGGAAACTACCCTCAGAATCTATCCGATGGAAGTCAAATCGCGCGGATACAGCTAGTCAGCGGGTTGCTATGCTGCAGACGTACCGCTCAGCTACGGAATACACACACATATCGCTTTTTGTGACTGGTAACATTTTGAAGTAAAGTATATGGTAAAATTGTAATATTTAGATTGTATTATTAATAAAAAGTTATTTCTGATTTTATTAGCAATCTATCATTTTATTAATATATATATATATATATATATATATATATATATATATATATATATATATATATATATATATATATATATATATCAAGGAATCAATAAATACATTAATATATTATACATGTCTGTATCAGGCGCGGATCCAAGGGGGGGCGGTGGGGGCGATCGCCCCCCCCCCACCCAAGAGCTTTAAGTTCAGGAAAATATACCCGATTTTACCTCTTATACTATAGTTAATTCAAAGACTAGAGAGAGTAATAAATCATTTTTTACCTTTTTTTCTTCGCAAACTACCTATGTTCTTTAGTTCGGTGTCTTTGGCAAAATCTGTTAGATATATATATATATATATATATATATATATATATATATATATATATATATATATATATATATATATATATATATATAGGCGTCGGAAAGAGGTTTATTTTATCACTAAGTATTTATGGCATAGAATATTATTTCGGTAATAAATTTAAAATAAAAAGTTTTTATATTATTATTTTACTTCTTATGATTTCTTAATAATTCACATACAGTATAAAATACAGATAATTTTGACATATTTAACACACATCACAACTGTATTTTTATTATTATTAATTTTGGCATAAAAACCGTTTTAGGCACATTCAGACTAAAAGGTAGCCTTATTCTTTCAAAAAATTCGAAGTTATAATTTAAATACTTACAAAATACTCGTTGTCAAAAAGAAACGAAGTTTAACATATATAAAAAAATAAATTCGTCCATATAATATTAAAATTTTTTTGGGAGCTATCGGTCATTTTATTATTAATTATAAACATTTTTAGGAAATTTGATGTTTCAGTTTAATTATTTCTTAAATTAAACACTAAAAAGGGATTCAAATGTAATTAATTTTTATATATATACAGTTAAAATTAGACCTACTTATTTTTATTTCTATTGCACTGGCATCTTAATTTAATTTCCTTTATTATATGAAATATCCGATAGGCTTAAAAAAATAAAATAAACTTGTTAATTCTACACGCTTAACAAAAAGACACAAATATAACAATAAAATAATAAAGAAATTACGGCTAATTGGAATTAAACATATATAAAATTAAAGAATGGGACACACTAAAATAAAAATATATATAAAGAAAATAAAAAAATATATAAACAACATTAAACAATAAAATACAACAAAAACAAATTGTGTTTACACTGGCAAACATTACGTATCTAATTCGTAATCAAATTCAGTGAAGCTGTCGTCGCTCAATTAATTGAGTTTCCACATTTTGTTTTATTCTTTTATTATATGGATTTTTCCCAATTTTCCGCAGTAACTTTGTTCAAAAAAATCTTTCAAAAGTTAAGTTAAATTACTAATTTTTTACAATGTATTATTTCAAGCAACTCTGCCTTTTACTTGAGAGAGATATTTCCTTCTCCAACGAACAGTTTCCGGACAATCTATAAGAACAGATTTCCTATCTGGTTTTTTCCATCAAAAATTAAGTTCTCTGAGCAATTTCCTAAGCTCAGTTCTTTTAATTTCAGGTAAATCCCGATCTTCATTGATTTTAGTAAGAATTTTGTTGACGGTTGGGATCTGCTTCTCATAATAAAATGTATGTACAACTCCTTTTATTGCAGTTTTCATCTCTTCTTCCAACGAGGTTTTTCATCTGCCTGTGATCGAATGGGGGAGTACGAAACATTCCAGTCGTTTTTTTTTTCCTTCAGTATTCGGTACATAGTAGATTTTCCTGTCATATTGGAACATATCTCAATAGAGCTTTTAACATTATTGTCTAGATATTGATATCTTAAGGCATCATAAAGATTCATCGTAATAAGTTTTTCATTGAGGAAAAATGCCTTGGTTTAACGATTTTGGAATAAATATAGAAGTGGAGGCCATATTTTTTCGGTATCTTACTAATCTCAAATAATATATAAAAACAAGCACAAACAAGATAAATCACTAAGGACACACTGTAAGGTGTACTTTACTCACTGACAGAAATAAAAATGAACTATCAGAAATTTTATTATTGCAGTAAATTTATAAAAGCTTATAATATTTAAATATAATTAGATTTACGGCAGTCGTCCGTTACCTGCAGTACTGGAGCAAATACGTTGGGGATTTTGGTAACAGGTTTATTACCCTCTCTAGTTCTTGAATAGAGTATAGGAATGTGTATGCTTGCGATCGCCCCCCCCCCCCCCACCCAAGTGCTCTGAGTTCAGGAAAATAGAACCAATTCTGTCTTTTATATTATGAATGTATATGTTGCTGGCATCCCCTCCTCTCCAAGAGCTTTAAATTCAGAAAAATAGGCACGACCCTGCCATTTACACTAGAAATGTCTCCGGTGTCTCCCCCCCCCCAGTCGACAACTTGCTTTCGCTTGCCATAATGTACTTTTGTGATGTCACCGCCCCCCCCCCCCAAGAGAGAGGCTGGATCCGCCCCTGGTCTGTATACAATTCTACAATAATTTTGTAATAAATTTAATTGAATGAACAATTTAAAAGAAAGCTTATTAAAAAGTTTTATGTAATAATTTTATAAGATAATATTTTACAATTTTTCTTACATTTGTATAGAAATATGCACTGTTTCGTAATGATTTATATGTTACATTTAACGGTCCACCACGTGTTCATATACTTTTTTAAAGTTAATCTGCGTGAACCTTCACTTATAAATCGCTTTTAAATGCAAAAAATGTTTGCAATAGTGCTTTTACAAATGTACAAATACTATAATATTTTTTCTTTTTAGTATGTCAAACCGTTATATCAAATTAACTCCAAAGCATACTACTCGGAAATGACAGGTGTTACCAGAATGCCGGCTCCGAACCGGATTCTACCATGAGCGGAAGACATCTGCGCCTTGCAATATAGCAACCCACTGACTAGCTGTACCCGCGCTGTTCGACTACCGTCGGATAGATTCTGTGGGGAGTTTTCAGAGGTCCATAGATCTTACAGGGATGTTTTTCATGAAACCGAAAAATTTCTCAATAAATTACAAGTATTCAATAATGTCTTCTGTAAATTTCAGCTCTTAATATTTATAAACCGCGGCGTTGCTATTTTTTTTTTTTAAAAAGGTAAATTTTATCATAAAACAATTTTTTTTTCCAGAGATCAGAAATGATATATCTAAATCTAATAAACGTATTAGAATAATCGTAAGTACACTGACAAAAAAGTTATTGCAATATTTCGAGTGCAAAAAACTGTTTTTCGCAATTTTCTCGACGGAAAATCAAAAAAAAAAATTTTTGAAAATATATCTTAAAAATATACTTCATTTCAAACAAATTGCTGTCAACCTAGTTGATGTATTTTTATTAGGGAGGAAAATAAACGACATCGAATTTTGAACTTTGAGCTCGATTTTCTCGGAAACCATTCAACTCACAAATTTCGGAGTAAACACACTTTTTAAGTCAAAAAAATCTATCATTTCTTAGAATTCTAGAGCGATAGTTAATTAATAAATATCATTCAATTATAAATTTAAAAAAAATTGAATTTTCCGAGAAAAAAAATATATTTCGATAACTAGTAGCGCCACCTAAAGCTTTAATTATATCAATCGATAGGTTTATCTACAACTTTTGTTTGAAAAATTTTTTCATACAACCCTTACTTTTCAAGATAAACTGGAAAAACTGAAAAAGTGATCATTTTTTGGCCGCCATTATGTACGCCATGGACCGTATGAATTTCCATCGAAGAATGTTTTTAGTGATGCCAAAATATACCCTTTTCAGCAATAAAAACGCTAGTTACATTATTTCCCTACAAAAGTTTAATTTCCATGGACTATAAACCCTGATGTTTGCTATCATTTTGTTGAATTTCATTAATACCAGAACAAAAAATATCTCGTTAATTTTTATGTGGTACTTAATTGAGTAACACCATAGAAATTAGGTAATATACTAAAAACTAAAATTATTACTTACGTGCATTAACGTTAAAAATTACAAAACAAGCACCGAAAATAACGTGGTACCACATGTTAACAAGGACCGCTCAGAGCAATAAGCAAAATAAGCTCGTTTCGTCTTGCATTAAATAGGAATAAAGGCAGGCTATTTTTATTGTTTCTTTTTCTCTAAATAGCCCCTTATTAATCTGGGAATTCCAGATGTAATACGTTAAACGATTATTCTGCAAATGTGCAGAAAAACTAAATTATCTACATTTGATATGGTGAATGTTTATTATTATTAAATATTCTTGGATATAAAACTCGAATGTCAAAGGTTTTAAATTTTAATTACAAGTGCAGTCCATTTATTCTTAAACATTAATTATTTTTATAAAAATTTGGAAAATGTTTATAAATTTTGCTGTATATAAACCGCCATTTATAATTTTAAAATTTAATGACTTGTTGGACCTAGCCTGTTAAAATTTTACCTTTTCTTGCTAAGTCAGAACAAGTAGGAACTATTCATCGGCTTTTCTACTAAAAAATGTACTTTGATATTTTTATATACCATAGTTATGTTCTATATGTTCAGCAGCCCGCTGGCATGAAGGATCCAGAAGCTGGAATGGCAACGTTACGTATGCTATTTTTTATTCACTGACAACATTTGGTTCTAACCCATACCCAGTTTTCCCTTGAAACAATGGTCTTAATGACCATGGTACTGACAGGGATAATAAAGCTTTTTCTATTGTTTGAATAGGTATGGTTTAATTACTTATTCTCTATTGCGTAAGCATAAGAAGACATGGGAAGAAAAAGGGAATTGAATCAAAGTCCAGCATGACAAAAAGATGCAACTTATACAGACAAGTCATTTCATTTTATGAATTCAAACTTTCTTATGACTTCAATTAAAACATTATTTTATTGACAGTCATCGTTCAGAGTTTTATGTTCATCGTGTTTTTGAAAGACTGTGATCATTCAAGTGAATTTAAAATTATTATTATATAAAAACCATTGATTATTGTTTTATAATAGGCATGATGACTGTAACAAGGAATCACTGAAATTATGACTTGAAGTAATTATATAGGATAGACAGATTCTAAAAAACACACTTATTTTTAGATTACATGGCAACGTTACGTATGCTATTTTTTATTCATTAACAACATTTCTTTCTAACCCATACCCAGTTTTCCCTTGAAACAATGGTCTTAATGACCGTGGTACTGACAGGGATAATAAGGCTTTTTCTATTGTTTGAAAAGGTATGGTTTAATTACTTATTCTCTATTGCGTAAGCATAAGAAGACATGGGAAGAAAAAGGGAATTGAATCAAAGTCCAGCATGACAAAAAGATGCAACTTATACAGACAAGTCATTTCATTTTATGAATTCAAACTTTCTTATGACTTCAATTAAAACATTATTTTATTGACAGTCATCGTTCAGAGTTTTATGTTCATCGTGTTTTTGAAAGACTGTGATCATTCAAGTGAATTTAAAATTATTATTATATAAAAACCATTGATTATTGTTTTATAATAGGCATGATGACTGTAACAAAGAATCACTGAAATTATGACTTGAAGTAATTATATAGGATAGACAGATTCTAAAAAACACACTTATATTTAGATTACAAGCGAGATTATATTTATTTTAGTAAAAATAAAAACACAAAACATAGAAATCAGCCATATTAGATCTAACACCAATCAGAAGCGCGTAATGTCACGCTTTCGTAAACATGACATCAGTCATTATTGTTTATCTCCTTTATCCTTCGAATTTATCTGTATTTGCATCGTTAATTAGATATTTTGTGGATAAAACTATCAAGTGTGTCAGTTTCGTGCTACGAAAAGTACAACAACGTCATGGAACAAGGATTTATCGAGGTCAGTAGCTAAAATTTGCCAATAAATACTTGTACTGATTTATCAGCTGAATTTGAAAGGTGGTAGGTGCTTCTGGATCTTCAATTGTGTGCAAAGCTAAAAAGTAAAAATAAGTACTTGTGAACAAACTGTAACTATTTACACATTATTAGACTATAATAATAATTATAATAAGTACCACAAAGATTGTTTGGAATCATAACTACCTATAATGTTATGATTAAACCAGCAAACAGAAAAGATATACACTTAAATTCAATAAAACACATTACCGGTATAAAAAAGCAATGGGTACGTACCTGAACTTTCTGATGAAATACCTGCGAGTTCTAAATGTTCTGTAGGTGTTTTTGTTTGTGCTACATCTTTCTCACTTTCTTTAGTTAGACACCTTCTTATTTTTGAGAGCATAGAGGCGCTCAGCGGTGTCAGAAATTCGTTTGCTTCTGCCTGGTTAGCATTCAAATCTTGTGGGAATACACACCGACTTCATGCGCACTTGCAAAACTGAAGCCATTACATGGTACTATATATAATTTTCCATATGATTTGGTAACTGGAAATAGAAAAAGCTTTAAATATAATACAGTTTTTCGCCACTTATTTATATAAAATAAATACTTACATCAAAATGATCTTCGCAGAAATAAATTACTGATTTAATAGATACAGAATCGGGGTCTCGTTTTTCAAGATTTAGCCACGCATTTTTGATATTTTTCTTCATTGGCACGTTAATAAATAGCTTATTTAGAGTTTTTATCTATGTATTATTACATCGAGGAACTGCACACCATCAATACACGTTAGAATTCATGATGATCGTACAAAATAATGAAGAATATGAATCGAAACAAGCAATAAGATGCAACTTATCAAATGTTTACGAAAGAGTGACGTCACAGACGGACGCCATTACTATTCTAGCGTTTTGGTGCGCAATTAAAATTGTATTTTAAACAGGTCAATTTTTCCTTAAAAACATTAATTTTTTTCGGAAATAAGATTTATTTTGTATAAAGTAGGTGCGTAAAAACATTGTGGAGTATTTTCCCAAAATCAGTCATCATGCCTATTTATTACCTGTAAGTATGTATTATTTTTATTAAAAAACTAAACCTAGTCGTATTAATATTTCTAACGTTCAAATCTGTCCGACACACGTATATGTGTCAATTTATAATGTTTTTTGCATTGTAACGAAGTTACTAAATTTTTGAGCATGAGTATGTTCGCCGGGATTTAATTTATTTATTTAACATCCAAAAAATCTGATTCTTGCGGAAAAAGATTGCTTAAAGTTTTAATATTACCGGGATATAATTAGATTCACCGCGCTATGCCGGGAAATATAATTTTCTGAGATTTTCAGAGTGTCCGACCATAATAATCGCGCGCCGCATACAGCAGTATCGTATGCGCGATCACCGCATACCGTCACACGTCAGCGTAGTGGGAGCTCGGGCCGTCTGAACCTGAACAGACCATTATTTCGCTGAGAACTACACGTTCTCCACCCAGGTCAACAGTCCAAATGGACTGGACTGGGTCGCCTGCCGGACCGCGCCATCCTGGTCTAGCAATGTAGGTGAGGCTAGGCTTGTGTGTATATGGTATTTCACCATACACTTCCTTCCTTACGTCCTACCCCTCTAATGGCCAGCATTGCCGAGAACCCTTATAAGATCGGGCAATGTTGTGTCATCCTACCGTCACTGCCGAGGACCCTTATAAGAACGGGCAGTGTCGGTTCCTTTCCTAATTTCCTACCGCTAGTGGTCGGCATTGTCAAGGACACTCATAAGAACGGGCAATGTCGTTCCATCCTGCTGACGCTGTCGAGGACCCTTATAAGAACGGGCAGCGTCAGTTCCTTTCTTTCCTTCCTACCGTCACCGATACACACACGCATTAAATGCCGTCAATATTATCTTTGTTTCTGTACTGACCAGAAATGTGTTTTACCGCCAGGTGCACTCTGATGTCCGTTGACAAGGACGCTAAACAACTGCCGCCCCGACGCTTATCGCCGCCGCCGCGTGTAGAGACGCCGCCTATTGCCGATCGATGCCGAGTTATTGTTACATACCGCGTATACCGCAGTCGGTCGAATTTTAATACGAAGCGCCGTGAACCGTGAATGCGGATTTTAGATACGAGGCGCGATAATTTGCGTACGAGCCGTCGTGAATAGCGTCGCAACCGAATAGTACGAGATACGTGAATAGCGTCGTGAATGATACCGCCGGGTTACCGTCTTCAGCGCAACCGAACAGCACAAGCTACCGTGAACAGCTCTCAACATACTCTTGCCCTCCAGACCGTTTTATTTGTTTATATTATTGACCATCTTAGATTGTAAGTTAGTTTTAGGCCATGTCTTTGTATAAAAGAATGGAATACAGGATACAGGATGGTTTATAACCGTTTGTTTTCTTACCTAGTCCCATTTTTAACATTACATATAACAATTGGCAGCCGGCAGCCAGCACTAATACGCAAAATTGCCGTTTCTCCACTGTAACAAGCTGTCCGGTGCGTAAGTGGGCCCTCGACCACATTAATCCCGAGGGTGGCGCCCGAGAACCGACTACCGAGTGGATGTTTTGACCTTCAGGCAGTCAAACCGTTGATCAGTTGAGAGAGCATGGATATCCCGAATATACGTAGATACCGCCGACCCGATACCCCTGTGCTGAGCATTTGACCGATGACTGTCTGCAGGAGAAATATCCACTGACCGATGTTCCGCTGTCGTGAGCAAAGTAGATCCGTAGAGCACGACCTGCTCCCCTGTTTCCTGCCTACGTAAAAAACGCGTCATAGCATGCTTCATACAGTTGTAATAATCAGGCATTAAAAATTAAAATTAAATAATGAGATTTGATTTGCCCTTGTCGACACTGCGTGGTGAAACTCTTCGTAGGCAAGCACAACAGCTTGTGCTTAATTTGTGTGGGTATTTCGAGTTGGAGAAGAGAAACACTAGTCTTGTGGAATCAGTTTCATCAATCCGAGAGGTAAAAAAATAATTTCAGTTTTAGAAATAAACATTTTCTATTAAGTATCATTATTTTTAGAGAGTAAACACGGTCCTTAGAATTTTAAGAAAAACCCTATATGCCATATGGAAAAGGAAAGAAAACAATCCATTTATTTTCAGTCCTGGAAAAAATAGACCTTGTTAAAAAGAAAAACAACCACAACTGTTTCCCAAAGATCCAAAATAGATGTTCGAAATACACTATACAATAAGTATTAAGAAAGTAATAGCATAATCTCTGTTATAATCTAAGCTAACCTTGCAACTAGCATCTTTGGTCTATATTTAATAAAACTAATTATTATGATTTATTATTTTTAGGAAAAAATGTTAATCTATAAAGCTTAAACACTGAACTTCCAACAAGGAAATTGTGTCTCTAGATAAATAATCTTTAAATACCCTGCTTAAAAAGCTGAGATTCAAATACTAAAAGGCTGTTAAGAGAAGAACATGCGCAGCTTCCGCAAGAGCTCGTTTTCTTCGCAAATATATTGAAAATCTCAATCATTTCTATCCAAATATAGTTTTTTTAGACGAACTGTGAAATGTGTATGTCTACTCTTGGGCTGATATGTCATTGCTTAAGTTTTGGGTCTTTTCCGAGGATTAACTAATGTTGGCTTTTAGAATTTTTATTATATATATTTGATTATTGTAATTTGAGGGTTTTTTAGATATAGGGATGTATTTGTTGTTCACTATATTATGTGGGCATTTACCTGTTATATATTTAGATAATAAGTGAATAAATAGATTTTCGATTTTTTAACTGACTTTTAAAAGGAGGTTCTCAGTTCGTCCAGTATGTATGTTTTTTTTATGTATATACAGGGTAAGTCAACGATTGGATGAAGTAGGTTTGTGCCTTTTCGGTGAAATTTACAAAGAAACTGTATTTATTGTTTGATACAGTTTATTTTTACGCAGATTTTAAAAATATTTAGGACTCTACAGGGTGAGCCAAAAAACTAGGACAGCATAAAGTTGTATTTTTTTAAATAGAACACCCTATATACGAATCGTATTTTCGATTTAGCTTATAATTTTAAATCTTTTTTATTAATAACAATAATTAACAAAACTTTATAGTTTCTGAGATAATTAAGTTTAAAGAAAAAAAGTCACATTTTCAAGCATCAATTCAATCCTAAATAACGTTTTCAATTTTGTGACAAATATATTCAAATTTGGAATTTAGCAAGGCCAAGGACAAGTTAACATAATTTTTACCTAATATTTGCAATAAAAGCTACAGGGTGTTGAACACATCGGCTCAAATTTGAACAAGTTTAAATGAATAAATATCTTTTTTTTTAAATGGTACACCCTGTATATTTTCATGTTATTTAATAGAGTAATAAAAACCCTAAAAGTTTTGTTCAATATATCCTATACCTATTTATAATAGTTTTTGAGATATTTCAGTTTTTCTTATTTTCCATACTTTTTTACAGAAATAGTCTTCATTATCATAGTAGCCATGTAAAATAATAAAAAGAAACTACAGAAACAAACAGAATGTGGTTAAATATGATGAAATACATTATTCGTTATATTACAACGGCAATAGTTTAATTAAACATAATGTGAAAAAATTAACACAACAATAACGACAAGGCAAATACATATTTAGTTTTATACTAAATTGAAACAAAAAAATTACCTATTAAATACTGAGATTAATTATTTCTTTTTAATAAGTGTTGGAATAAACGACCCTCTTGTGCAATGCACAAATTTAGTCTTTTTTGCAGATTTTCTCGGACCCTGGACAAAATTAGTGGCGTTATTGTTCTACTGGTATCCCTAATCCTATTTCGCATATCTTCCACTGTTGTTGGTGGATTAACATACACCTTATTTTTAATATAACCCCATAGGAAGAAATCTAATGGGGTGATGTCGCAAGACCTTGATGGCCACTCAATGAAACCCCCACGTCCAATCCATTTTTGCGGATATCGTTGGTCCAAAAACGCACGAACTTCAGGATGGTAATGCGGAGGCACACCATCGTGCTGGAACCACATACTGTCGAGCTCATCCCTATCGAGACCTTGAAGCAGTTGGGGTAGTTCTTCTTGTAGAAAGTTCAGGTAACTATGGCCATTTAGTGGTTCATTAAAAAAGTGGGGTCCAATAATTCGATTATGATGAATACCACACCAAACATTTAATGACCAGTGGTTTTGATGTTGCACCTCTCTAATCCAAAATGGATTTTCTGTGGCATAATAATGCATGTTGCGTCTATTTACGGCACCGTTACTTCTAAAAGTAGCTTCATCACTAAACATTACCTTGCATAATAAATTTGGATTTAATTGAATCTCCGCATTTATTGTACGACAAAAGTTTACACGACTTTCAAAATCCTGTCCATGCAATTCTTGGTGTAATTCCATGTGATATGGATGATACCTATATTTCTTGGTAGTACGATTAGCGGTGGATTGTGATGTTTCACATAATGCTGCTAACTGACGGCTACCAATATAAGGATTTTCCTGAACATTTAACAATACTTGTAGTTCTTTTTCTTCATTAGTTACTGGTTTGTTGACCACTTTGCGTTTTGGATAATCAACAGTACCAGAAGAATCAAATCTTTGCATTAAGTTTTGAAAAGTATGGGTATAAGGCTGGCGTCGATCAGGATACTTCATTTTGTAAATTCTTTGAGCAAGAAGACAATTTTTTTGAGCCTCTCCTATTGTATAAATCATATCTATTAACTCATTCTTTGGAAAATTCATTTTACAATATAAGATGAATGCAAAAAAACCAAACTACACTACATAAAAACCAAAAGAATCGATTGCGGTTATAAATTTGACACACAGAAAAATGTTCTTTTACATTGTTTTTGCCATGGCTACTATGATAATGAAGACTATTTCTGTAAAAAAGTATGGAAAATAAGAAAAACTGAAATATCTCAAAAACTATTATAAATAGGTATAGGATATATTGAACAAAACTTTTAGGGTTTTTATTACTCTATTAAATAACATGAAAATATACAGGGTGTACCATTTAAAAAAAAGATATTTATTCATTTAAACTTGTTCAAATTTGAGCCGATGTGTTCAACACCCTGTAGCTTTTATTGCAAATATTAGGTAAAAATTATGTTAAATTGTCCTTGGCCTTGCGAAATTCCAAATTGGAATATATTTGTCACAAAATTGAAAACGTTATTTAGGATTGAATTGATGCTTGAAAATGTGACTTTTTTTCTTTAAACTTAATTATCCCAGAAACTATAAAGTTTTGTTATAGTAAACCCTTAATAAAAACGATTTAAAATTATAAGCTAAATCAAAAATACGATTGGTATATAGGGTGTTCTATATAAAAAAATAAAACTTTATGCTGTCCTAGTTTTTTTGGCTCACCCTGTAGAGTCCTAAATATTTTTAAAATCTGCATAAAAATAAACTGTATCAAACAATAAATATAGTTTCTTTGTAAATTTCACCGAAAAGGCACAAACTTACTTCATCCAATCGTTGACTCACCCTGTACTTTCTTTTAAATAATTAACATTCCGCCTTTTAAATTTTTCACTGATTTAGAGACGTAGCTGCAATTGAATGCCGGATTACTAAATTTAGAAAAGAACAGGAACTGACTGCGAACTTTAAAAATTTTGAAGGATGAGTGGGACGTAGTTTTAAATATTTAAAAAAAAATTAAAATGGAGGCATTATCACTTTGGAACGATCTATTACCATTAACTTGTATATACTTTTCAGCAGTTTGATTTTAATTAAAAAAAAATATTAGTACCGTCTAATGAGAAAAGAATCCATTGATAATTATAAATAATCTTTATTAACAAAATGCTACAAACACTTTTATTTTATATATACCGAAAAAGAATAAGTTCTCATCTCAATTGCCATAATATTATCTACTTAAGTTTAATTACTAATATTGTTAACCTTATTCAGATGATTATGTTTAATAAATAATAAAATCCAATTTATTGTTCTGGCAGTCTTTATTTTATTATAATTATTTGGTTGTCAATGAAGTATTAAAAATTATCTTAAGATATGCTTATGCTCGGACATTTTTGTGAATCCAAGGAATATATTTTGAAACTCTGGTATATATTCCTGGATAGCCGGCTGTACCACATTGAGAGTATCCAAATGAAACCACACCTTCAACCATCCATCTAGTATTATCTGTGATAAGTGTTCTCATTAGGGGACCACCACTGTCTCCTAAAAATTTAAAAATAATTGAAACAACAATTTAAATAAACGTCAATGAATATATTTAATGAATCTAGTTTAGGATATTTTCTCGAAACTCGTCACAATCATCCTTTCAGTTTTTTTTCTCATTCTTTTAGTGTAAGATAGGAATCCACAAGTCGTTTCTTTTTTTAAGTTATTTTGTTAAATACCAAAATAATTAAAAGTACGGCAAATATTGAATTCTAAGTCGTAGATACCTCAAAAATATTAAATTTTGAAAAAGACTTTTTGGAATATTTATTGACTGATAATAAAACGTAAGAGCCTGAAGCCCTAAAAAGTTCAGTTACACTAATTCTAATTCAAAACATTTGTGTCTTTCTATAAAACTCAGTAATTCTTTTAATAGTTTTCTTATGGAGATTGTCCCCTGAACATCAATGTCCTTGAGAAGCCTATTCAGTTTCAAGCGCTGTGCATTCGCGAATGACGAAGTTTTTTCTTTTCCATTGTAAAGCCTCATTTTGTGTTAAAATTTTGCAATTTTTAGTGGATCCTAATATATATATATATATATATATATATATATATATATATATATATATATATATATATATATATATATATATACAGGCGCGGATCCAGGGGGGGCGGGGGCAATCGCCCCCCCCCCCCCAAGAGCTTTGAGTTTAGGAAAATGGACCCGATTTTTCCTCTAATACTATAGTTTATTCAAGAACTAGAGAGAGTAATAAATCATTTTTTACCCTTTTTCTCTTCGCAAACTACCTGTGTTCTTTAGTCCGGTGTTTTTAACAAAATTTGTTAGACACATATATTTTTCATAGGAATGGGTTAGAAATTTTATAATCAAAAATACCGGTCTATAATAATAGACTAAAACGTAGGATTATTCTCTCAAAAAATTCTAAGATATAATTTAAATACTTACAAAATATCCATTGTCAAAAATACACAAAGTTAAACATATATAAAAAAATAAATTCGTCCATATAATAATAAAATATTTTTGGGGCTATCGGTCATTTTATTATTAATTAAAAACATTTTTAGGGTATTTGACGTTTCAGTTTATTTATTTCTTAAACCATATGCAGACTTAAAATTAAACACTAAAAAGGGATTCAAATGTAATTACTTTTTTTTATGTTGTAATTAAAATTAGACCTACTAATTTTTATTTCTATTGTACTGATGTCTTAATTTAATTTACTTTTATATATGGAAATACGATAGCCCCAAAAAAATAAGATAAACATGTTAATTCTACACGCTTAAGAAAAAGACATAAACACAATAATAAAATAATAAAAAACTTACGGCTAATTAGAATTAAATATATATAAAATTAAAGAGTGGGACACACTAATATATAAAAAAATAAAAAAACATATAAACAACATTAAACAATAAAATACAACAAGAACAAAAATTTAAATAATAAATTGTGTTTTCGCTGGTAAACATTACGTATCTAATTCTTAACCCAAGTCAGTGAAGCTATCTTCGCCCAAATTAATTATAATTGGTTCCTTTATCTCACGGATCATGGGACTGAGTTTCCACATTTTCTTTTATTCTTTTATTATAAGGATTTTTCCATATTTTCTGCAGTAACTTTATTCCAAAAAATCTCTCAAAAGTTCTGTTAAATTATTAATTTTGTAAGTTGTGTTATTTCTCGCAACTCTACCTTTTACTTGAGAGAGATATTTCCTTCTCCAACGAACATTTTCCGGACGATCTATAAGAACAGATTTCCTATTTGGTTTTTTCTAGCAAAAATTAAGTTCTCTGAGCAATTTTCAGAGCTCAGTTCTTTTCATTTCAGGTAAATCCCGATCTTCATTGATTTTAGTTAGAATTTTGTCGACGGTTGGGATCTGCTTCACATAATAAGATGTATGTACAACTCTTTTTATTGCAGTTTACATCTCTTCTTCCAACGAGGTTTTTCGTCTGCCCGTGATCGAATGTGACTTAGGAGTACTAACAATTCCAGTAGTTTTTTCTCCTTCAGTATTCGGTACGTAGTAGATTTTCCAACTCCTGTCATGTTGGAACACATCTCAACAGAACTTTTAACATTATTATCTAGATATTGATATCTTAAGGCATCATAAACATTCATCGTAATAAGTTTTTCGTTGAGGAAAAAATGCCCCGGTTTAACGATTTAAGAATAATTATAGATGTACAAGCCATATCTTTTGGGTATCTCACTAATCTCATATAATATATAAAAACAAGCACAAACAAGATAAATCACTAAGGACACACTGTAAGGTGTACTTTTCTCACTGACAGAAATCAGAAACTCTATGGTTGCAGTAAATTTATAAAACCTTATAATATTTACATATAATTAGATTCACGGCGGTTCTGTTACGTGCGGCACTGGAGCAGGTAAGTTGGAGGTTTCGGTAACAGTTTTATTACTCTCTCTAGTTCTTGAATAGAGTATAGGAATGTGTATGCTTGCGATCGCCCCTCTCCTTCCCAAGAGCTTTGAGTTCGGGAAAATAGAACCGATTCTGCCTTTTATATTAGGAATTTGTATGCTGCTAGCACTTCCCTCCCGTTGACAACTTGTTTTTCTTGCGATAGCCACTTCCCCAAGAGCTTTGAGTTCAGGAAAATAGACACGATTCTGCCTCTTATACTAGGAATGTGTATGCTGCCCACATCCTCCCCCCCCCGTCGACAACTTGTTTTTTCTTGTGATCGCCCCCCCCCCTCTCCAAAAATTTCAAATTCAGAGAAATAGACTCGACCCTGTCTTTTACACTAAAAATGGGAATGTTGCTGAGGTTCCCCTCCCCCCGTCGATAAATTGCTTTCGCTTGCCATACTATACTTTTGTGATATCACCGCCCCCCCCCCCAATGAGGGAGACTGGATCCGCCCCTGTGTCAGAGACTATGTAGATGAAACACTTCCTGGAAGGTAAATGGAGGCTTATCGAAAGACCTCTTATATCACCCGATGTAACACCGTTTCATTTCTATCTTTGAGGCTATTTGCAGTCTGTAGTCTATAGAACAAAGCCGATCTCTTTAGAGTACTATAAAATAATTTTAAATGCAATATATAATATTGCTCATCACCATTTGAGGGACATACCTTCCTAGTTTTCATAAAGGCTTTGATACTGTCACGTGGCTGAAGGAAAATATTTCGAACAATTAATTCAATATTTCTTAATTAATTTAAATTATTATTTTTTTTAAATTTTTCTGTTATAAGGATCTATATTTTTATTCTTAATTTACATTTTCAATACAATAAAAAATAATCATAGGGTATACGATAGAAAAAATATTTGTTGGAGATTTAAAATAACTGGTAATATTCAAAATGTTCCATTTAAAGAAATTATATGTGATATTGTAATTTGGCTGTTTTTGACGTCACTAGTATATAGAATGCACAATCAAATAGAAAAAATGTAGTTCTGAAGGTTGAAGAAAATTCGCATCTGCTATCACAGCCTTCTTGTACATTTTTAACAATATTAAAAGTCTATTTCTCAGAATAAAATAATTTTTAACACCAAAAACAAATAATAATTTCGTAACCAATTCAAACATTTCCTTAATTTTTTACCTGTACAAGAATCTTTTCCGTCTTCTCCTCCGGCGCAGATATGGTTTTTTTCAATACCGACAGATAATGATCTGAAAGCATTTGCACATTGAGATTCAGTGACAACTTTGACACCCAGTTTCAGTTTAACATCGCTATTTCTACCCTTTTCGGTTCTTCCCCAACCAGCAACAACTAAGTTTTCACCAGGTGAAGATGCTTCATTTGGCAGTGGAAGACAAACTGGTTGAATAAATTCTGAAAAAAAATGATAATATTAAAAAATGCCATAAAAAATCCTGTTTTAATATTTAATGGATTTATGCTCAACATGTTTCTAGAACCAACAGACCGATCGGAATTTCTTCCTTGGTTACTATGATTTTAACAATAACGAATTTTAATTCAACGACCAAAATAGACAATAATGTCAAGTTTAAGTTGTTTTTTTTTGTGATTATTTGTCAATTTTTCCAGTCACTAGTAAAGGGTGTTTTTCTTAGAAGTATATGATTTAAAAATGAAATAAAACACGTATAAATAATATTAATATATAGGAAACTTTTGAGATTTTCTTCCCCATGTTTTTTTTTCCTGGAACACATAAACAGTATACATCCCAAAATTAAATTCATCATGGAGACAGAACAGGAAAGAAAACTACCATTTCTGGATATCCTACTGAAAAGAAAAGAGGATGGCTTGCTTTCGCACACTGTCTACAGAAAGCCCATTCACACCACCAGGTACCTCAACGCCGATTCACATCACCATCCCCCCAATTATTTGCAGTAGTGAAATCGCTTGCATTTCGATCGCAGTCCCTTACAGATCCAGAAAATTATCACAAAGAGATGAACATACTGCAAGACGCCCTAACAAAGAACAGTTATAAAAAAGAACATATAGACAAGGCTCTAAAAAACAAACACCTGGCCCCAAAAAATCGCGAAAACCAAGAGAATAGCTCCAAAGCTTTTGTTCCTTATGTAAGAGGCACCACAGACAAGATCGCAAGAATTCTCAGGAGACACAATAATGAAACTATTTTCACCACAGATCGTAAAGTAAAAGATCTCTTGCCAACATCTAAAGAAAGAATCCTTCTAGAAAACCAGGGAGTGTACGAAATTCCATGCGGAGAGTGCAGTTCATCTTACGTAGGCCAAACCAATCGTAAAATAAGCGCCAGAAGAGACGAACATATGAACGCTGTCAAGCAAAAAACAACTTCTTCTGCTCTGGCCCAATACTGGTTAAACACAGGACATAAGGTAAATTTCTCGGGAACAAAAATGCTATCGAGATGTGAAAACCTGTCCACAAGAGTTATAAGGGAAGCCATTGAAATTGCAAAGAGGCCCAACAACTTAAATAGCAGAGATGATAGCCAACGTGTGCCTAATACTTGGAAAAATCTGCTTACAAAACATCAACCAATACCACTTAGTAATGAAATAGATTACAACTCGGCAACGCAACCCCAAACACTGGCAACAGGGCCGCTGACGCGCAGCAGGTCTCGCAACCTAATGGGCCGGAACCATTCGGAAAACGAACGCGTCCAACGCGCACACGGGACCGACAGCACCGGAGTCGCGGGCGTCAGTTCGCTCGTAGACGCCATACAGTGAGCTTTGAAAATGGTGAATGAGATTTCACCGAAACGTCAGCGGCCTTACAGTCCTGAGAGGGACTCAGCACATACACAGGATGCCCGAAAACCTTCGATTACATATATATATATATATATATATATATATATATATATATATATATATATATATATATATATACACTTATAGATTACTTTCTGTGACAAACTCCTAAAACATATGGATTACTATAGACTTGCTGTAGGTTTGTTAATACCAGGGAGGAATGATTACAAAATTCAGTAATTACTTTATGTTTCGGTGCAGAGATAATAGAAAGGGTGCAGTTCAACTTTCTTCGAAGAATTAATCTTTGTGCACAAAAAACTGAGATAATGTTCATTATTCACTTCGATTTTAATTAAATTATTAAATTAATCAGATTTTTCTGTTTTGGTTTGTTATTGACATTGTGGTATTATTCTTATTGTACTTTGTCAGTTCATTCTTACTTCTTCTTCTTCTTCTTCTTCTTCTTCCTCTTGTTATAGGCTTATAGCCTGTTTTTTCCAATTCTCTCCATTTTTTAGGTGGTCTACCTATTGGTCTTCTGGTTTCCGGTGTTCCATCTCGGGCGATTCTCGCTATCCTATTTTGCGCCATTCTTCCTACGTGCTCATTCCAG
Source organism: Diaprepes abbreviatus (assembly GCA_034092305.1). Classification (NCBI taxonomy): domain Eukaryota; kingdom Metazoa; phylum Arthropoda; class Insecta; order Coleoptera; family Curculionidae; genus Diaprepes; species Diaprepes abbreviatus. Next base: position 14,836,854 of record JASJET010000018.1, read on the forward strand.
GCTCTTCTGCGCTTCCGTCCCCATCTTACTATATCCTGCATTCCTTGCGTATTATTGAATTGCGTATGTGATCTCTTAATGTGTATCCCGATATTCTTCTTAGTACTTTCATTTCGGCAGTTCTTAGAATTGATTTTGTTTTTGTGTTGTCAGCTCTCGTCTCTATTGCGTACGTCATTATCGGTCGAATACAGGTCTTCTTACTTCGCTTGTTCTGTCTTGGTTTGCGGATATCTCAACTCCTAAGTAATTAAAGGTCATGAGTTGTTCTATTGGTTTGTCATCCACTACTAGTTTGCATTTTAAGGGCACTTCTTACCTTATTATCGTTATTAATTCCTAGCTATAATTAAGTATTTAGACTCAATTATCTCAAAAATGTCTACTCAAAGCGACATTTACTAGGTACAATTTTTTTGTATAAAATATGTCAACGAATATTAATTTTTAATTAGAAATTTAATATATCCAGGCACAAAAAAGTTATGTAGCTTTGGATTAGGCGATGTGCTGCTGGTGGCATTTAGTTTCCTTACCCTAAAAGACCCCAAAGTATCAAATTTAGTGAACGACTTTTGGACTAAGGTAAATTTTGCTAGATCATTATATTTTAGCATCAGGCATCTGCGTTAGCGTTTTATACAGACTTTTTAGAGACACCCTGTATAGGACGTAAATATTTACCCCCTTATTCACTAACTTTAAAACCATTTTAAATTGACAGTAGAAGATTTAAAGCGACACGTGCGACAATAGGTTAAACAACTAAACACACCTTAAAAATATAAGGATAAAAAAATCAATTTCAGTTATTATTAAACGAGCAAAAATAAAAAATTTTGTTTATTTTCTGTAGACAATTATTCTTATATTCGATTTCAAGACTTTATCACTAGATTGTTATCCTTGATATTCGTATTTGAGCATTTAATTGTTGACATTTGAAGTATAAATTATAACAATTTGATAAGAAAAACGTAACAGGCCAACTAGATCTAACTTCCATGTCAACTAGATCGGGTTTAAGTCTTAAACCTTTTCAGCGAATTTCGTTATAAGGATATAAGGAAATATACAACATTTTTGCTTACCTGAATATCTTACTTCTGATGCGAGTCGTACTAATGCTATGTCATTTTTTCTGTTATAGTCACCAGTATAACTTGGATGAGATATAATTTCGTCTATGGCAACATTAACTTCCTCCGCATTACAAGAAGTTAAACGTTTATTTACAACACAATCTCTTCGAGGGCTACTAATGTTGTATTCGCCCAAACGAATATTTACTCTACAATTAAAAGTATACATATGAGAAACCTACAAAATTATTATTTTAATTTCGAGTCATTTATAGATGTTTACCTTTAATTTATTATTTGAAGCCTATTATACTGACAAAGTACATTCCAAAATTGAATAACTGTGATACATTTAAGTCTGTTATTGGCCTATGTAAACGCAGTCATAGCTCAAATTTGAATTTAAGTAAGGTGTAGCTAATTCAGTTAATTTGGCCTCATTTATGCAAATACTCACGTTATAGGCATCATAATATGATTTTCCTTAAATATGTCTCATTAATTGTTTATAATAAAAGCATTCCATTCATTGCATTTTTGACCTTACTATGCTACAACCCATGTAATTTCACCAATATATCGTTATTTTATCAAACTGTGACTTGGCTTTTTTTGTAGTTGTGGAATTCACCGTTATCTTTTTTCTAGATAGATCTCCGTTTTTCTACGCTACTTGTCGAGGAGGTACTTCCTTTATTGACTACTGTATAGGAATTTATTTAATGGTAGCAAAATAAATATATAAAGTTATCTACTAGTTCTATTTGTACACATTTATTGTTGTACGATTTTAGTTCTTTAAAATCGCTCACTGAGTCCGCAGAATAAAACACAACACTTTTTACTAAATTACTTCCAATACTATATTAACTACTTATTAACACAGTCAAATCTCAACTACCTCTCAATACCTTCAGTATTTAAATACAACTATACAACTATCTTCAAACTCATATCTTATCCCTATTTATATATCTATAGGACCTCCTAGAAATAATATGAAATATGTTAGCATAAAAGTTGAGAACTATCTAGAGATGTAATAACTTATCGATATAATATTCCTTTCGGCACATTATAACAAAGATGACTCATCGCATCGGAATATTATGCTTCTACGAGGGCGTATCAATAAGTTTCTCCTAGTCCTTCGTAACATTATATTGAACTATGTACAATTGTGGTCGTTTTGGTAAACTTCATCATGGCCGGTTTTTTCTTCTGAACAATAATTTTACTTGGGAAGAAAGTACTTTTTCTTCGGCTATTATGGTCTTTAACAAGGCTGTAAAGTGAAAATAACTTGAGTCCGACATTTTTACTCCATTAGTTGGGATTTATGGGCTAAGTTGCAATTTGTTGTTCATTTTTGAAGTCTTTGGTTTGATTATCTTACCTTTTGTTTTTGCTCTAGGAGCTGTCGATGAATAACGTCTTCTTTAAAGGATTTATTTCACAAGTAAGTACACACGTAGTGCAGATTTTTTTGCTCCCTGTTCGTTACTTAAAGTTATTTGCTCCGTTTTTAGGGCATGTTAAGGCGATTATCCTGGACTAAAGGGCCTCAAAAATATATAGAGGCTCTCCTTTAGAACAGAACTCTTAAGTTTCCCGAACAACTGTAAACCTTAAGGTGACTTTTTATTTCTTTATTTAGTAATTGCTTTGTTTTTAATTTAAATGGGGGTAACGTTCATATTTTTCTTGTTTTTCTCTGATTAGGGTATTGCTCAGTGTATGAAATTAATGTGCCATGCGGTAACCTAGCTATTTTATTAGTGAATTAAGATTTATGTAGTAAATTTGTTTGAATTTAGTGAAATCCAGAACTATATATTCTTGTAAACTGGTAAATTAGTATCGTTAATTGATTTGTGATTAATTAGTGTTTTTTGATCCTTGGCTTTATATTGAAAAGTATAATAGTATAATATTATTAAAAGTTCATGAGTTTACTTTGCATCTTTGTGAGATAAATTTGCTATTTTATTATGGATAGACTGAAACTTTGAGTTTTTCTTTTTCATGGCAATTTGCTTTTTATATATATTAAAATTTTCGGTCACAAACTATATAATTAATGATTAGTTTTTAACCGACTTCTAGAAGAAGGAGGTTCTCAATTCGTCGTCTATGTATTTTTTTATGTATCCATACCGATTACTCCGAAATGGAGGCACCGATTCGAATAAAATTTTTTACGTTATGTTCAGGAAGTTGTTGCGGTGGCCTCAGATCATTTTGGATGAAATTGGTGCAGTAAAATCGAAGATGTTGCTGATAATATGGCACGATTATTCAGTAGACTTCTGTTGTTATTGGCTCCAACGAAGCTGGTCTTCGGGATACCTCAGCAGTCATGGATCCAGACAGTAACTGAGTAAAGAAAGTTCGTAAAAAAGAAAGAACCTCGTTAAACAGTAGATCTGTCGGTAAGGAGAAGTGCTTCTATAAGATGTCAGTGGCAAAATAAAGTTTCTACAAGAAGCCGTTAAAAGAAGAGCTGGTAAAAGAACAGCTCGTAAAAGAAAGAACCCTTAAATAAAAATATTACCTCTAAAATACTAATAGGGTTTACAGTCAACTATAAAGTTATAAGCTATATCGCATTAAACTCAAATTATTGAATATTAAATTAATAAATTAAAATATCAAAATACATCAAATGTTATTATTTTCAACTCCCCCCGTATAACATTAAGAAATTACACTAAGTTGTTGCCTAGATTGTAACATAATGAAAAATTAATGCAAAAAAATAGTTGTGTATTCGATAAAAGTTATAAACGATGTCAAGGTAAGCAGATGAATTCTTCTTAAATAAAACTATTCATTAATTACATAGTTTGTGACCGAAAATAATATATATTAAAAATAAGTTGGCATAAAAAAGGATAAATCTAAATTTCTATCCAAAACAAAATAGCAAATTTATCTCACAAAGATATAAAATAAACGCATGAAGTTTTAAAAATATGACACAGTATGAAGCCAACAATCATAAATCACTAGTGAACCACCAATCAATTAGGGTTACTAATTTAAATGTTCATAAGAAGGGGTATATGGGGTGTGTTATAGAGGTAGTGCCTTTCTATCGGAACGACCACATCGAGCGTCATAGACAGGAAATGGTTTTTGATAACTGGTCCTTATAACACACCCAGCTCGCACTTATGGCTCCACGTGCCACTCCCTGGGCAACTGCATTGGTCTGCAGGCTTAACTAAGTGAGGGTAACTACCGAGTGATTGCGGTATAAGCAATCCCCCACTTACTGGCCAACGACTCCGGTGGAGGAACTGCTAAGTGGAAGGGCACTCTTTTGTCCTGAGACTGAGAAATCGGTCTCGAAGGCGGAGGAACCAAGGAATGGTCAACGGCATAAGGATGCAGAAGGCAGGGACAAATCACTGCCTTAAAGATCCTAATGGATATCTCTAGTACAATCATCATGGCTGTGCGAAGCGAAATGATTTCTAGTACTGATCATGGATATCGGAAACCAAGATCCGGCAGGAGAGGTATATCTCATGACAACAGGGCCTCTCAGGTCGTCATCCGGCGAAATTCCTGTGTCAAAAATACAATCAATAATACAATAAATATTGGTACATGGAACGTAAGAAGTATGTATGAGCCTGGGAAAATGCACAACGTCATACAGGAGATGCAAAGATTAATCATTGATATCTTGGGCATCAGCGATACAAGGTGGATGGGTGCACGCAACTTCTCGACAAGTAACGGTATGATCTATTTCTCAGGAAATGAAGACCCGCATCATAGATACGGCGTAGCAGTTGTCGTTTCAAAAAGAATGACGCAGTCTGTCATTAACTTTTCACCAGTCTCAGATAGGATCCTACTCTTACAACTGCATATAAAAGCCGCAAAACTTAATATTATACAGATCTATGCTCCTACTGCAGAAAAATCAGATGACGAGATTGAAAAGTTTTATGAACAAATCAATCAAGTTCTAAAGTCTATAAAGCCAAGAGACATCACACTCATCCTTGGAGACTTCAACTCCAAAATTGGGTAAGGAAAAAGCGGAAAATATGTGGGAGACTATTGCTTCGGGTCAAGAAACGACAAAGGAGACAGGATGTTACAGTTCTGTCAAGAAAATGATATGATAATTTCAAACACATTTTTTAAGCTACCCAAATGGAGACTGTACACATGGACATCCCCACAACATAATAGTCAGAAAAGAGTTACGAATCAGATAGATTATATCTTAGTGAATCAGCGATACAGAAACACTATAAGATCAGTTAAGGCTTATCCAGATGCAGATGTTTTTTCAGATCATAACCCCATGATAGCGCGTGTACATATTAAACTCAAAAAACCTTCACAAAAAATAAAAATAGATCACATAGATATCAACCGCTTACAAGATCCAAAAATCAAAGAATATTTAAAACGACATATCAATGATAACATACGAATGCTTTCCACAAAGACACAGAACACGCATGTAGAAGACAAGTGGCAAGATTTAAAGGATGCCATAATAAAACCTGCCCAGAGTATTCTTACTAGAGAGAAACAGAAAAAAGGACAAGAGTGGATAACAAAAAAATCTTAGAACTCATGGAAGAGCGAAGACAGTGCAAGGAAAAATGCAGACAAAAATATAATAAAGTACACAAACAAATTAGAAACGAAATAAGGGCAGCAAAAGAAACTTTTTATGGAAGAAAATGCGAGGAAATTGAAGAACTGCAACTAAAACATGACACTTTTAATTTACATAAAAAGATAAAGGAATTGGCGGGTATACAAAAACGGAAACATCCCAATCTATTATGAAACGCAAATGGAGAAATAATAACCGATCTACAAGAAAAGCTTATGACTTGGAAGAATTATGTAGAAGAATTGTTAGACGATGAAAGATAAGAACCTAATATAGATAACATACAAGGCGACGAAGGACCAGACATAACTAAAGAAGAAATACTATACGCTATAAAAACAATGAAGAATGGTAAATCACCGGGTCCAGATGGGCTTACATCGGAACTTCTCAAGCTTGTAGAAGGTGAATCAGTAAATATTCTTGTCAACCTTTTTAACTGCATTTACAAAACAGGAGAAATATCAAAAGAATGGCTCCTGTCAACTTTTGTCACAATACCAAAAAAGGCAAACGCAAAACAGTGCACTGACACATTAAAAGTATTCCTCAAAGTGATTCACACAAGAATTCACAGAAAACTAGATGTGGATATTGGTGATACTCAATTCGGATTTCGGAACGGGCTTGGAACAACAGAAGCACTATTTGCACATAACGTCATTTGCCAAAGATGTCTAGATATGAACCAAGATATGTATATGTGCTTCATTGACTAAAATAAAGCGTTCGATAAAGTACGTCACGATCATCTAATGAGACTGCTGGTAGAAAAAAACTTGGATAAAAGAGACGTCAGGATTATTTCCAATATTTACTATAACCAGAAAGCGCAAATTCGAATAGAGCAAGAGACAACGGAGGAACTCGAGATTAAGAAAGGCGTAAGGCAGGGATGTATACTTTCACCAATCTTATTCAACCTATACTCAGAAGACATCGTAAACAGAGCACTTTTAGAGCAAAATATAGGTATTAAAATAAATTGCATCTCAATAAACAACTTGAGATATGCCGATAACACGGTTGTAATTGCAGAAACTTCGGAGGACCTTCAAATACTAATTAACAGAATAGTAGAATGCATTGAAGAATATGGATTATCACTTAACATCAGTAAAACAAAAATAATGGTGGTATCTAAATCACCACAAAACTTCCCTGACATAACCGTGCATGATCAAAGAATTGAACGTGTGAGAAAATATAATTACCTGGGAACTGTTATCAATAAAAATAATGATAGCTCTGAAGAAATCAGAATCAGAGTGGAAAAAGCTAGAGCTACGTTTATTAAAATGAAGAAGGTGTTCTGCGGACGAAAGTGAAGCCCTAAACTTAAAATTCGCCTTGTGAGATGTTACGTGTTGTCAGTTCTTTATTACGGAATGGAAGCGTGGACATTGAAAAAGATTGATACCAAGAGGATGGAAACATTTGAGATGTGGATGTACCGTAGAATATTAAGGATACCGTGGACAGAGAGAGTAACAAATGTGGAGGTTTTGCGAAGAATGCGGAAAGAGAAAGAATTAGTACTTACTATTAAAGAACGCAAACTGCAATACTTGGGACATGTTATGAGGGGTGATAAAAACCAGTTGTTGCAAGTAATTATCCAGGGAAAAATAGTAGGCAAAAGATCCATAGGAAGAGGAAGGCGTTCATGGTTAAAGAACTTAAGCGAATGGTACAATTACAACAACTGCCAACTGTTTAGATCTGCAGTATCAAAGATAAGCATAGCAAACTTCGGAACGAGGACGGCACCTAAAGAAGAAGAAGAACATATAGTTCTGGCTTCAAATAAAATTAAACAAATTTAAATCATAAATCTTCACTCACTAATAAAATAGTTCGGTTATCGCATGGTATATTAAGTTCATACAGTTAGCAATACTCCAGATAGAGAAAAATAAGAACAATATAAAAGTTACCTTCATTTAAATCAAAAACTATAGGCAAAAATTATAAAAATATGGATATAATTAAATTAATCAAAAAAAAAAAAAAACGACAGCTGCAAAGCAATTACTACATAAAAAAAATAAAGAAATAATAAGTTATCTTAAAGTTGTTCGGGAAATTTAACAGTTCTGGTCAAAAGGAGAGTCTCTATAGAGTTTTTGAGGAACTTCATGCCTTGATAATCATCTTAACAGGCGCTAAAAAGGCATATTTGTGAAATGAATCCTTCAAAGAAGACATTGTTCATTGACAGCTACTCCAGCAAAAACAAAAGTTACGATAATCAAATTAAAGAAACCAAAAATGAACAACAAATTGACACTGAGCCGATAAATCCCAACTAATGGATTAAAAATATCGGACTCACGTTGCTTTCACTCCATGGCTTTTTTAGGGCTAAAGTGGCCAAGAAAAGGTCTTTTCTTTCCAAATAAGATTATTGTCCAGGAAAAAAACGGCTATGATGAGGTTAGCCAAAACGATCACCATTATACATTGTCCAATATAAATATCTATATATTGGTAAAATTACGAGTGTGGGATGAATGGAATATTTTTATTTTAAAGATTTAATGAGAGCTATTTAAGGAACATGATATTATGATGTCTACAACGTAAATTTTGGAAAAAATGAGGTAAAATCAACTGAATTAGATAAAGCGGGCTTAAATTGAAATTTAAACTGTGACAATACCTTTTCGAATTGTATAATAAAGAAAATGCTAAAAATTCTTACAATTGTCCGATTTTTATATTAACTTCCCCGGTAACACAATGCGCTGCGGTTAAAATGTATCTTGGATTAATTAAAGCTCCTGCACATGCAATTTTTCGTTGTCCAGAAGACGTCAAGTATTGCAAAACTGCCATCCATGGGAACTCATCTAAATCAGTTGCTTCACCGTGGAAAATTCTATTTTCGAACTAAAATTGAAGACATTTTCTGCAGCTATTAAGTAAGATAAAGCAATCTATATATGTTGTATTGTTTACATTTTAGAACAAAATTTTAATCAGTAATAGCAAATTAAGAATTCTCATAATTAGAGTTAAAAATGATATTACGCATTACTTAGAAAATAGTGTCTTAAAATTCACATTTTTTTATAAAATTTTCCAGTTCGAGATGTTTTGTAAAGAGTGTTTTTTATAGAGATATAGAACTTTTAAATGGAATAAAACAAAGATGAATTTTTTAAATTGACATGAAATTTACTTTATTCGGAAGATAACCTTCTGGCATTATAATTTAAATATGACTTCGGGCATATGACCGCCACGGCTGACTCGGACGTAGTCTAATCTGGAGGTCCAATTTTCGATGAATTTTTCCAACATTTGTGGCCTTATATCGGCAATAACGCGGCGAATGTTATCCTCCAAGTGATCAATCGTTTCGGGCTTATAGGCGTAGACTAGCGACTTCACATATCCCTACAGAAAACAGTCTAGCGGCGTTAAGTCGCACGATCTTGGAGGCCAATTCACGGGTCCGAAACGTGAAACTATGCGGTTACCAAACGTTTCCTTCAATAAATCAATTGTGGCACGAGCTGTGTGACATGTTGCGCCGTCTTGTTGAAACCACAACTCCTGCACATCATGGTTGTTCAATTGATGAACGAAAAAGTCAGTGATCATGGCTCTATAGCGGTCACCATTGACTGTAACGTTCTGACCAGCATCGTTTTTAAAGAAGTACGGACCAACGATTCCACCAGCCCATAAAGCACACCAAACAATCAGTTTTTCTGGATGTAACGGTGTCTCAACATACACTTGAGGATTATCATCACTCCAAATACGGCAGTTTTATTTATTGACGTATCCATTCAAACAAAAGTGAGCTTCATCGCTAAAGAAAATTCGCTTATGAAAATCGGGATCAACGGCAATCTTGTTTTGGGCCCATTCACCGAATCTACGCCTTGCTAGGTGATAGTGTGGCTTCAATTCTTGCACGAGTTGGATTTTGTAAGCATGCAAACCAAGATCTTTCCGCAAAATCTTCCATAAAGTGAATGGACACATATCCAATTCCTGTGCACGATGGCGGATAGACTGATTCGGGTCTTCCTCTACGCTACGCTCTACAGCAGCAATGACTTCTTCTGTACGCACTGTACGATGTCTCTGTGGATGTGTATTATCATTTAGAGTAAACGTGGTGTGAAAACGTTCCATAGTTAATCGAACTAATTGCTCTGATGGACGATTATGTTGACCGTAAAATGAACGTAGTGCGCGATACGTATTTCGAACAGAACCATGATTTTCAAAATAAATTTGCACAATTTGGAAGCGTTGTTCAGGCGTCAGTCTATTCATGTTGAAATGCCAAACCAAACTAAACATAAATCACTTGACAGCTGACAAAATGGCGGCCAGTTAAAAAAGTGTTGCCAACTTAAAGTTCTATACCTCTATAAAAAACATCCTTTATTTCAAGGCAAAACAGTTTTAGAGTTTAAGAGAGGATGATTACTGACTTTTTCGTTCATCAATTGAACAACCATGATGTACAGGAGCTGTGGTTTCAACGAAATGGCGCAACATGTCACACAGCTCGTGCCACAATTGATTTATTGAAGGGAACGTTTGGTAACCGCATAGTTTCACGTTTCGGACCCGTGAATTGGCCTCCTAGATCGTGCGACTTAACGCCGCTAGACTATTTTCTGTGGGGATATGTGAAGTCGCTAGTCTACGCCGATAAGCCTGAAATGATTGATCACTTGGAGGACAACATTCGTCGCGTTATTGCCGATATACGGCCACAAATGTTGGAAAAAGTCATCGAAAATTGGACCTCCAGATTAGACTACGTCCGAGCCAGCCGTGGCGGTCATATGCCAGAAGTCATATTTAAATTATAATGCCAGAAGGTTATCTTTCAAATAAAGTAAATTTCATGTCAATTTAGAAAATTCATCTTTCTTTTATTCCATTTAAAAGTTCTATACCTCTATAAAAAAAAACCTTTATAACGTTGCCGCCAAATTTTGAAAAAAAAATTGGCCAAAATCAGTAATTTACCTAAATTTTAATAAAAAACCACCATTTTTTTAGTTTTTAGAAAAAGTCTTAGAATCATTTTATGTCATAATAATTTTTTCAAACAGGGAGTCCAAAATTTATATTTAAATATTGATATATTCAAATTTTTAGGTATTTTTTTAATGAAGTACTCTGTATTTACTGACATATATATTCAGTCTTAAATTGTAACGTTTTAACCTCATTCACACTGTGTCTATCAAATTAATCATTTATAGAACGATATAGCCGCAATCGACCAATGGAATACTAAATGGACACCCTGTATATTGAGGTTATTTGCTCGAGTCTTTTCTTAAGTTTTATAATCAACTTAAGATACCTCTGGCTTTTGAGATATTTGAGCTCAAATATACCCAAAGAGGTCCATTTTGTTACCTTTAGTAGAAGCATGATGAAGTGGAGATGTTGCCAGACTACCTACAGGTAGATGGGCATCTAGAATGACAGAATGAAGACCTAGGCAGAAGTGTGGATGACCACAAAAATAATGGGTGTGGCCGAGGAAAGAGAAACTTGAAAAAGACTGAGATAAACCTATGTTCAGAAAGGGAGAAATAGGGTTTGCGAAAGAAGAAGAAAACGAAAATATTTAATGATGGTGTGTATTACTTATGAAGAAAGTGTTAAATCTTCCATCTGAACCAAATGCACTGCAAGCAGTAAAGAACTTTGATGCACAAAGGACAACGATGAGAGCCCAGCAAGAAACCAACGTTAAGAAGAGCAAATCAAAAAGAGTCAGAGGATATCGTTTGTGAAAGGCCTCATGTATGGTGAAATTACAAAATGAAGATGATATTAAAGAGATATTAGATTTTAAGACGCTGATATAATATTTTTTTGCATTTTTCTCGTTTCTACGTTATTTACATTGGTACAAAAATATCTCGACATCTACTCAATCGATTTTGATGAAACTTATGCTGGATATTCTTAATATTATCTTCGATTTTTGACAATGGACTCTATTAAACAGTACATGTTTTATGAATACATACTATGGTGTATTGTAAAAAACGAAAATTATTTGTTATATGGAAAAGACACATCAAAAATAAAATAATTTAATATATCGTCTAGGTCCAAGTTTGTAGGGGCCTCTGGATGAGCACCTTGAGAGCCCTTAGTAAATCCGGCCCTGGTTATAATGGAATAAAGAATTTCATTACACATTAAACAACAAGACGATTTCATCATTTGTTATGAACGGCTATGGGACCCTATCATGGGCATGCCCAACATTCGCTTGGCCATTTGAAATTTTAAGCTGCAAACTGATTTGAATTATCACTTTAAAACTAACAAAAATCGGAATAACAAAATACCTGAAATCCGCAGTTTTCCCTATCTGGAATTAGTGGATTGGGTGTAAAAGGAGCATTCGGATCTTCCAAATTAGTATCAACAACGTTGTTTACTTTGGTACCGCAGCAAACATATGGTACATTTGATGAATCAAATCCACAGCTAATAAAGAATTGGAATATTAGAGTAGGAATATATATATATATATATATATATATATATATATATATATATATATATATATATATATATATATATATATTGTGACGATTTAGGTGGTAGTCGCGCTCTTGCCCGCAGCACGAACACTCTTGTACTCTCAAAAAATTTTATCCGGTTAAAAATAAATTTATTTTATTTTAATTTACTTCTCAATATAAGCAATCACACATTGATACAAAAAGTGCGTTGAGTGTACTATTAGTGCGGATTTTGAGCAAAAAATACTGTGATAAGTGAAAAACATTCATTAATGTTCAGTATCAAACAAAAATGTAATAGTTTTAAGGTTTATTGAACAAAATATGTGAAAATTAAAACCATGTATGGTACATATCTGAAAAATATAATATAGATTTATCTAGTTTATGAGACAGATTTAAGTTGTTTGTTAGCAAATTTAGGATTAAAATGTCAAGAAAATGTTGTTTAATATGCGGATAATAATATCCGAGGCAACAATAAACATTTTAGTTTTTCGAACAAAATTAGAGTCAAATAGTCATAAATTTCTATGTGCAAGCCGTTAATTTTTATCAATTTTAATATATAAATAGTATGCCAAAGTGGTTTTAATGTATATCAAAGTGTCGAAAAAGCTCTGAAGTTTATTTTGGGTAATTTCAATAATGTTCAATGATAAAATTTGGTCCATATATTCATCAAAACATAAAAAATTCCAAAACTGGTCAAATTAAAAAGCATTCATAAATCGCGATTTTTCAAGATGGTAATATTTATCAAGTTGTCTGGTGTCATAAATCTGACCAATCAGGTTGTAGACGTTTCAGATGTTTCGGTTTCTTTTAAATAGCTGAAGCGTAGAAATTTCGTCAGAGTTGAAGTTACTCTGTTGCTAAAAGCATCGCGTCGATCTTGCTTCCGAAATTTACCATAACCTCAAATTTTCATTTGTTTACATACGTTATCTGAAAACAAAAGTGAAATATTTTTTTAAAATTTTTAACAGAGGTTATGTGTTTGTTTTGTTAAGTAAAACAAGTTTAGAATTTAATAAAATTAATTAAAAGTATCGAAGTTTGTCCTATGAATAAAATTATCAACTCTCAAATAACAACAAATACGAAAAATAGTGATTTGAAGAATATAAGAAAATTTAATTGATATATTCTTAAAGAAGAAACTAATTGTACGAGATTTTGGAATAAATATTTGTAATTTCCTTACTTGACAGGAAACTACTACAAAATATTTTGGATATTTAAAAATTTTGAAGAAGAATTCGAGTGAAATAATATACTGAAATTAAGTTTATGATATTGGGACCAAGGTACAGAAAACAAAATCAAGGTATTTATAATAGTCTAAGCAGGTGAATGCTTTAATTTGTTTGTAGACATTAAAAAACGGGCATTAATAATAGTCTAACTTTTCACAAGATTTAAAAAAAAATTAAACTAATAAATGATAGCTTGTTATACTAACCTGATAATACATAAATAATATTCATCATCAATAGTAGGTGTCACTATATTAATTAACCACTTGAATTACATCACGGCAAATGAAAAATTTTTTAAAAATAAACCAAATTTCGTGAAATTAAACACCTTTTACAAATTAAATTGCAGTAACGCCATCTAGTGGACGGTTGCTAAATTAAAATAATAAAATGTTGCTAAGGAGTGATACAGGTTGTTAAAAAGGGACTATACATGGTAAACTGAAATAAATAAATGACAATATTGATTAGAGATCTGCATGAAATTTTATAGCATAGTTCATATAATTTCATCCAGAATTGTTGAAAATTGTACCATTTATTAATTGTTGAATAAAATATTTATATTGTGTTTTAATCTATTTGTGTATTGATTATCTGAGTGTGATCTTTAAAAATCTGAACTCACCTGAGAAGAGAGTCAAATTAACAGGTAGGAACACATATATGTATCTTTAGAATATTTTGAATATTAAAAAAATTTAGAAAATTGAAATATTTTCAAAATTTGTAAGAAATAATTTTAATTTATTATAATTATTTTTTTACCTGGCGCCCAACAAACAAACATTAAATTTTTTTAAATTAAACTTTGGTAAAATTTTTGGAAAATTTTAAAAATAAATAAATTCAGAAATAATAATTAAACTAAGTTTCCTACATAAATTAAAGTAAATTTTATTTTCAACCCGGGTAAAATTTTGTGCGGGTGAGTATAGCGCAAGAGTTTTCGTGCGACGAGCTGAGTGCGACTACCACCTAAATCATCACAATATATATATATATATATATATATATATATATATATATATATATATATATATATATATATATATATATATATATATATATATATATATATATAAGTAATATTAGACTAAAACAGTAATATAAAATTAAGAAAAATTTATCATTTTGGGCTAGAAAGCATTAAGTAGCAATTCAATAAATTCCAGTATGCAGCTGAAAACATTTTCTCGAAACATTATTAGCCAACTTTGCATGATGTTCTTTTGTTTTCAAAATTATCCTTATATTTCTTCGACATAATATTTATGCTAACCAACAAAAATCCATATTTCTCGTGTGTTTTTTTTTAGAAAAGGAAAAAATGCCTGTTTTGATGTCGATATGTTGTTATTCCAAATGGATTCGATAGATAATATGAAGAGGGACATTGGTTTTAAGTATTGGTCAACAATGTTTTGGAAACATTTTCCTTGCATTCTAGAAGTTCTTCTTCCTCATAAACATTTGGAGTATATTGAGAAACAGCTTATCAATAAAATTAATAAATAATATTTACCTTGAAGCGCGCAGAAATTTGGTTTGTTCGGCTGTTCGCGTAGATAGTCTGATGAGTGGTAACAAAGTTTTACATTCATAAGCACTTATGCATTTAGCTCCCTCATTTAATGGTGTTCTGCAATAACCTCCAAGAGTTTCTAAAACAGATAATTTAAATTTAATTTTTAAATTTATGTATTCAAAATATAAATGTTATTTCTTCAAACCTCTTCCAAAGTTGCGGGTGGTATATTCTACCTTATTAAAGGGTATTATTTTATTATATTTGGAGTTAAAACTTTCAAAAGTATTTTATCATGAAGTTGATTTAAATACTTATATTAATTGAAAATTGAAACCATCCAGTTACCTTAAATTTATTATCAGCGGTACACATACAATTAATATGATAATGCAAATTTAAATTTTTTTCCTGAAAAATGGATAATATTATTGTAATGTAACGAAACTTTAACTACATAAAGGAATTTCCACAAGAAAAAAAGTGTTGTTATTTTATATCCTACTACATACATTTATTGTTTATGTTTATAGAGTTTTTTAAAGTCATCATACGTGTTATTGATTTCCAGTCTACTAGATGGGATATATTTACATGATAAAAAAAATTTGGCATAATATGTACCCAGAATGAATATTTGAATAGTACACACTTCATAGTATTAGTTTGTGTTTCTAGTTTGTAGGGTTTTAGGTTTATTTTGTACGAGTTCATAATTTATTTAATTAGTTTTACCCTTTGTTAATTTCTTCATGAGACGTCTATGAAGGAAGGTTTGGAACTTTTTAGAATATTCTATTTCCTTATTTTCGACATGGAACGCCTATAACAGAAGATCTAGAAATCGCCGGATTATTTCTTTTTCTTATTTTTATTACACCATATAGTATGAAAATCAATCTAGAAAGACCCGTAATCTTGTGGTATCGGCAAAAAGGTATATAAAGGGTACAGATTGGCTTTCATGGACAGTTTAGTTTTAAGAGTTTGTCGATACAACTTGAATTATTTTGACAAGTTGTCAAAATTTTGACAATAAAGGGTTTTCAGTTGTGTATAAACACCGTCTATCCGGAACAAATTGGTGTCGGAAGTGAATAAAATCCCAGCCAACATGATATGAAACAAGAATTAAAGTCAAGTCAAGATGATACGAAATAAGAATTGATGATACTGAAAACAAACCAAAAAATATGAACCAAGAATTGAAGGAAGACATTAAGAAAAATCAAGAAATTATAAAACAAGAACTGAAGACTAGCTTGGAAGATATTCCAAGGTCATATCCGATTGTAAAATTTTCCGCTACTTCCATTTTCGGGGTCAAAAGAATGGGGTCTCACTTAAAAAGTTATCTTGACCTTCAATCTCAAGGTGAAATTTAAGGTCACCTTAATATAGGCGGTTTAATTTTCAGAAGCTTTTGTAACAAATGTTTTTCTCTATCACTCTTAGTTTCCGAATTATTGGTTCATTCAAGGTATGAAGACATTTGACTTTCAAATGACCTGTAGATGTGATTTTACCCCTTATGTTAGTCACACCGTTGGATCAGAAATTTTCTCCGCGTTTCATAAATGGGGGCTTCCATATAAAAAAAAATCACCATGACCTATAAATGACCTTGAGTGTTGACCTAAAGATCAAGGTCTTTAGTACAGATAAATGACTCCCTCTGTCCTTCACAATTTTTATCTAAACCAGTTTTTTTTTGTAAATGGAGTATTTAAAGAGATATTTGGATCTATAAATTAAACTGGCTCATCCTGAAAATTATAATTTTTTATTTTTATTATATTATTATTTGAAACAGAAATAAAGAAATCTATCCGTTTACTTATTTATCTATTTGTAGGTACGTGATGTCATGCATTTCCACATATGAAATATAGTTGTCACGCCTAGCTTGAGTAGCCCGCGACTCTCTTGTTCACCGCTGCTTGTAACCCCCCCGCTCCCATTGCTTTGCTCGGCTTCGGACGCGAGTTCACCTGTATCACACTATATTCGGAACCATTTTCAAGATATTTCAGTAAATTTATATGAAAATCTGAGATAGAGATCAATTCCCGAAAAATATTCGCTTAATATTGTAAATTACCAAAGAGGTGAATTTTTAATTAAAAAAAGCCATTTTTAAGCGTTTTTTCGACTTTTCTCGGTAAAAAAACGTCCGATTGGGTCTGTAAAAGCCATTTTGTAGGTTTTTTAATTATTTACATATGGTTTATTGAGAGTGATTAATTCAATACTTTCCATAATATACGCAAAAAATCAAAAAAAGAAAGTTTTTTTTTCCTTTTTTTATTGCTTTCATTGCTTAAAAAATATCCCTTTTCTCAACTAGGTTTGGATCATATGTAGTAGTCATCTATGGACTTTTTTCAAGTCATAGTGCAGGCAGTTTGCTGTTAATTTTTTTTACGCAAATCTCAGTTGATTGGGCTAATAGCAGGAAAAGACAAAATTTCTTTTCTGATTTATAAATAGATTAATGATTGAAATCTTTGTGAAAAGGCACTAACACTCACTGGCACAGGCGCGGATCCAAGGAGGGGAGCGGAGGGGGCGATCGCCCTCCCCCCCAAGAGCTTTGAGTTCAGGAAAATAGACCTGATTTTGCTTCTTATACTATAGTTTATTCAAGAACTAGAGAGCGTAATAAATCATTTTTTACCCTTTTTTTCTTCGCAAACTGTGTTCTTTAGTCCGGTGTCTTTGGCAAAATCTGTTAGACACATATATTTTTCATAGGAATGGGTCCTAAATTTTATAATCAAAAATACAGGTCTATAACAATGGACTATTTGGCTTGGAAAACAATAGATATTTGGAAATGTGAAGTGTTAAAAAGGATTTTAATCCCTGCATAGGCGTCGGGAGGTGGTTTATTTTATCACCAAGTATTTATGGAATAGAATATTATTTCAGTAATAAACTTAAAATAAAAAGCTTTTATAATATTATTTTATTTCTTATGATTTCTTAACATTTCACATATATTACCAAATATAGATAATTTTGACATATTTAACGCAAATCACAACTGTATTTTTATTATTTTTAATTTTGGCATAGAAACTATTTTAGGCACATTCAGACTAAAACGTAGCATTATTCTCTCAAAAAATTCTAACTTATAATTTAAATACTTACAAAATACCCATTGTCAAAAATACAAGAAGTTAAACTTAATAAAAAAAAATAATTCGTCCATAAAATATTAAAATTTTTTTGGGGCTATCGGTCATTTTATTATTAATTAAAAACATTTCTAGGACATTTGACATTTCAGTTTATTTATTTCTTTAACCATCTGCAGAATTACAATTCAACACTAAAACGGGATTCAAATGTTATTAATTTTCATATGTTACAGTTAAAATTAGACCTACTTATTTTTACTTCTATTGCTCTGACATCTTAATTTAATTTACTCTATTATATGGAAATCCGATAGCCCCACAAAAATAAAATAAACGTGTTAATTCTACGCGCTTAAGAAAAAGACACAAATACAATAATAAAATAATAAAAAAATTATGGTTAATTGGAATTAAATATATATAAAATTAAAGAGTGAGACATGCTAAAATAAAAATATACAAAAATTAAAAAAATATATAAACAACATGGAACAATAAAATATAACAAAAACAAAAATTTAAATAATAAATTGTGTTTACACTGGTAAACATTACGTATTTAATTCGTAATCAAAGTCAGTGAGGCTATCTTCGCTCAAATTAATTATGATTGGTTCCTCTATCTCAATGATCATGAGATCGAGTTTCCACATTTTGTTTTATTTTTTTATTATATGGATTTTTCCCAATTTGCCGCAGTAACTTTATTCAAAAAAATCCTTCAAAAGTTCAGTTAAATTACTAATTTTGTTAGTTGTGTTATTTTTGCCTTTTACTTGGGAGAAATATTTTCTTCTCCAACGGACAGTTTCCGGACGATCTATAAGAACAGATTTCCTCTCTGATTTTTCCCAGCAAAAAGTTCTCTGAGCAATTTTTAAAGCTCAGTTTTTTTAATTTCAGGTAAATCCCGATCTTCATTGATTTTAGTTAGAATTTTGTCGACGGTTGGGATCTGCTTCTCATAATAAAATGTATGTACAACTCTTTTTATTGCAGTTTTCATCTCTTCTTCCAACGAAGCTTTTCGTCTGTCTGTTATCGAATGTGGCTTGGTAGTATTAATAATTCCAGTCGTTCTTACTCCTTCAGTATTCGGTACATAGTATATTTTCCAACTCATGTCATGTGGAAACACATCTCAACAGAGCTTTTAACATTATTATCTAGATATTGATATCTTAAGGCATCATAAAAATTCATCGTATTATGTTTTTCGTTGAGGAAAAAATGCCTTGGTTTAACGATTTTGGAATAAATATAGAGGTGAAAGCCATATCTTTTGGGTATCTCACTAATCTCAAATAAAATAAAAACAAGCGCAAACAAGATAAATCACTAAGGACACACTGTAAGCTGTACTTTGCTCACTGACAGGAATTAAACTGAACTATCAGAAATTTTATTGTTGCAGTAAATTTATAAAAGCTTATAATATTTAAATATAATTAAATAAAATTAGATTACCGGCAGTCCTCAGTTACCTGCGGCACTGGAACAGGTACGTTGGAGGTTTCGATAACAGTTTTATTACTCTCTCTAGTTCTTGAATAGAGTATAGGAATGTGTATGCTTGCGACCCCCCCCCCCCCTTCTAAGAGCTTTGAGTTCAGGAAAATAGAACTGATTCTGCCGTTTATATTAGGAATGTGTATGCTGCGGGCACTGCCTCCCCCTTTTGACAACTTGTTTTTTTTGCGATAGCCGCCACCCAAGACCTTTGAGTTCAGGAAAATAAACCCGATTCTGCCTCTTATACTAAGAATGTGTATGCTACTGGCATCCCCCTCTCCAAGAGCTTCAAATTCAGAAAAATAGACCCAATCCGGCCTTTTACACTTGATATGGGAATGTTTCCGGAGCCTCCCCCCTCCCCTGGTCGACAACTTGCTTTCGCTCGCCATATTGCCATACTGTACTTTAGTGATATCACCGCCCCCCCCCCCCCCCAAAGAGAGAGGCTGGATCCGCCCCTGCACTGGTATATATGCCGATCCAGGAATTCCAGTAAAACCATCTTAAATGAAAACTTAAAAAATGTTATTTTTAGATTGAAGTCTGGATCAAAGTGGTCGTCAAGGACTTTTTTTATTTCTTTGTAGTTGCAAACAGCTTATTAATTAATTTAATTTAGGGTTTCTTTTTATTATTCAGCATGTCATTTAGTAACAGATTATTGACGACAATATACATACCTCGAGACATGTTCGTTACTTTTTAATTTAGGACTTTTTACTGAAAAATATATATTTGTAGGAGTATTTTTGGGTTATTTAAAATTTACGCCTTAATTTTAGCCATACTTCTATTTCTATCTATGCACATGTCCCGAAATTAGGTTATTTAGCAAAAACCGCCTTCATCTCTATAATAGGTATATAGGTCTTTCTTGTGGGTCTGTTGTTAAGAAGATAGATATATTTGATAAAATATATATGGGTATAAGCCACAATATACTATACGGTTGTGGTGAAAGGTTCAGACTAACTACTCACTCACTTTTTACTTAACCTAACTTACATTTCTCTGGATTTTTGCAAAAAATCAACTATCTCTAGAAAATAATTTTATATTTCGGCGTTTTTCAAAACAACTTTTATGAAAATTGGATAAATAAGGATTATTAGTCGAACAAATAACCATAAATTTATCTTCGAAAGATAATTATGGATTCTAGGTCTGATTTGAGTTAAAAAAATGGAACTTTTGCTTATCTACAATTATGTCACGAAATTAAATTGAAATATATTTTACAGGAATCTTATAATAACAACTTTAAATAAACAAGGCATTAAACTGCAAGATAAAAATAAGCAGAAATAAACTTATCGAATTAGACCTTGTCCAGCAAAGATTTATATAAATTTTAGTATAAGAAGATAAAGAATTGCCAAAATATTTTTTAATAAAATATGATAATTTTCTTATGAACCAGCCAATAAAATTTCATTTTTAATAATTTTTTCACCATGAATTTTGCAATTACATGACGCATGACTGCCACTTTTACAAAAAGCTATGGTCCCTAAATCTAGACATTCTGAAAAAGAAGATTTAACAATCTTAAGAAAAATAATAACTTGAAATACGTGGTCAAAATACGCGCAAACAGAATTTCCCTCGAAAAACTCTGTAATCAAGATCATGTTATGATATAACATATGAGTATAAATATTAAAGTATATTTTTTGTGATATAGGTGTTATTTGATGCCCAAAAGATTCTAAAATTTATCTTTTGTTGATCTGTGTGACAGGTGTTACTTATTTTTAAAGATAGAATGGATAAAAAGATAAAAATAAATATGAAAATGAATTCACAACTTCTGAAAAGTTAGAGTTTTCTCTGTAGCAGAAAAATGAAGTAAGAGCTTAATTAAATCGCAATAATCATAGCTAGAAACAATTTTTGTATGTTATTACGGTTATAACACTCCAATGGCGTGCCAACTTTCTAACGAGACAAATTTTAAAGGAAACAATTTTAATTTGGGAAAACTAAAATATTTCCATGTACATTTCTGTGTTTTCGAATTAATAAAAACAACATTTTCTTTCCTTCTAAAATTCTCCAACTGGCTTGGAGCTCTTATAGTTTAATCAAGTTCGTTCGTCCGTCTGTACGTCTCAGCTTAATAATTTCGTCAGTTTTTGTCTTTTATAATGAAATTTTATAAGCCCATGCTTTCGGCTAAATTAATAACTGACCTTAGATAAAATTGGAAAAAAAATCTAGGGCACCTCCCACCAGGCGCGGATCCAAGAGGAAGGGGTGGTGGGGGCGATTGCCCCCCCCCCCCCCCAAGAGCTTTGAGTTCAGAAAAATAGACCTGATTTTGCTTCTTATACTATAGTTTATTCAAGAACTAGAGAGAGTAATCATTTTTTACCCTTTTTTCTTCGCAAACTACCTGTGTTCTTTAGTCCGGTGTCTTTAGTAAAATCTGTTAGACACATATATTTTTCATAGGAATGAGTTCTAAATTTTATAATCAAAAATACAGGTCTATAATAATGGACTATTTGCGTTGGATAACAGTAGATATTTGGAAGTGTGAAGTATTAAAAAGGATTTTAATCCTTGTCATAGGCGTCGAAAGGAGGTTTATTTTATCACCAAGTATTTATGCCATAGAATATTATTTCGGTAGTAAACTTAAAACAAAAAGATTTTATATTATTATTTTAATTCTTATGATTTCTTAATAATTCACATACATTACAAAATAGAGATAATTTTGATATATTTAACACAAATCACAACTGTATTTTTAATTTTGGCATAGAAACCGTTTTAGGCACATTCAGACTAAAATGTAGCCTTATTCTCTCAAAAAATTCTAAGTTATAATTTAAATACTTAGAAAATACCCATTGTCAAAAATACAGGAAGTTAAACATATATAAAAAATAAGTTCGTCCATATAATATTAAATTTTTTTGGGGCTATCGGTCAATTTATTATTAATTAAAAACACTTTTAGGACATATGACGTTTCAGTTTATTTATTTTTTAAACCATCTGCAGAATTACAATTAAATACTAAAAGGGGGTTGAAATGTAATTAATTTTTATATGTTACAGTTAAAATTAGACCTACTTATTTTTATTTCTATTGCACTGACATCTTAATTTAATTTACTTTATTATATGGAAGTCCGATAGCCCCAAAGAAAATAAAATAAAAGTGTTAATTTTACACGCTTAAGAAAAAGACACAAATACAATAATAAAATAATAAAAAAAATTACGGCTCATTGGACTTAAATATATATGAAATTAAAGAGTGGGATACACTAAAATAAAAATATATAAAAAATAAAAAATTATGTAAACAACATTAAACAATAAAATACAACAAAAAACAAAATTTAAATAATAAATTGTGTTTACACTGGTAAACCTTACGTATCTAATTCGTAATCAAAGTCAGTGAAGCTATCTTCGCTCAAATTAATTATAATTGGTCCCTGTATCTCACCGAACATGAGATCGAGTTTCCATATTTTGTTTTATTCTTTTATTATATGGATTTTTGTCAATTTTTCGCAGTAACTTTATTCAGTAAAATCTTTCAAAAATTCAGTTAAATTACTAATTTTGTAAGTTGTGTTATTTCTAGCCACTCTGCCTTTTACTTGAGAAAGATATTTCCTTCTCCAACGGACATTTTCTGGACGATCTGCACGAACAGATTTCCGCTTGTCATAATAAAATGTATGTACAACTTCTTTTATTGGCGTTTTTATCTCTTCCTAGAACGACATTTTTCGTCTGGCTGTGATCGAATGTGGCTTGGGAGTACTAACAATTCCACTTGTTTTTTTCTCCTTCAGTATTCGGTACATAGTAGATTTTCCAACTCCTGTCATGTTGAAACACATCTCTAAGGAGCTTTTAACATTATTATCTAGATATTGATAGCTTAAGACATCATAAACATTCATCGTAATAATTTTTTCTTTGAGGAAAAAATGCCTTAGTTTAACAATGTTGGAATAAATATAGAGGTGGAAGTCATATCTTTTAGGTATCTCACTAATCTTAAATAATATATAAAAACAAGCGCAAACAAGATAAATCACCAAGGACACACTGTAAGATGTACTTTACTCACTGACAGAAAATAAATTGAAGTATGAGAAATTTTATTGTTGCCGTAAATTTATAAGAACTTATAATATTTAAATATAATTAGATTCACGGCAGTCCTCAATTACCTGCGTCACTGGAGCAGGTAGGATGGAGGTTTCGGTAACAGTTTTATTATTCTCTCTAGGTCTTGAATACAGTATAAGAATGTGTATGCTTGCGATCGCCCCCCCCCCCCTTCCAAGAGCTCTGAGTTCAGGAAAATGGAACCAATTCTGCCTTTTATATTAGGAATGTGTATGCTGCTGGTATTCCCCCCCCCCCCATTGATAACTTGTTTTTCTTGCGATAGCCACTCCCCAAGAGCTTTGAGTTAAGGAAAAAGAGACCCGATTCTGCCTCTAATACTAAGAATGTGTATGCTGCTGGCATCCCCCCCTCTCCAAGCGCTTTAAATTCAGAAAAATAGACCAGACCCTGCCTTTTACACTAGAAATGAGAATGTTTCCGGTCCAATCCAAAAATTTACTGTGCTTCTCTTAACTTTCCAATCGGATGATTTTAAAAAACTGAAAAAATTCGACATAACAGCATTATAAATATGTGCGACTAAAATTGACAAGAGTTAGTTGTGTTTAAAATTTAGGATTAATTTCCACTATAGGGCCGTTCTAGATACGCTCTTGATCCCATCAAATATGCTTACAGGAAAAACACCAGCTATCTCTCTCGTGGAAATTTCGATATCGTAAGGTATTTTTCATTTAAAAATATTTTATCGAACTGAAAGCGAACTAAGAGCTGACTAGGCTTAGGGAACATGAAAGATGTATAAAAAAGAAACAAAATGTACAATCTGCAGTAGCTAAACACCAGCATTGCTCAGGTCACACTTTTAATGTAAAAGACACTAAGGTGCTAGCCTCAGTGTCTGGTTTCTTTAAACGTAAAATTAGAGAATCAATCGAAATTTGTAAATATCCCAATAATATTAATAGAGATGCGGGTTATAGTCTACATTACACGTGGAAATCGATTGTAACGCAGGATCATGGTTCGCTGAGCACCAGTCGGGTATAAATACCGGGCTGTTGCTCCTCGATACTCATTCTGTGTTCTAATCTCGTGGAGTAAAGATACCTGAAGACGCCTCGTGCAGTCGTAGGCGAAACGTCGGACAATAATTTGACACGGTCTAAACCCAAGAACCATGATTTTCAAAGGTTCTTCAAGTTTTTTAGGGGATTGTTACGGTTAGTTCTGGCAAGTATTGTTTTAATTTTAAATATTATACTCTGCTCTTTATATTATTTCTACTTTCTACAGGCCATTTTTACATACTGTGTACTCGAGAAATAATTTAATTACTTGCAGCTTTCTCGGAAACCATCCAGCACGTTGCGCGTTGATAGTCTAATGGCCAAAATTTGTTTTGTTTTTTCGGTTTGTTTGTTAACAAAATATTGTGTACAACTTTAAGAAAAATGTACTACAGTTCAGAATGTTCATGACAGTGGTAAATTGTAAAGAAATAGGTCGGAAAATACGCAAGTGGCAAATGACAGTGGAAACATTTTTTTAGATAAAACTATTTGCTACTGCTAAAAAACCTGATATTTATATTCTAGAGATCAAAAATAGGGGAGAGGTGCAATAAAATCCTAGAAAAATTAGGTGTTTTTACTATTTTGAATTATTACCAAAACAACATTTCTATTTGTAGAATAAGTAAAAATTATAATAACTTTAAATCACACATCTTTTTTTTAAAATCAATTCAGATTTTAATATGTTGTGAAACTCATACATTTTATTACATTTTGTTCTTTGAAATCACATTTTTTTCTTTAATAAAAAAAATTAAACTCATACTAAAGCAAAGTAACAAACCTCACAAATTGAACGCGCCAATTTTTAAATCTATTTAAGCAAAATATATTGCTGATTTTCATGTTATCGGGGCAAACAAGTCGAGGACAAACCTATTTTTAAATTAAAATTTGAGTTTAGTATCTTCACCTATTCCTAAGTTCAGGGGATTTATTTCGGCATAGGAAATATACGCATTTTAAAATATTGTTTTTCTTTATGTTAAAATAATTTTAGGCTTTTGTATCGGCAAGAAAATACGATTCCAGTAAATAAGTGCTAAATGCATAAAAACTAAACCCTGATATGTTTTCTACCATTTTGTTGTATTTCATTAATACCAAAAGAAAAAGTACTTAACTGAATAGCAACATAGAAATTAGGTAATATACTAAAAATCAAAATTATTACTTACGTGCATTTACGTTAAAAATTACAAAACACACACCGAAAACAAAGTGGTACCACATGTTAACAAAGACCGCTTAAAGCAATAAACAAAATAAGCTTATTTCGAGCAATGAAGACAGGCGTATTTATTCTTTCTTTGTCTCTAAATTCCCCCTTATTAATTTGGGATTTCCAAATGTAATACATTAAACGATTATTCTACAAATGTGAACAAAATTTAAATTATCTACATATAACATGGTGTTTGTTTATTACTATCAAATATTCTTGGATTCAAACTCGGATGTTAAAGGTCGTAAAGTTCAATTACAAGATAATATTGCAGTTCATTTATTCTTAAAGATTAGTTATTTTTGTAAAAATTTGGAAAATATTTATAAAGTTTGCTGTATACACCCCGTCATTTATAATTTTTAAATATAATTATTTCTTCTTCTTATTGCGCCCTCTCCTTCCGAAGGTTGGCGATCCAAATGGCAATTGTGGCTCTGGAAACTGCAGCACGAAATATGTCTGTAGATGAGCGATCAAACCATCTCCTCAGGTCTTTCAACCATGAATTCTGGCGTCTTCCTACTGATCGTTTACCCTGAACTTTACCCTCTATAATGAGTCGAAGTAGCTCATATCTTTGACCTCTCAGCACATGACCCAAGTATTGAATTTTTCTCTCTTTAATGGTGTTTAGCAGTTCTTTTTGTTTATTCATGCGTTGGAGTACTTCGTTGTTAGTGATCCTTTGCATCCATGAAATTCGCAATATCCGCCTATATATGTACATTTCAAAAGCCTCTATTCTTTTTTCTGTTTGTGGGTCCATTGTCCAACTCTCGCATCCGTAGAGTAAGGTAGAGAAAACGTAGCATCTGACCATACGAGTTCTGAGCTCTAGACTAAGGTCTGATCTTGTAAAAAATGTTTTCATGCTCATTAGTGTTTTTCTCGCTTGTTCTATCCTCGATAAAATTTCCTTCTTCGGGTTACACTGGCTGTTGATATTAACTCCTAGATATTTCATTGATGTTACCTGTTCTATTGTTTGTCCCTTGACATGCAGACGTACATTTATTGGCGCCTTTGAAAATACCACTATTTTGGTTTTAGAGACGTTTATATGTAAGCCGAACATTTCGCAATGATGTACTACGGAATCTATTATGCTTTGTAGCTCTTGTACGCTGTTTGCTATTAGGACGGTATCATCAGCATACCGAATGTTGTTGATCATAGTTCCGTTAAACTTGATTCCACCTTGGGCATCGTCTAGTGCTTCTTTAAATATGGACTCGGAATACAGATTAAACAGGAGCGGAGATAGCACGCAGCCCTGTCGGACTCCCCGTCTAATCCACATATCTCCGGATGTTGTTTGTTCTACTTCGACTGTTGCCGTTTGGTGCCAATAGAGTTCTGAGATAATGCGTAGGTCTTGTTCGTCGACGCCGGTTGTTCTCAGAATTTCAATCATCTTTTGATGGTTAACGCAGTCAAATGCCTTTCGATAGTCTATAAAACATGCATATACATCCACGTTCATGTCTCTGCAGCGTTGTGTCATTACATTTAGGGAGAAAAGAGCTTCTCGTGTTCCCATTCCGTTTCGAAATCCGAATTGAGTGTTATCCATCTGATCTTCGCACTTCCTGTAAATTCGTGTATGGATGATTCTGAGAAAAGTTTTAAGGACATGAGACATCAGACTTATTATCCGGTAATCATCGCATTGTGAGGAATTAGGTTTTTTTGGCAGTGTTATAAATGTTGACTTTAGCCAGTCTAATGGTATTTTGCCGGAGTTGTATATGTTATTGAATAATGATGTTAACAAGTCTAGGCTTTTGCTTTCGTTGTCTGCAATTAATTTAAGTATTTCGACGTTGATTTTGTCTGGACCGGTAGCTTTACCATTTTTCTGTGCTTTTATTGCATGGCGAACTTCTTCTTTAGTTATTTCTGGGCCTTTTTCATTTATTTGACTGACTGTGGGTGGTGGAACACTGGGTCTATCATCATCGAAAAGTGTTTGAATGTATTCTTTCCATCTCTCTAGTTTATCTACTGTCCCCAGAATTACCTCGTTATTATTCCCTCTTAAAATTGTTTCTTGTCGCTTTCTGTGTCTGCCTGTCATTTCTTTTACTTTCTTGTGGACGTTAAAGGTGTCATATCTTTTCTGAAGTTGTTCGATTTCTTGACATTTTGTTGACATCCAATCTTCTTTAGCTTCCCTGCACTTTTTCCTAATGATTTTATTGAGTTGCTTGTATTCTGTTGGGTTTGTTTTGTGTTTTCTTCTTTCATTCATGAGGTCTATGATTTCTTGCGTTATCCATTCTTGCTTTCTGTTGTTCTTTGTAAATCCAATGTCTTCTTCTTGAATATTTGTTATTTTAGTTTTTAAAGCATTCCATGTTCCTTCAACGTCCTCTCTCCGTACCGATTTCTCCACTGTTTCCATTTCTTTCTCGATCTTGAGACTAATTTTTTTTTTTTTTTTTTTTTCTTTTCTTTTTTATATAATTATTAGAATTTTAAAATTTCAAGATTTTTTGTAGCTACTCCGTTAAAATTTTATCTTTTCTTGCTGAGTCAGAAGAAGTAGGAATTATCGTTCGGCTTTCTTACTAAGAAATGTACGTTTATATTTTTATAAACCATAGTTATGTTCTGTATGTTCAGCAGCCCGCTGGCATGAAGGATCCAGGGTCCCTATCCTCGAAAGTGTGATGTGAAAGGTGATGTGAATGGCGATGGGAACGGCGATGTGAACTTTTTGACAGTAAAAGCCGTATTCTTGAAAAGCCAATGTTGCCAGATATGAACGTGCTAAAACCCCAGAATTTCAAAAAATAAAATGGATGACAGATTGAATTGAGCTGTCAGACCGAAAATGTCCGTAGCATATTTTGTTGCCATTTTAGGCAAAAAGTAGTTTATATTAATCGTCAAAAGTAAAAAAAAATAGTGCTGTAGTTGTTATTTTTATGAAGTTATTGATTGGCATTACAATATTTATACTTTGCCAGGATTAAATTTATCTTAAATTAACACTCTAAAACTGTTAGACAAAAATGCATACAAAGAGCCAAGTACTTGAAGATTCTAATATATAAAGAAAAAGGGATATCAAGAAAAGCAGCAATCATATATACCAAGTCATATATTGGACAGTAATTGCAGAAAGTCAGCACTGATAAACCTTGAAACGGTGGAAATTACAACTCTACGTAGTATGACTAAAAGCCATCATCCCAATCCACTACGGAATATATCCAATCAGTTATTTATTGTATGAATTCACAAAGTGTCCAGCCTCTTACTGCAAGATGTTCTGTCCTGACAACTAAATTTGAAAGAAAACCTGAAACTTGAACAATGATAGTGAAACTGTTTATGACCAGGGACCGAAACAAAAGGCAGACAGTAGACGTCCATTAAAGATACTGGCGGATTTCACATTCAACTTTAAATATATATATATATATATATATATATATATATATATATATATATATATATATATATATATATATATATATTATTTTATAAAGATTTGTAGAGACTTGAAGATCAAGTGTCGTATAGTGTTTAACACAGTCTAATTAAGTTAAGTGCTGTAGTTAACATAATGTAAATATAAAATTTGTTATTTATTTAAATAAAAGTTTCAGATAGCTTAAAAATTGTGATTTCTTAAATTTATTATAAGTTGTACATGAAAAGAATTACGTTAGATTTAACTGTTTAAAACTAACATATTCGGCTGTTATTGACACAAATATTTATGTTAAATCCATAAACAGAACGGGCCCTAGAAAAACATTTTTAAATAGCACGCTCATACAATTGAGTTATGAACAGAATCTCCAGTAATAATTTTATATGTCTGTAATCTCAAATTTGCTTAATATTTGCCAGACATATTCCACTTTCTAAGGATATTTTATAAAAAAATTTGAAAATATCGGGGTACCACCTAATTAACGTTTCAACTGTTTATTCAGAAAATAAAATGTCTTAAAGAAACGGTTCGTCAACATATTATTTTTTTCAATGACGAGTTATTTTCAACAACCAAAATAAAATAAAAATTTTTAATTCTATTTTATTTTTTGAAATCCGTGCGTTAAATATGTCATTTAGCGGCTGACATTTCATTTGCGCATGTTTCACCGTTCGCTTGCCTTTCACCGGGCGAACGAGGATATGAGTGATGAACATTTCAAGAATACGCATTCGCCACCTTTTCACCGTTCACTTCACGTTCCCCAGTTCGAGGATAGGACCCCAGAAGCTGGAATGGCAACGTTACGTATGCTATTTGTTACTCACTGGCAACATTTGGTTCTAATCCGTTCTCATTTTTCTCTTGAAGCAATGATCTCTATGACCGCGATACCGACAGTGCTAATAGGGTTATTTCTATTGTTGGCCTAATTACTTATTTTTTATTGCATAAACATAAGAAGACATCGGAAGAAAAAGAAAATTGTTAGAATTTGAATTATCTATTGTTAGAATTTGAATATACATAAAGTATGTGCATTGGTATAGCCACAGTTGGTTCAGCGAGAGAATAGCGATGCGTCATCAATCTATGCACATATTAAAGACCGTTTGAGACCTGTTAGGACGGAAAACTAAATATTATTCCTTTAATGCAAGTCATTTACCGCAGAAAATCTGAAATGAATGTATATATTATTTTTATTAAATAAAATCTAAAGAAAATTGAACTGACTTCTAAAACTGCGCTAAAGAATAAAAAATGACTGTAAATTTTTATGTGAAATTGAAATTCTTGAAGTCGACGGCAAGCTAATACCTGATAAAATGTGATTCGCATAAACCGATTAAAAATAGTTTATTTGTAATTTCATTTAGAAACAATTTGGCACCGACTTCAAAAGTTTCAATTTCATGTAAAAATTTATAGATATTTTTCACTTTTTAGCGCACTTTTAGAATTCGGTTCAATTTTTTTATAAAAATTTTATTTTTCGATTTTTAGTTTTGAATTCATAATGATATCCATAAATTATTTGAACTAAGTACTAATCGAGATTAGTGTAACTCGTAATGACTCTAAGGTGGCAAAAAAGTACCCGTTGTAAATCGCCCTAGAGTGAACTACTAAAAAGTCTTTCATTCTTAGAGTTCTCCAAATACTAGTGAAATTGTGTCAAGCAAATATTGAATTTGTATAAGCCCAAGAACCCAGGAATATCAATTTTAGACAAAATGGGCAAATGCAAAATTTTCAGTCCCTGATATTGTATCTTATCAACCTAATAGTTGTAAAAAACTAAGTTCATTTTCGTAATACATGACCTCGAAAACACCCTAATACCAAATCTAAAAAAATACGAATAAAGTAAAATTTCCAACCCACCATACTGGATCCGCCATATTGCATTTAAAAAAAATAATTTTAAAATCTTAACCTAATCTAAATATAAACTCTTCAAAGCCCTCTAGTACCAATTTTGGATGAAATCCGGAAATTTTAAATTTCCAGACCGTCATGATACATCTGACATATTAGATTTTCTTAAAATAATTTTATATTCGCTACTTACATCCTTAAAAATGATTCAGTTCCACTTGTAAACAAAATGGAAAAATGGAAAATTTTTATTCTGCTATATTGCATTCACTATATTGAATCCTGAAAAAATACCTTTAAATTCATAGTTTACACTCTCAAGAACCCAGTATATCAGTTTCGGAGAAAATCGAAAAATGTAAAATTTTAGGACGCCATATTGAATACACCAGATTGAGTTTTCAAAAAATATTTTAAATTCGTAATTAATAATAATAAAAATCCCCCAATACTGATTTTAGACAAAGTTGAGAAATGTAGAATCTCTAATCCGCCACCTTAAATCCCCCATATTGAATTTTTTAAAAATAATTTCAAATTCGTTATGTGCGACCCCAAAAACTCCCCAATACTAATTTTGGGGAAAATCGAAAAAAATTGATTTTTTTATCCGCCATATTGGATCCGCCATATTGAATTTTTAAAAAATATATTGGATTCGTTATGTGCAATCCCAAAAACTCCCCACTCCAATTTTGAAGAACATCGAACAAAACTAAATTTTGTTGTCCGTCATATTGAAATTTTCTAAAATAATTTTAGAATCATCGTGTACGACCCTGAAAATTCTCCCATACCAATTTTGGAGGAAATTGGACAAAATTAATTATTTTTTTGAAGGCATATTTTCAGGGCCATCTTGGATTTTACTGCGCCAATTTAGTCCACAAAAATGTGAAACACACCGCAGCAACTTCCTGAACATAACGTAAAAAATTTCACTGAAATCGGTGCCGCCGTTCTGGAGTAATCAATGTACATACATAAAAAAAATAAATAGTCGATAAATTGAGAACCTCCGTCTTTCAGAAGTCGATTAAAATGGTAAAGAACCATGTTGTTGACATTAAAATTTAAGTGAAATTTTGAATTAGGGTTAATGTGTAAAATTTTGACAATTTAAAATTTTGAAGGATATGTTGGACGTACCTTTAGATATTTAAAGTTTTTTTTAACTGGAAGCATCATCAGTTTGGAATGAATCATTACCGCTAACCCATAAAATAATGTAAAAATTTAATGCAATACAAAGATTTTAACAGTTTAGTTAGAATAAAAAAAAATAAACATTTTCTCATCTAATGAGAAAACAATCCGTTGATATCACAGGTTTACAAAAAAAACTGGGTTCTCTTAGTGGATTATTCCAATTTGACCTTGGAATGGCTTTGAAATGACCTCTGGTTAACTTTGAGGTATTAAATAAACCACGAATTCAAACTCATCGCCCTCAATACTTTAGCCATCTTCTTTTAAGTAGATTTTTTCAATTCGACCTTGAAATTACGTTGAAATGACCCCTGGCTGACCTTGAGGGATTAAACAAACCACGAATTTGGATTCAGCAACCTTAGAAACGTAGGTATCCACTTATTCAGATTTATTTAGTGAATTTTATTCCATTTGACCTTGAACTGATCTTGAACCTGACGTGATAGAGGTTAGCGGACCTCAGATTTGGATTCCGAGCGTCTAGTCACATAAAAATAAAATGGTTTGATTAAATAGGCATCCAATTTTTTTTTGTAAACCTGTGTAATTATAAATAATTTTTATTATATATTCACTGAAAAAGAAAAAGCTCTTAAGCCAAGTTCCATAATATTGTCTACTTAAATCTAATTGTTTATAAAAATATTAAGTTTAATAAATAATAAAACCCAGTTTATTGTTTTGGCAGACTTTATTTTATTTAATTTAATTTGCTGTATATAACGCATTGACAATTATCTTAAGATTTGCTTATGGTCGAACATTTTTATGTATCCAGGGAAGATATTTTGAAACTCTGGTATATATTCCTGGATAGTCGGTAAAACCACAGTAATAGATTCCAGATGAAACTACACCTTCAACCATCCATCTAGTATTATCTGTGGTAAGTGTTCTCATGAGGGGACCACCACTATCACCTAAAAATTGAAAAATAATTGAAAGTAAGCAAGCAATTTAAATAAAATCTCAACTTTTCCATTAATTTAAAAAAAAATATTATAGAAAAATAGATATATATAACGATTCTAGTTCAGGATATTTTCCCTAAACTAGTCCCTATTATCCTTTCATTTTTTTATACGTTCTTCCCATTGTTTTTAGTGTAAGAAAGGAATCTACAATCATTCCTTTGTCTCAGTTAAAATAAACAGTAGTTGTAGATACCTCAAAGTTATGAATGAGACTTTTTAATAGATTTTTTGATTGGTCATAAAATATTATAGTCTGAAGCAGGGGCGGATTCAGCGCCTCTGTTTGGGGGGGGGGGCGGTGATATCACAAAAGTACAGTATGGCAAGCCAAAGCAAGTTGTCGACGGGGGGAGGGGAGGAGATACCAGCAACATTCCCATTTCTAGTGTAAAAGGCAGGGTCCGTTTTATTTTCCTGAACTCAAAGCTCTTGGAAAGAGGAGGGGTAATACATTCCTATACTCTATTCAAGAACTAGAGAAAGTAATAAAGCTGTTACCGAAACCTCCAACGTACCTGCTTCAGTGCCGCAGGTAACTGAGGACTGCCGTACATCTAATTATATTTAAATATTATAAGCTTTTATAAATTTACTGCAACAATAAAATTTCTCATACACCTTACAGTGTGTCCTTAGTGATTTATCTTGTATGTGCTTGTTTTTATATATTATTTGAGATTAATAAGATACCTAAAAGATATGGCTTCCACATCTATATTTATTCCAAATTCGTTAAACCAGGGTATTTTTTCCTCAACGAAAAACTTATTACGATGAATGTTTATGATGCCTTAAGATGTCAATATCTAGACAATAATGTTAAACGCTCTGTTGAGATGTGTTCCAACATGACAGGATCTGAAAAATCTACTATGTACCGAATACTGAACGAGAAAAAAATGACTGGAATTGTTAGTATTCCTAAGCCACATTCGATCATAGGCAGACGAAAAACCTCGTTGGAAGAAGAGATGTAAACTGCAATAAAAGGAGTTGTACATACATTTTATTATGAGAAGTAGATCCCAACCGTCGACAAAATTCTAACTAAAATCAATGAAGATCGGGATTTATCTGAAATTAAAAGAACTGAGCTCTGGAAATTGCTCAAAGAACTTAATTTTTGCTGGGAACAGATAGGAAATCTTTTCTTACAGATCGTCCGGAAAATGTCCGTTGGAGAAGGAAATATTTTTCTCAAGTAAAAGGTGTGTAGATGAAAGGTGGATAGATAGAAAATGGTCTCCCAGGTCACCCGATTTAATCCCTTTTGATTTCTATATTTCGGGCCATTTAGAGTCTGCAGTCTATAGTACAAAGCCGAACATTTTAAGAGGTCCTTGACAATAGAATTTGAAATACATACTTTCCTAGTTTTTTGAAATGCTTGGATATTGTCATATGGCTGAAGAAAAATAATTCGAACAATTAATGAAATAGTGCTTAATTTAAATTATTGTTTTTTATAATTTTTTTGTTATAAGGTTTATATTTTTATACCTTTAATTATCAATATTTTCGACATAACAAAATTCAGTCATAGGATATTCTATAGAAAAAAATTCCTAATTTTGTTAGAGATTTAAAATAGCTGATAAGAAATAGAATGTTTCTTTTAAAAAAATTATAAGTTACATTGTGATTTAACAGCTGTTGATGTTACTGGCGTATCCCACATAGCATAAAAGATTGCAGCAGTCTTTCAGCAAGTTTAGAACCTTACAAAAACTTTCATGGAATCCTGCGGTAATAACCAAATGTCTGCAACAATTACTAACGTAAATATTGCGTCCAAGCTTACTATAACCTTTCAGAACAGCATCACGTAAGATATTTTGTAAGCTTACTTCAAGATCAGTTTCTGAAACTTTCTTTTTGGTATATATAACCTTACACGAAAGCTTCTTATAATCTTTTAACAAATATTTCTGAAAGCTTTCGTATAATTTTCCAGTAATTATCTAATGTCCGTGACAAATACTAACGGGAAGATTACGTTCAAATTTACGATAATCTTTCAAGAAAGCAGAACGAAAGACTCTTTCTTAGCATGAGCCAAGACTCATATAAGGCTCTGAAAGTTTTTATTGGGTATTTATTACCTTACACGAAAGTATTGTGGAATCTCGCAATCAATATTTGTGAAAGCTTTCATAAAAGCTTCAAGAAGTTACCTAATGTCCGTCACAAATATTATGGGAAAGGTTCCGTCTAAAGTTACGATATCCTTTAAGAAAAGCTTAGTGTAAGAACTTTTCACAGAGTTGTTTCGTGCTAGCATGGGACTGACTGACTCCGTAGCACTTCAAGCCAGGGTGGGTCTTGGCTGCCTCGACTATCTGCTTCCACCTGGAACGATCTTGTGCCAACTCCCTCCATTCTTGCTGGTCAACTTCAAAGATAGCTAGATCCTTGTGGATGTTATCTCTCCATCTAAGCCTAGGTCTTTCCAGTGGTCTTTTTTCCTTGTGGTGCTTCCTCCCATACACGTTTTATTAGCCGATCGCTTTGGCCCCTTTGTATATTACCTGCCCATCGTAGTCTTCTGGACTTTATTTCCTGAATGATGTCAGGGCTTTGATATAATTGCGCAAGCTCTATGTTGCTTCTCATTCTGTGACGGCCTGTTTCAAGGTCTCGGTATGGGCCATATATTATGTGCAGGATTTTTCTCTCAAACCTTCTTAGCAGCTCCGTATCGTGGACTGTCAGGGTCCATGTTTCACTGGCGTAGATTGCTATTAGTCGTATTATTGTTCGATAAATTTCGGTTTTTGCCTTTCTAGTGATAAATTTTGACTTGAGCAAGGTTTGTGTCGCAAATGTACATTTATTTTCTTGTGTGATGCGTTGCTTAACCCCTTCCTGCATATTATTATTTGCCGTTATCACGGCGCCCAGTTACTTGAGAAATCGCACATACTCAAAATTATAGTAATCTATGGTGACGTTCTGCCTGATTCTGTCTCGGGCAGGGTTGCGGGAGACGTGCATGTATTTGGTCTTTCCTTCATTTATTCGAAGACCTATTTTCTGAGCTTCTTTTTCTATTTTTATGAAGTTTTCCTTCACACTGACTGTGCTTTCTCCTATCGCGCCCATACCATCCGCGTAGGCCAAAATAAGTTTAGGGCCACTTGGCCCAAGAACCTTTGCGTCAACTGATACTGTTCTTACTGCTTTCTCCAGTGGAAGGTTAAACAGTACTGGCGACAAAGCATCTACCTGTTTTAATCCTCTGTTGATAAAAAATGTTTGGCTACACTCTCCTTCAATTTTGACACAGCTTTTTGCCCCCCCCCCCCAGGCACGCTCTACACAGTCTAATCAGCTCGTGCGGAATTCCAAATTCTTCCATAGCTTCCCACAACCTTATTCTAATAACACTGTCATATCCTTGCTCGAAATCTATGAACAGGGTATGTAAGTTTTTGTTAAACTCCCAACATTTCTGCAGCATCTGTCGGATAGTGAAAAGCTGGTCAACTGTTGATCTTCCGCTTCGAAATTCCCATTGGTAGTCTCCGATAATCTCCTCGGTATACGGAGAGAGACGTTGAAGGAGAATGCTGGAGAATAATTTATAGGCGTGGCTTAGTAGAGCAATACCTTGGTAATTTTTACATTGCATTTGGTCCCCTTTTTTGTAAAGTGGAATTATTACCCCTTCTTTCCATTCATCAGGAATGATTTCTTGATTCCAAATTTGTTTCACGAGGCTATGTATTTGTGTGATTAGATCGTTTCCTCTACGTTTCAGACTTTCTGCCAAGATATTATCTCGACCTCCCGTTCTGTTATTTTTGAGTTTCTTAATGGCTTTAATGGTTCCTTCCATGAAAGGAGGTGGGATATTAACCTCTGCCGTAGCGAATACTGCAGCTTCAGGTTCTTCCTGCGTCGGCACGTTTAGTAGTTCAGCAAAGTAGCACTTCCAACTGTCCAGTACCTCCACCCTTGAGGCGGTGATTGTGCCATCGTTAAGCTTTAGCATTGTGGCACTTCTTGGGCGGAATCCCTTTTTATGCCTCCCCACTCCCTTGTAGAACCTCCTAGTATTGCCGTTCTGAAAATCAGCCTGTAAGTTAAGTACTTTTTCTGTCTCATGCTCTTTTTTCTTTTTTCTGATCAATTTACGTAGCTGTGTTTTCAGTTCGTTAAACCTAATTGTTGTCTGCTCTGATGGGTTATGAAGCATTTTAATTCGTGCATCTGTTTTGATGATTTTTGCACTCATCATGGAACCAGGGATGTCGGTTGGGTTTTGGTTTGGGTCCCAATACACTTTCGTGTGCTTCCCTGATGCTTTCCTTTATGTACTTCCATCTAGTTTCTATATTGTCAGTTTCTGCTCTTCTGCTAAAGTTCTCGGAGATTCTGTTCTTGTAAGCTAGGCATATTTGTGGGTCTCGTAGTTAATTGGTGTCGTGTTGTGCCTCTGTTCTGGATTTATTGTTTTTGTGTGAAGATATGCGAGTTCTAACTTTGGCTGCCACCAACAGATGATCGGAGTCTGCTTCGGCCCCTCTGTAGCTTCTCACATCTATTATATTTTTGGCATGTCTATAGTTGACCAATACATGGTCTATTTGATTTCTAGTAACACCGTCATTCGAAATCCATGTTTGTTTGTGTATTTGTTTGTGCGGAAACATCGTTGACTTTACCCTTAACGCGTTTTACGATGCTAGATCTATGACTCTTGTTCCTTTATCGTTCGATATGTCATGCAGGCTGTGAAATTCCGTCACTGGGTTTGCTGCCGGCTCCTTTCCAATTTTTGCGTTGAAGTCGCCCAATACTATAAACATATCTTGTTTCGGTATTTGAGACTGATCACGCCATTACGTTCGCTACAAATCATTATTTCGCAACTGTGTACTATAAACAGATTCTAAAATTAAAAGCAGTAAACAAGAGACAGTGGCGACATCTCGATGGATCACTTAATAACACTTTCAAGAAAGACATACTATATAAGAGGCTTACACGATAATTTTTGGAATTCTCGATGGAAGCTTCTATTCGAGTTTGCAGCAAAGTATCCGTCAAGATTCTAAGAAGATTATAGAATGATCACAGAAAGGTTTCTTGAAAAAATCGATTTGGAATTTCGGAAACTTTCCTTGAAATCTGCAAAGTTACAATGAAGTTCAAAGTTTG
The DNA here is from genome assembly GCA_034092305.1 of Diaprepes abbreviatus. Classification (NCBI taxonomy): domain Eukaryota; kingdom Metazoa; phylum Arthropoda; class Insecta; order Coleoptera; family Curculionidae; genus Diaprepes; species Diaprepes abbreviatus. Next base: position 14,875,663 of record JASJET010000018.1, read on the forward strand.
CTTTGACGAATTGCTACTTTTTTCTTTAATGATTGTATGTTATCTTCCGGAAACTTGCAAAAAGGTTTCACAAAACTTTCTGAAAATATGGGAATAAATCTTAGATGTTAGCTTCCCTAACGTTTACAGTAAGGAAAATATTTAACAGTCTTACACGTTGCTTTCATGAATTATTAATAGAAGCTTACATTCGAGTTTGTGGCAAATTACACATCAAGATTGTTAGAAGATTAGTGCACGAGTATAGAAAGTTTTCATGGCAGTATCAGTTTAGAATAACAGCAACTTTTTTTGAAATCTTGCTGGAGAGTTACACTAAGCTTCTCAGTTTGCTTACTTGTTAGCTTACATATTCTTTTCTAAGAAGATTGTATGTTATCTTTCACAAATTCTTAATGGAATTTTCCATATAAGTTTGCAGCAAATTGTCCGTAAATGTTCTAAGGTTGTTGGATGATTACAGAAAACTTTCTTGAAAATATCAATATGGAATCACAACTCTTTTCTGAAAATCTTAGTGAAAAGTTACGCTAAGGTACCCACTTTGCTTACTTGGTAAATTGCAATATCTTTTCTTGGAAGACTGCACGTTATTTTCCACAGACTTGCAGGAAGTTTTCATGAAAAGTTCACAGTCAGTTTCACGTTAATCTTCCATGTAACATTTTTTATGTTTCTCGGAATCTTTCATCACTTTTAGTTCATATTTAATTAAGCTATTCCGGAAAATTAACCCAGCATACCACAAGATTTTTGGTATTATTTTTTCTAGCAACTTTCAGATTGATACCTTATATAACTCTTTAGTCTTTTTGTACCGTTTTGACGGTGTTAAAAGTATTTTTCTCAAAATAAAATAGCTTTTGACAGCAAAAACAAATAACAATTCTGTAACAAATTTTAACTTTTCTTCATTTTTTACCCGCACAAGTGCTTTTTCCTTCTTCTCCTCCGGCGCAGATATGATTTTTTTCAATATTGATGTTGAATGGACGGAAAACCTCTGCACATTTAGATTCAGTGACAACTTTGACTTCCAGTTTCAGTTTAACATCGCTCATTTTACCCTTTTTGGTTTTCCCCCAACCAGCTACAACCAAGTTTTCACCAGGTGGAGAATCTTCATTTGGCAGAGGAAGGCAAACTGGTTGAATAAAGTCTGAAAAAAAAAGGTTAATATTAAAACAGTACATTTTAAAAAAATCTATTTGTTTTAATATTTAATGGTTTGACTCTTAACGTTAGAACGATTGAAATTTGTTCTTTGATTACTATTACCGTAAAACTAACGAATTTTAATATATGACAATTACAACTACTAAAAATAGACAATAATATAAATTTTAATTTATTTTTCTATTAACAGTATTTTGTCGATTATCCCAGTCATCGTCGGTTAATCAGAGAGAATTGATAATCAATTATGTTATAATATTTTGGCTATACTGATAAAAGTGTAGGGTGTCTTTAAAAGGTCTACACCAAAAACTAGTGCAAATTCCTGAAGCTAAGATATAAGGATTTACTCCAATTTACCTACGTCAAAAAGTTGGTAGTTTCCAAAATACACAATTATAATTTTTTAAAATTTTATGTAAATACTTTTTTTATAAGAGCTTGATTTGCATTTAGTTTGGTTCTTTGAGGTGTTTTGAGATGAAATATCAAGACTTGGAGCAACGTGGACAGCAAAGATCGCCCACCAATACCAGAAATTCGAAATGTCAGATCCGAAGATATACCAGATATCACAGAAGATGAAATGGCAAATGCTATTGCTGGCATGAAGAAAAACAAGGCGCCTGGGGAAGATGAAGTGGTAATTGAAGCCATAAAAGAAGGGGGACCATCATTAACCAGCATTTACAGAAGTTATTTAACGTGTGCCTGACAAAGGGCATAACTCCCTCCACGTGGCATAAGGCTCTTATTGTAATAATGCATAAGAAAGGGGACATTTCAGATCTGAAAAACTATCGCCCAATCAGTTTGCTCTCACATATGTATAAGTTATTCCTAAAGATAATAACAAATCGACTCACAAATAAATTAGATAGTTATCAACCTTGCGAACAGGCTGGGTTTCGCTCTGGTTATGGAACGAATGGCCACCTACAAGTTCTTAAGTCCCTTATAGAAAAGTGCATAGAATACAATAAGCCACTTATTCTTATATTTATTGATTATGAAAAAGCATTTGATACCATAGACCAATATAAAATGCTGAGGGCGCTTGTAGACAGTCGAATCGACCACCGCTACATTTCGTTAATCAAGAACATATACGATACAGCCACAGACTCCACAAAGACACAAATACATTCAGAATAGAAAGTGGAGTTCGGCAAGGAGATACCATCTCACCGCTGTCTTGGAATATATGTACAAACCGATTTCTTTTGAAGGAAATATGGGAGTAAATATAAACGGGGAGGACCTTAATCACCTAAGATTCGCCGATGAGATTATCCTCGTATCGGATAGCATGGATAAAGCAGCAAGAATGTTGGAAAAACTCTACAGACTTTCAAGTGATGTTGGTCTAAAAATAAATTGTGAGAAAACTAAATTTATGACCAACCTTGTACTAAACGACAATAGCTCAGTAAGAGAGACCACAAGATCGAACAAGTGACCACCTACATGAAATTCGTTTAGGCCGAGATAATCAAACATGCGAAATACTAAGAAAAATAGGGCTGACTTGGACAGCTTTTGGAAAACTGAAAATTTTACTTAAATCGAACATCCCTGTTTGCTTGAAGAGAAAGGTGTTTGACCAGGGTATCCTCCCCGTTTTGACATATGGAACAGAGACGCTAACACTAACAAAGAAAAGCGTAAATAAGTTGAGAGTGACACAATTGGCCATGGAAAGATCTATGCTGGGAGTTAGCATCAGAGTTCTATACAGAAATACGACGAAGAACGGGTGTTGTAAATGCAGCCAGGAAAATTACAACGTTAAAGTCTAACTGGGTTGGACATGTCGCTAGGAACACGGACAATCGATGGACGAGAAAAATCTTGGAATGGAGACCAAGACAGGAGGCTTACCGAGAAAGAGGCTGCCCGCCTACCAGATGGACTGACGATATAAGGCGCATAGAATAAAACTGGATGCAAGCGGCACGGGACAGAAATAAGTGGCAAAACTTACGAAAGGCCTATGTTCAACAGTGGACAAGATTGGGCTGATTGATGATGATCAAGACCTGTTTACATTTCTGAAGTAGACTGCAAAGGATGCTACCAGCAACACTTCGCCTACATCTAAACATTCACAACTCTTTTGTGCCTTGGTATATTAAGTGTCTAATTAAACATTTTTGTTTCATAGCATTTTTTATTCAATAGAGTTATACCTAGTTGGTGTCCCGCCAAGCAGCCGTTCTTAAGGTAATTAAATTTAAATGTTTTATTGCGTACTGAGACTCGTACTAGACCCCTTCATATTTTATCCAGAATTAGGACTAGTCCACGAAAATTGAAACGTGTTTAATGGGTTAAATGGGTTAAACAGGTCAACAACAATAAAAATTTACTTGGGAACGAACTGACACTGATAAGCTTCGCCATTATTTTATTGTCAAATGATTCAATCGGACGAACCTTTATCCTTTAGTTTTAAAATATATCATTTAATTCTTAAATTTTTCGCTATAGACGAATATTACACTAACATGAGCACAACAGATACGATATTACTTTACAGGGAAATATTTCAAAATAGACGCCTGCCAAACTACTAAACATTTGCCACAGTTGAAACCGGTAGTTTTACTTCTGCAATGATTGATTATGAACGGAATATTACGAGTGAGACACTGAAGGTTGAGGAAGAAATAGAGTTGAAGAAAATCCGAGTATGAGATATAGTAAACAAAATTTTCAGAGAACAGCTGTTGCATCTATTCCACCATCAGACAGTAAAACAGCTTTTACCTCTCGATTTGAGGCTAGGCTGTCAATTTACTAATGAACGGAGCATTGTTGTGCATTATCAATATTAATTTAAAATTAACGCATGGGCAGGGATCACTGATAGGTTTATTATTTGTCCTGTAATCTTACCACACCATTTAAATGGCTTGAATTACCTGGAATACTTATTAAATTCGCTAAAATTGAAAAATCGTCTACATCAGACTTCACATTAAATGTTAGAAATTTATTTAAATAATAATTTTCGAAATCGATAGATTGGCAGAGGGAATGATGCTCCAGCAAATTGGCCATTCCCGCCTGCCCAATTTAACTCCTTATTTTTAATGGGAAACTCTTACATAGATATTATACTATAGACATGTTAATACCGAAGAAGAATTATCGGCTCAAATACAAAATTAAGTAAGCACTTTATGCTTGAATGCAGATATAACGGAAAGGGTGCAGTTCGATTTTCTCCGTAGATTTAATCTTTTTATGCTTATGAAAATGGTGATCATTTTGAATATTTAGTTCGAATTTAATGGAACAATTAAATAAATATAATTTTTCTGTTTTTGTTTGTTACTGACTTTGTGTGTTATTCTTATTATTATTTGTTAGTTCATACTTACATCATTATCATGTTAACTCTTTGTTATATAAAGGACCACTCACATAATATATGGGTTTCATAGCGCCGTCAAGCTGAAAATGTAATGTGTTGTAGTCCATGACTTCCTGATTAAAATACTCATGGCTACAATGCCCCAAAACCCACAGATTACAAGATATTGAAGGTCAAAGGTCACATGACAGGTCATTTATTTGTGACAGCAAGTCAGTTGTTTATTAGAAAATAGAATTTTCGATAATAAGCTTCACACAAAAATTTCTGGGTATGGACTGAGACATCTTAAGATGACCTTAACTATGACTCTTGGGTCAAGATCAAGGGTCACTTCAAAATAAAATAACAAACGGAAAACTCTATTTTTTATGCCAGAAATATATTATTTGGTTTGGAGTGAGGCATTTTAAGGTGACCTTGACTGTGACTCATGGATCCAGGTCGAAGATCGTTCATAGTTAAAATAAAATAACAAAATTAAAACTCTATTTATTATGATAGAAATAAACTGCGGGATTTGTAGTGAGGCATTTTAAGGTGACCTTGACCATGACCTATGGGTCAAGATCAAAAGTCAGTTGAGGGTCAAAGTAAAATAACAATAATGAAACTTTTTCTTCCCGGAAATAGATGATATTCATCGAAAGTTTTAATCGCACCAAGCCGTTAAAAATTAATTTATTACTCCTTGAGATGAACAAAGGGCAGAAATTGTTCATTAAAGGGATAATAACAATTGTTCATAAAACGGATTTTGACAAAAATTTGTCGGAAAAAAATTGTAAAATTTGAAAGAGAACGTTTACCGACGGTTCTCGGTTCAAAATTATGAGACCATGCATAGTCAAATTAAACTTGATCAGAAATTACGTTTCAATTTCATATCTATATTAGAATTTCCACTTCGATTTCGCGATAAGCACTCTTGTACAGCCCTGTGTACCCATAATATGCAACTTGTAGGATGTACAATAACGATGTTCTGAAATTAAATGTTTATTTTATTATTTTTTCCAATTTATATATGTTTTCAAAATATTTTTTTCAATTTTCATTCCGAGATCGTAACGAACAACCTTAAAAACCCATAAAACCACGTAATACTTGTAAAAAGTAATGTTATGACAATTATAATTTTTTTATTTAATATTAGCAACTATTTTTAAATTAATTTATTAGTTAAGATTATGCATTTGCGCAACTTTAGCGACATTATCTAGTAAACCGGAACTTGTATATTTTATATTCGGTTAATATGGTCCATATCCGAGAAATCAGAGTATGCTTGCTATATGGGCACACAAGTGTTCTGGCTCCAGTCTTAGAAGTACAGTAAAATGCAAGAATTGGTTTATTGATTGGTTCAAGTAGGTTTTTTACCGGTACTGTATCCACTGTTGATATCGTTTTTAATTTCGAAATCTGGACAATATTCTGAAGCGAATTATTCGCGGTTCTTCTTTATGTACAGGGTGAGTCAACGATTGGATGAAGTAAGTTTGTGCCTTTTCGGTGAAATTTACAAAGAAACTATATTTATTGTTTGATACAGTTTATTTTTACGCAGATTTTAAAAATATTTAGGACTCTACAGGGTGAGCCAAAAAACTAGGACAGCATAAAGTTGTATTTTTTTAAATAGAACACCCTATATACGAATCATATTTTCGATTTAGCTCATAATTTTAAATCTTTTTTATTAAGGGTTTACTATAACAAAACTTTATAGTTTCTGAGATAATTAAGTTTAAAGAAAAAAAGTCACATTTTCAAGCATCGATTCAATCCTAAATAACGTTTTCAATTTTGTGACAAATATATTCAAATTTGGAATTTAGCAAGGCCAAGGACAAGTTAACATAATTTTTACCTAATATTTGCAATAAAAGCTACAGGGTGTTGAACACATCGGCTCAAATTTGAACAAGTATAAATGAATAAATATCTTTTTTTTTTTAAATGGTACACCCTGTATATTTTCATGTTATTTAATAGAGTAATAAAAACCCTAAAAGTTTTGTTCAATATATCCTATACCTATTTATAATAGTTTTTGAGATATTTCAGTTTTTCTTATTTTCCATACTTTTTTACAGAAATAGTCTTCATTATCATAGTAGCCATGTAAAATAATAAAAAGAAACTACAGAAATAAACAGAATGTGGTTAAATATGATGAAATACATTATTCGTTATATTATAACGGCAATAGTTTAATTAAACATAATGTGAAAAAATTAACACAACAATAACGACAAGGCAAATACATATTTACTTTTATACTAAATTGAAACAAAAAAATTACCTATTAAATACTGAGATTAATTATTTCTTTTTAATAAGTGTTCGAATAAACGACTCTCTTGTGCAATGCACAAATTTAGTCTTTTTTGCAGATTTTCTCGGACCCTGGACAAATTTATTGGCGTTATTGTTCTACAGGTATCCCTAATCCTGTTTCGCATATCTTCCACTGTTGTTGGTGGATTAACATACACCTTATTTTTAATATAACCCCATAGGAAGAAATCTAATGGGGTGATGTCGCAGGACCTTGGTGGCCACTCAATGAAACCCCCACGTCCAATCCATTTTTGCGGATATCGTTGGTCCAAAAACGCACGAACTTCAGGATGGTAATGCGGAGGCGCACCGTCGTGCTGGAACCACATACTGTCGAGCTCATCCCTATCGAGACCTTGAAGCAGCTGGGGTAGTTCTTCTTGTAGAAAGTTCAGGTAACTATGGCCATTTAGTGGTTCATTAAAAAAGTGGGGTCCAATAATTCGATTAGGACGAATACCACACCAAACATTTAATGACCAGTGGTTTTGATGTTGCACCTCTCTAATCCAAAATGGGTTTTCTGTGGCATAATAATGCATGTTGCGTCTATTTACGGCACCGTTACTTCTAAAAGTAGCTTCTTCACTAAACATTACCTTGCATAATAAATTTGGATTTAATTGAATCTCCGCATTTATTGTACGACAAAAGTTTACACGACTTTCAAAATCCTGTCCATGCAATTCGGTGCATATATATATATATATATATATATATATATATATATATATATATATATATATATATATATATATATGTATATATATATATATATATATATATATATATATATATATATATATATATATATACAGGTGTGGAAAGTCGAGAACACAATCTCTTAAAAAATGGGAACGTAACAAAAAGCGACGGACAACCCGTTTAGCCATATTGAAGAAGTGAAATAAAGCATACCGTTGTATCGTAGCTTGCTTCCTGGTTTCCGGCAAAAATGGTGTCGGGCAAGGACTTTTCGCTGGTTTCGGGTCGTCAAAACACAGTGGGTCGAAAGCACGGATTTGATTTTAAAAATAAAAGTCGAATCCAACATAGCAGATTGAAACTTTAAAATCATAAAAATAAATTCGAAAAACGTCTAATGATTAGGAAGTCGTGGACTACAACATACTACATTTTCAACGAATTTGACGGCGCTATGAAATTTCATATATTGTGCGCGTAATACTTTTCAACCTACTTCTAAAAGAAGGAGGTTTTCAATTCGTCGACTATGTGTTTTTTTATATATGTACACCGATTACTCCGGAACGGCTGCACCGATTTGGATGATATTTTTACGTTATGTTCAGGAAGTTACTGTGGTAGCCGCATATTTTTTTTTGGACGAAATTGGTGCAGTAAAATCTAAAATGGCGTTCACAATATGGCGACCAAAAAAATTAATTTTGTCCGATTTTCTAGAAAATTGGTATGATGGAATTTTCTGGATCGTACGAAACAAATCTAAAGTTATTTTAAAAAAATTCAATATGGCGGATCCAATATTCTTCTTCTTCAAATGCATATCCACTAATGGATGTTTGCGATTACATTTTCCATTTCTTCCCTACTTCCCGCGGTGTGTATCAGTGTCTGAATATCGTGCACGCCCTTCCACTGACTGATATTACGGAGCCAGGACATCTTCTTTCCTCCAATTCATCAACTGTAGAAATTGATATCTCTCATTTCGCATGATGTGCCCAAGATGCGCCGTCTTTCTTTTCTTGATTATGCTGAAGAGTTCACGTTCTTTCCCAATACATGAGAGAACTTCTTCATTGGTCATTCTCGCTGTCTATGATATCTTAAGGATTCTTCTGTATATCCATATCTCGAAAGCCTCTAATTTATTGATAGCGCTTGTCTTTAATGTCCAACCCTCTACACCATAAAGAAGTATTGACCATACGTAACATTTTATGAACCTCAGTGTTGTGATCCAATATGGTGGACAAAAAGATTAATTTTGTCTGATTTTCTCCAAAATTGGCACGGGGCAGTTTTCGGGGTCGCACATAACGAATCTATACTTATTTTTTAAAAAATTCAGTATGCCGGATCCAATATGGACGAAAAGATCAATTTTGTCCGATTTTCTCCAAAATTGGTATGGGGAGATTTTGAGATCGCACATTACGAATCTAAAATTATTTTTAAAAAAATTAAGTATGGCGGATCCAAGATAGCGGATTAAAGATTCTAGATCTCTCGATGGTCTAAAATCAGTATTGGGTGATTTTTGTTAGTATTAATTCAAAATATTTTTTCAAAAACTCACTTTTGGTCACTTTGATCTGTATAAATTGCTACCCTAAATTTGTTTATACCAAAGCGGTTAAAAACACAAGGTATAGAAGTTACTAGTGCGATGAAAAGCATTATTGAAGAGGCATCATACACACCAACAAATTTGCAAAGTGATCAAGGAAAGGAGTTCTATAACTTTCAAGCACTGATGAAAAAATATAATATAAATCATTATTCCACTTACAGCACAAAGAAAGCAACTTCCAAATGGATACATGTATTATCGTCAGTAACAAAAGCCTCCAAAACTGATATAGGGTGTTCTTGATGGCGCAAATTATGAATTTAAAAGTATTTTTTTTTAGGATTCAGTATGGCGAATCTAATATAGCGAACTAAAAATTTTACATTTTTCGTTTTTAATCTCAGGTGGGACTGAATCGTTTTTGAGGATATAAATAGCGAATATAAAATTATTTTAAGAAAATCTGATATATTAGATGAAATATGATAGTCTAGAAATTTTAAATTTCCGGATTTCATCCAAAATTGGTACTAGGGGGCTTTGAGGAGTTTATATTTAAATTAGATTGACGTTAAAATTAATTTTTTGAAATTTAATATGGCGGATTCAATATGGTGGGTTGAAAATTTTACCTTATTCGCATTTTTTAGATTTGGTATTAGGGGGTTTTCGGAGTCGTGTATTACGAATATGAAGTTAATTTTTTACAACTATTAGGTTGATAGGATACAATATGAGGGACTAAGAATTTTACATTTTCCGATTTTGTCTAAAATTGATATTGCGCGGTTCTTGGGGCGTATACAAACTCAATATGCAGTATAAAATATATCGGAATATCGATATTGGAAGGTTTTGGGGCTTATATTACCAATCTAAAGATAGTGGATTTACTATGACAGACTAAATATTTGTTTTATACAATTTCACTGGTATATTTAGAATTCTAAGAATCAAAAAAATTTTTAGTGGTTCATTTTAGGATGATTTTCAACTTTGGATAAAATGGGTGCTTTTTTTCTAGTTTGGGGTCATTGCGAGGTACACTAATTTCGATTAATGAATTCAAAACTAAAAATCGAAAAATAATATTTTTATAAAAAAATTGAACCAACTTCCAAATCTTTCCGACTTCAAAAATTTCAATTTCATATAAAATTTTATAGTTTTTATCACTTTTTAGCGCACTCTTGGGAGTCGGTTTAATTTTTTATAAAAATATTATTATTATTGGTGGCCTGTTAGTCCTTAAACACGCACCAAATTTTTGGACTAGTTCTAAGCATGGATGAAGTATAAAGGGGAGCCACGGACTAGTCGAACGTAATTAAATCATTAAATCTGATTATCTCAGAAACAGCTGCTCGAAGCAACACCAACCTGATATAACTCTTTTGGATAAAATATGTCAAGAAATAAGAATTTTTACTCTGAACTTTAATTTACCGATTCACAAAAGTTATGAATCTTTAGCTATAGGTTATGTGCTGTTGGTGGTGCCCTCTGCAATTTACATCGAAACTGTAATCAAATCTTGATTTCTCATTCGAAAAATCTACTAAATTTAGTGTAAATCAGTAAGACAAATATTTACAAAAAACTCAAGAAAAAATTATAAATTTGACATCATGTATTTCGGGAACTATTAAGTTTTGGACGAAGGTAAATTGGACGAGATTCTTACATTTAGCGTCAGAAATATGCATTAGCGTTTTGTTCCGACCTTTTATAGATACCCCGGATAATGCGTAAATACTAAGGATATAAGGAACAAATTTTTGATTACCTGAATATCTTACTTCTCTTGAGAGTCGTACTAATGCTATATTATTTTTTATGCCATTTTCTTTATTAAAATCTGGATGAGGTATAATTTCGTCTATACCGACATTAACTTCTTCCTGATTACAAGAACGTATGCCTTTATTCACAACACAGTCTCTTCCAGGACTACTCGTATCATATTCTCCTAAACGAATATTTACTCTACAATTAAAAGCATACCTATAAACTGTCTATAAAATTATTATTTTAATCGTGCGTTATTTATGAATGTTTATCTTTAATTTAATATACGAAATTTATTATACTGAGAAAGTACATTCCAAAATTGAATAAGTATGATATATTAATGTTCATTCATTCAACCTATGAAATCACTAATGAAAAAGTTGTTCAGAACTATAGAATATTAGATTTATCCTTAAAGAGCAAAATACTAAATACAAAAGTGAGAGAAAGAAGTGAAAAAGTTAATACCCATCGCTCAGGAGAAAGAAAATTGGAAGTTATTACGGAAAACTTTAGTCCAAGCTGAATATGTATGCAGCGCTTTGATGATGATGAAAACATTTCATAAATTTCAAGATATCATACATTCTTGGAATATAAAACTAACAAAATATTAAAATCACTTACAATTGTCCAGCTTTTTTATCACCCCTCCCGAAAACACAATGCGCTGCAGTTAAAATATATCTTGTATTAATTAGAGATCCTCCACATCCAAATATTCGGTGTCCAGAAGATGTAGAAAATTGCAAAACTGCCATCCAGGGAAACTCGTCGAGAGCAGTTGCTTCGCCGCCAAAAATTTTATTTATAAACTAAAATTATAGAAAATTTCTGTAGCTATTAAGAAAAATGAAACAATCCAAATGTTTTGTTAACGATATTTTGATAAAAAATTTTAGTCAGTAATAGGAAAGTAATAACTTTTATAATTACAGCTTAAAATAACAATGCCCGTTATATAGGAAATATGGTGCTTAAATTTCACATTTGTTATATTATTTTTTCCAGTTCGCAATGTATTATTATAAAGGGTGTTTTTTTATAGAGGTATAGAACTTTAAGTTGGCAACACTTTTTTAACTGGCGGCCATTTTGTCAGCTGTCAAGTGATTTATGTTTAGTTTGGTTTGGCATTTCAACATGAACAGACTGAAGCCTGAACAACGCTTCCGAATTGTGCAAATTTATTTTGCAAATCATGGTTCTGTTCGAAATACGTATCGCGCACTACGTCCATTTTACGGTCAACATAATCGTCCATCAGAGCAATTAATTCGATTAACTATGGAGCGTTTTCGCACCACGTTTACTCTAAAAGATAACACGCATCCACAGAGATGTCGTACAGTGCGTACAGAAGAAGTCATTGCTGCTGTAGAGCGTAGCGTAGAGGAAGACCCGAATCAGTCTATCCGCCATCGTGCGCAGGAATTGGATATGTATCCATTCACTTTATAGAAGATTTTGCGGAAAGATCTTTGTTTGCGTGCTTACAAAAACCAATTCGTGCAAGAATTGAAGCCACACGATCACCTAGCAAGGCGTAGATTCGGTGAATGGGCCCAAAACAAGATTGCCGTTGATCCCGATTTTCATAAGCGAATTTTGTTTAGCGATGAAGCTCACTTTTGTTTGAATGGATACGTCAATAAACAAAACTGTCGTATTTGGAGTGATGATAATCCTCAAGTGTATGTTGAGACACCGTTACATCCAGAAAAACTGACTGTTTGGTGTGCTTTATGGACTGGTGGAATCATTGGTCCGTACTTCTTTAAAAACGATACTGGTCAGAACGTTACAGTCAATGGTGATCGCTATAGAGCTATGATTACTGACTTTTTCGTTCATCAATTGAACAACCATGATGTGCAGGAGCTGTGGTTTCAACAAGACGGCGCAACATGTCACACAGCTCGTGCCACACTTGATTTATTGAAGGAAACGTTTGGTAACCGCATAGTTTTACGTTTCGGACCCGTGAATTGGCCTCCGAGCTCGTGCGACTCAACGCCGCTAGACTATTTTCTGTGGGGATATGTGAAGTCGCTAGTCTACGCCGATAAGCCCGAAACGATTGATCACTTGGAGGACAACATTCGCCGCGTTATTGCCCATATACGGCCACAAATGTTGGAAAAAGTCATCGAAAATTGGACCTCCAGATTAGACTACGTCCGAGCCAGGCGTGGCGGTCATATGTCAGTAGTCATATTTAAATTATAATTCCAGAAGGTTATCTTTCGAATAAAGTAAATTTCATGTCAATTTAAAAAATTCATCTTTGTTTTATTCCATTTAAAAGTTCTATACCTCTATAAAAACACCCTTTATTATGCAGATGAAAACGAATATTTGGCAAATTTCGCAGGAAATTTGAGGACGTAATTCTACCTGCTAAAATAATAGTAGCCGTTCTTTTAAGTATAAAAAAAATATTATTGTAGTAAAGTACTTTAATTCCACTATTATAGAGCCTGTAATTCGTAGAAAAGAGGTAACAGTAGGGTTAAAAAATAGATATATATAATTGTAAAAAACATTTCGATAGTTCTGTTAACACCTTTCAGAAAAATCTCTTTTTTTAACTTGATAATTTATGTCCTTAAGAATAAGATGTACTTGGTGAGAATAAAAAATACGAGGATGGTTCGATAAGTTCTCGGCCTGATAAAGAAAACAAAAGCTTTTTGAAAATGTTTTTAATAATTTTTCAACATAATCCCCTTGTACTTAAATAGATTTAGACCAACGATGTTATAATATTTTAATACCCGTATTATTATGTGATTTGTCCAACTCTGCACAATAAGCGGTTGTTGCTACTCTGACCTCGTTATTTGAAAGGAATTTTGGTCCAGCGAGCCATTTTTTTAAGTTTGGGAAGAAAAAGTATTCGCTGGGAGCCAGATGAGGCAAATATGGTGTATGTGGAAGCACTTTCAAACGTAGGTCATTTAGTGTTGCAGTAACAACCATAAATTTGTGTGCAGGCCAGTTATCCTGATGAAAGAGCACTTTTTTTTTGCAAGATGTGGACGTTTAGCCTTAATCACATGCTGCAAATGGTCCATTAGTGAAGCGTAATACTCCCCGGTGATGCTCTGGCTTTGTTCTAAATAGTCTATAAGCACCACGCCATGTGAATCCCAAAAAACTGTTGCCATGACTTTTCCTGCAGACGGAACCGTTTTTGCTTTTTTTGGCGCACTTTCACCTACCCCCACCCACTATTTAGTCTGCTGCTTTGCCTCTGGCGTGTAATGGAGAATCCATATTTCATCTATAGTTATAAAACGTCGAACAAACTCAGCAGAATTGCGTCTGAATAAGTCTAAACACTCTTGCGAAGTGTTCATTCGAAGGCATTTTTGGTCAACTGTTAACAAACGCGGCACCCATCGCGCTGAAAGCTTTTTCATGCCAAGGACATCATGCAAAATGTAGTGGACACGATCTATCGAGATGTTTGCTATACCAGCAAGCTTCCGTACTTGCGGTCATGAAGTATGACATTGTGAATTTTTGTGACAATTTCGTCAGTTGTAGCGGTTTTGGGCATCCCGAGCGCTCATCATCTTGAATTGATGTACGACCACGATTAAATTCAGCAGCGCATTTTTTTTTCTGTCGAAAACGAGAGAGAAGAATCCTTTAAAAACTCATTTTTAATAGCCGCAGGAGTTAAGTCCTTTAAAACAAAGTACTTTATAATAGCTCGAATTTCAATTTGTATTCACTCGGTCACCACAAACAAACGACTGAACGCAAACATCTGAAACTTTGCAGGACGTCATCTCAAGGTTTATACTTACAAAATATTATAGTTATTTGATCCTACCAGCACCCTCTCTGTTTCAGGTCGAGAACTTATCGAACCATCCTCGTAGTTATGATTGTTGTATTTATTTTTACAGGAACGTAAACAAAAGTGTTGAATAGCTGACAGGGGTTGCTTCCCCCCTAGACGAGCAACCCTAGAGTCTTTATACAAATCCGGTCCTGGTTATAATCGAATTAAAATTATTTACTAAACATTAACAGCCGGATCCCCAAACATGGTTTAGATTTAAAACTACCCTAAATTAACAGGTGAAGTCTTAAATTGACAAATAAAGAGTGTTTTTTTATAGAGGTATAGAACTTTAAGTTGGCAACACTTTTTTAACTGGCGGCCATTTTGTCAGCTGTCAAGTGATTTATGTTTAGTTTGGTTTGGCATTTCAACATGAATAGACTGACGCCTGAATAACGCTTCCAAATTGTGCAAATTTATTTCGAAAATCATGGTTCTGTTCGAAATAGGTATCGCGCACTACGTCCATTTTACGGTCAATATAATCGTCCATCAGAGCAATTAATTCGATTAACTATGGAACGTTTTCGCACCACGTTTACTCTAAATGATAATACGCATCCACAGAGACGTCGTACAGAAGAAGTCATTGCTGCTGTAGAGCGTAGCGTAGAGGAAGACCCGAATCAGTCTATCCGTCATCGTGCACAGGAATTGGATATGTGTCCATTCACTTTATGGAAGATTTTGCGGAAAGATCTTGGTTTGCGTGCTTACAAAATCCAACTCGTGCAAGAATTGAAGTCACACGATCACCTAGCAAGGCGTAGATTCGGTGAATGGGCCCAAAAAAAGATTGCCGTTAATCCCGATTTTCATAAGCGAATTTTGTTTAGCGATGAAGCTCACTTTTGTTTGAATGGATACGTCAATAAACAAAACTGCTGTATTTGGAGTGATGATAATCCTAAAGTGTATGTTGAGACACCGTTACATCCAGAAAAACTGACTGTTTGGTGTGCTTTATGGACTGGTGGAATCATTGGTCCATACTTCTTTAGAAACGATGCTGGTCAGAACGTTACAGTCAATGGTGATCGCTATAGAGCCATGATTACTGACTTTTTCTTTCATCAATTGAACAACCATGATGTGCAGGAGCTGTGGTTTCAACAAGACGGCGCAACATGTAACACAGCTCGTGCCACAATCGATTTATTGAAGGAAACGTTTGGTAACTTAATAGTTTCACTTTTCGGACCCGTGAATTGGTCTCCAAGATCGTGCGACTTAACGCCGCTAGACTATTTTCTGTGGGGACATGTGAAGTCGCTAGTCTACGCCGATAAGCCCGAAACGATTGATCATTTGGGGGACAACATTCGCCGCGTTATTGCTGATATACGGTCACAAATATTGGAAAAAGTCATCGAAAATTGGACCTCCAGATTAGACTACGTCCGAGCCAGCCGTGGCGGTCATATGCCCGAAGTCATAATTAAATTATAATGCCAGAAGGTTATCTTTCGAATAAAGTAAATTTCATCTCAATTTAAAAAAATCATCTTTGTTTTATTCCATTTAAAAGTTCTATTCCTCTATAAAAAAATATCCTTTACAACAGTAAATCAAGCAAATTTTAAACCCTAAAAATAAAAGCATAAAAAATCATTTTGTTTTATTACTGGACCGGCAAAAATGGAGAATTTATTTTATAAGATTTAAATTTTATGGCAACCAGATCGGGTTTAAATCTTAAATCTTCGAAGTGAATCTGGCTGTAAATGACTAGACGACTTCATTATTTGTTACGGAGAATTTCTGTTCATAGGAAATTTTATATTTACTTATATATTACCCAACACGCACATGACCATTTATATTTTATTATAGTTTCAGAACATTCTGTTTCAAATTTTAGTAAACTACATTAAGTTACAAACTAGCTCGAATCATCATTTTAAAAATAACAAGAATGCTCCAGTCATTTAGTAATTTTACCTGGAAAGTTTTCCGGGAGTTTTGAAAATTGGTAATTTTATAGATTTTGATGTGCTCTTTTCGAATTTCGACTTTGCCACCTCGTATCTCTGCCGCTCGCGCCACCATATTGGAAAAATGGCGCCTAATAACAGTTTTTTTACAATATCTCGTTTCCGACGCATTTTACAACAAAAATATTTAAATATAAAATTAAACTAGAGAAAATTTCATATAATTTATGTATATACAATTTTTTTTGTAAAATCAATAGCGAGCGCCGCAAAGTACATTTCAATATGCGTTTTGGAAAAAAACTCATTTCCACACCATCTTGAGGTAGGGTAAGCGGCGCGGTTTTTTTGGTGGTGTCCCCTGTAGGCCTAATCCACATGTGATGCACACTTTCGAAATTTAGCGCAATCTCTTTCGCTTTGCTGTTCCTGATGGACCAGGCGTTGCGAGTTCGTCTTGGGCACCGATCGAGACGTCGCAGACAAAAATTTCATCCGCATCATCTGCGATGGATATAGCCACAATAAATCTGAAACGGATGGCATAACTACTTCCGAAGCCTCACGAATGCTATCAAGGTTTTGAATCTTTATTGTTTTTAAGTCCGTATCGTTTTTTTTTTCACAAATGTTTTTAATGCAATGGTACCTTAACTACCAACGACTCTTGCACACGGCATTTGCTTTAATCGTGGAATAATTTGATCAGGAGCGATAACAGTTGTAGGTGTTACACAATGGATACCGCTCAAGGCATGGAAAAGTTTATTACCATCTAATGTCTGCATATTGAAATCAGCGTTGTCAAAAACAAATTGAGAAAATGCGTTATCATTGATATTCAACGGTGCGCGCATAATAGCTGAAATTTCGAACAACATTGCTTCGGTGTATTAAGAGCAAAATCCAAGAGATGATAATATATCTATTAATCGCCGAGATCCATACTTATGAAATAAAAATGCAGCTAGTCCATCTGTAATGATGATATAAAAGATTTCGGCCTTGCTGCTGCAATTGTAGAATGGGCGAGAGGAATGTTTTTTTTTCTTCCATTTTTCAAAAGACGCTCGTTTGTTTCTTAAAATCACTCCATCAAGGAAAACGCGTAAAGTTTCAGGTAGATCTGACTCAGAGTCTTGAAAAAAATTATCTGATGGAGGATAATGTTTTGTCTCATAGACCGTAGAGTGAATATCCTTTATAACAATTTCTGCTGCTGTTTTTACAATACGCCGAAGTTCTTCTGCATTGTCATTACTTTTTGATTGTACCAGGCTTCCGTTAATAGCTTAAACCCTGTATTTCGGAAACAAACCACCGGAGCCTTATTGGCAGTGACGGCAATTAAAATATCATCACCGTATTTTTTGAGGAGTTGTGCTTTCACTATTTTTATGTGTGGACGGTAATCACCTTCAATTTTGGCTATCAATTCGTCCAGAGAAAATTGACACTCATCGGAATTCTGCTCAAGATAAGAATAAATGAACTGCATCGCAGTGTCGATCTCATTTGCATACGGACCTTTTTTATATCTTCAGCTGGTAGTGCTTGATACAATTTTTTCATGCAGGAATTGTGGTACTGTGCATCGACTGCGACCATATCATTCACATGCTCAAGACGCTCAACAATTGCTCGACCCCAATCATCATTACGAGCTCTAGCAAGTTTTAAAATACTATTTTTCATTGATAATTTCCGCACACTATACACAACATTACGCTTGCACAACCGCGTCTGTTTTTGTTTTGCTCAAAACTCTGCTGTTATCTCATCGGCGCATAAAAAACAATGATCTTTGAATGAGAATGTTGGGTGCGAGGATCGCAGTAGTGGTTGAGGTGTCGTGACATCGCTTTCTCTACGCAATGATGCAGTGATTAACTTTTCATTATTATATCGTTTTCGACATATATCATGAACCACTATCGATTTTAATACCGCCAAAAGTTCAACTTTATTGTCTTTTCTTTTAACACTTGACTTACGAAAAGTCTCCAATCCTTTTTCCTTCACTTCAATTGTTTCACTTTCTAATAATGGATTATTACAAATAAAACAATTTACTTTATTAGAAGCCATAGCTCTATAAACACAAACAACACTGTAAGACGATAGACGTATACTGATGACTCAGACTAAACTAAATACTCCTCTTGAGTTCTATCAAAGATTATTATAGCTAACGCTATATAATAATCTTTGGTTCTACCAACAGATGTTTCGTTTAAGATCGAGAGAGGGACCCGACACAAAGGCGACACATTACTGTTATACCTGTTTTTTTAATACCTGCGACAATAGTAAAATATTTTGGAGAAATATACGAAAAAAACGTAGTGGTGTAGATGAATAATACTTTGCGGCGCTCGTACGCCAAAACTATTGATTTTACAAAAAAAATTGTTAATACATAAATTGTAGCAGTTTAATTTCGTACATAAATGTTTTTGTCGTAAAATGCGTCGGAAAGGAGATATTGTAAAAAAACTGTTATTAGGCGCCATTTTTCCAATATGGCGGCGCGAGCGGCGGAGATACGAGGTGGCAAAGTCGAAATTCGGAAAGAGCACATCGAAATCTATGAAACTACCAATTTCCAAAACTTCCCGAAAACTTTCCAGGTAACCCCCTTTTTTTGACCAAATGGCTAGGCTAGAATTGCAATAACAAAATACCTGAAATCCACAGTTTTCTCTATCTGGAATTAATGGATTGGGAGTAAAATGAGCATTTGAATCTTCAAAATTAGTGTCCACAACATCGCTTGTTTTGGTACCGCAACAAACATATGGTATGTTTAATGAATCAAATCCACACCTAATAAAGAACAGAACTATTAGAATAGTATATGAATATAGAATAGTAATGTTGGACTAAAATGGTAATATAAAATTTAAAAAAATATATCATTTGATCCTAGACAGTATTAAGTCGTGAATTATCTAAATTTAAGTATGCAGTTTAAAACATTTGCTTGAAATATTATTAGCTAAGATTGTATGATGTTCTCTTGTTTTTAAAACTGTCCTTGTATTTCTTGGAAATAGTTTTTATGCTAACTAACAAAATTCCGTCTTTTTCACGGGTTTTTTAGAGAGGAAAAATTGAATCTTTCGATAATAAAGAACGAAAGCTTTTACGGCTTTGGACAAGTTGAAAATCATAGTTTTTCGATTTAGATCGTGTATAATTGGAACTATTATCCGACGTTTCGCCTACGATTGCACGAGTCATTTTCAGGGATCTTGTAATGGAACAAATATTAATTATTATACACTGTTCAATATGAACTATATTCTATTAAAATGAATAATTAAATAATCACTCTGTGAATAGATTTCCCGTGGGAATAGGATAGTATATATTTTTTATTACTATCCAAGAAAGTCTAAAGAAAAATAAACTAGTTCTCCAACTTAATTTTTATTATTTTTCTTGTTTAAATGTTTTTTAAAAATACCTAAACTCAGTCAATTTATGAAGACATAAAATAAAAGATCCTCTCTAAAATTTGCCCATAAATCTGTCGAAGTAATCCTACCCTGGTTATGTAAATAAAACCGAAGAGGGTAGTTTTTTTTCAATATATGGTATATGCAAATACCGCTAAAATGTATTAAAACATTGAACGATTTTCCCATTATTAGGAAACAAAAGAATGATCAAATAAACTCACTATAAAAGAAATATATCGTTTGACAATTTGTACAAAGAACTTGTATAATAACTGTTTTTTTTTATTCACAAGAAATCACGAGTTAAGATGTTTAATGTCAAGACAGCCAAGAAAAGTCATTAGATTTCTTTCACAGTATTTATCAAATATTCTTTTCGTTATAGGAAGACGTAGATTAGTTTGTTTACTATTCTTTTAAATAAAAATTATGATTAAGATGCTCAGAGGCCAATTCGGGAATTAAGTATCAGCCGTAAAATGGCTGACGTCCTCTGGGACAAACTATTCGAACTATTATGGAATGAAATGTACAGTTATAGGAATGCAAGGAGTACAGGGCGTACAAGTTTGGCCTTTTAAGGAGCACTAAACTTCAGTTTCAATCTGGAAATCGTTAGAATCGGTACCGCCGTCCAGTGCTGTGGCAAAATTTCGTAACGGGTATAATCGTCGGGAAAGAAGGTTTTCTTTGTTTTGATTTTCAATTAATTTGGGAAATTAAGGGAATATCCTGTGTTATTTTAGTCGAGCATTTCGCGATTTTAATAGTGTTTGACTAAAAAATATAAATATCTGTTTTTTTCGCATTTTATTTCTTTTTTCTGTTAATGTTTTAGTAAGTTATTTATACGTGTTTCTTCTAAATTGGGTTTTACATTTTTGGTTAATAGAACGGCTCATAAGAGCAATTATGTTAGTTTCTTCATAATTGTTATTTGTTATTAGTTTAAGTTTCTCTATGTAAATAATTCGTTTTTCTGCTTATTTTTGTTAATAGACTAAGTGTTTTGAGAAACTTGTTTTGTTTAACTTTAATCAAAAATCTTCACGATACTAAACTCGCGGACGTAATGCTGCGTGAGCTGTAAACAATAGACATCATCTGTCCAGCTAATTACCAGCCTTGTCTGAGTCCTGAAGTTCTGAGTTATTGTTGTGGTAAGCTTAAATAACCGTAGTTGTTTGGTACTAAAGCTGCAAGAGAGAAGATCAACGTCCAGACTTCCAGAGTGTCTTTATTACTGGAAAAATTTAATTATAGTTTATCAAAATAGCTATTAATTAATATGAGGCAGAAAAAATGATTATAGATGAAATGGTTAACGCTAACACAATATATCATTTGCAAGAGTCTATGATCAAATTCTGTCACAATCTTTACTCCATGAGATTAGAACGTCGGATAATAATTCCAATTTGACACGGTCTAAACCAAAGAACCATGATTTTCAACTTGAATCTTTCGATGTTATATGGTTATTCCTAATTAATTGAGTAGATAATATGAAGAGGAAGAAACATTGATTTTTAATATTGGTTAGCAATGATTCGGAAACATTTTTCTTGTATTCCAGAAGATTTCTTCCTCCTAAATATTTCGAGAATATTAAGAAACAGTTTATTAATCAAGTTAATTAATAATGTTGGCAAATTAGCCATAAATGTTAGGGTGACGAATTTTTTAGATATCTGTTGAGGTTAAGTTTAGCTAAGTAAAACATACAGTGCTCTTATTGTAAGATATTTCCAACAGGGAGTATATCAGGTAGAGATTTGTATTGAGACCGAAACTGATTTTTTAGCCATCTAAAATTCGATATAAGACAGGAAGTATTGTGATATTGTAGAGTATTGTTGCGAGATGCTTGAATATCAAAGAAGTAAAGAAGAGATTGAGAACTTTTACTATGATTCTGGAGGTAATGTAAAACTAGGTCTGTATGTATGTGGAGATGGGAATGTGTGCACAGCGGTCTGAAACATCTGTTGTGCCCTGTTTGTCGGTGCTAACTCGACGAACACTTGTCGCGTACTAAAGCAGGTCCTACAATCCTATTTAGCTTAGGAAACTCAGAATGTAGGATGGCTTTAAATTAGGTAGATTTTCATCTTCTATTCGATACGTTTTCAAGTATCTCATTCAAGGGTTTTGCAAGACGATACATTCTAAAAGAATGTGGATAAAGTTTTCGTTCTCTTTCTGGCAAATCCATCCCTTGTCTCTGCTGGACCCAACTACTTCACGCACGCCTTCAGGTAGCATTGCCCTGTTTCAATTGTAAGTTGATTTTTAGCTACGCCAGTGCGTTCCTTAAATTTCAGCTTGTTTTGGCGTAAAAATATAAAATTATATAATGTACGAGTGAAAAGTTATAAAAATAGTAAAACGTTGAAAAATTTGAGAGATTATTTCTCGTCTACACTTAGTCTTACAGACTGGGACTATTTTAACAGACATAATATCAGCTTTTTTTTATGGAGACAATGTCTATACCTTAATTAACACAAAAAGTTGTGAGACAAGATTTGAAAAAAAAGCAAAAATTTGTTAACATCGAGAAAAGTAGCAAAGCTTAGATGCCATATATTGGTTACTTCTCATCGTATAGACTTGTGCAGAGTTCATTTTAACGGTTGTAACGTTAACTTTCTTTTTCATTCAATACCTGTACCTAACTTTACTTGGAAAGAAATTATGAGAAAAAATTTAAAAAAAAATTGTATTTTTTTGCTTCTTTTAATTTAATTTTTGTGCAGTATTTTTTTTTAAATAAATTTTTGGACTTTAAATATACCATTTCACCAGGAAATTTAACTGTCTACAACTTTTCTATAGCATGTACATGAAAAATATATAGTTTTCGCATAAAACCAAAAAAACAGGAAATGGAGACAAATCTACCTTAATTTCAAAAACACACCCTTTCATTTGGTGGCATTGTCTGATTTTGTCATATGTGGACATCAAATGATCTTATGAAACAATGAAGACACTTTAAATTTTATTTTCTTTTCCCCCTTTTTGTTTTCGACATAGCTAATAGTGTATAAGGCATTTCTTGAATAAAGATATTAAAAATTATATTATTACTTTTTTTTTTGTATATTCATCCTATGAAACAATTTAAAATAAAGTTAAGGTGACACAATTTAATGAGTTTAAAGCTTAATACTAAATAATAAGGTCTTACTAACTGAAAGTTAAAACCAGATATAATTAGATAGAGGAAAGTGACCAAATTTGGGATAGTATCCCTAATATGGAATACCGGCAATTCTCTCAAACGGAAACTCACACACGGAATAAACAGTGTTTGTCTCTTTCTTTCTATCCCCATTCGCGCGTACAAGTTGTAACATGTCAGTCGAGCGAGCCCTTTCGTCAGTGTCGCAGTATTTTGTTTCGTCGCTTCCGCATAACTTTCTAAGGTATGTAAAAAATACGTATTTTTCGTACAAAAAGTGCACATAGTATTGTTTTTATAACTTCTAGAGATACTTTAGTTGTTCTGTTGTAGGTTTTAGCGGTATTTGATTGTATTACTTTCTTATATATAAAAATATGAATGTCAGTTTGAAGTCGTTGGAAAATCCAAATATGGACGAATCATAGTATCTAATTATGGATTATTCCCCAATTGGTTCTCTTAAGTATCAGCTGATTTGATGATTTTGTTAATTATAAATTGAAAGTAAATTTTTCATGTTTCAACAGAATGGCTGGCGTCAACTCAAAAACGAAGCGAAAAGAATGGAATTCAGAGCATATGGCGGAAGCTATTAAATTGGTAAGAGAGAAAAAAATGGGTTATTTGAGAGCTGCAAAACACTTTGATGTGCCGAGATCTACCTTGTTTCGATTATGCCAGAAAAACGAGTTACCCCCAGAAGAAGCCGCAGCTACTACACTTGGGAGGAAAACTATTTTAAGGACAACCCTTGAAGATCTTTTTGTAGACTACATTTTGACGATGGAGAGCAAATTTCATGGCTTGACGAGAAATGATGTTTGAGGAATGGCGTACATGTTGGCAAGACGTAGTCAGTTGGAAAATCCATTTGGTGACGCGGGAATGGCTGGAAAAAATGGCTTAAGCTATTTCTTAAACGCCATAAGGACAAGCTATCAGTGAGAAGACCAACTGGCACATCTTTTGCTAGAGCATTTGGATTCAGCAAGGAAAAAATAGACTCATTCTTTGATCTCCTTGAAGGCATCTATGCTCAAGAAAACTATGGGCTAAACCGCATATACAATGTGGACGAATCTGGGCTTACCGTAGTACAGAGCAAGATACCCCAAGTGGTTGGTCATAATGGGAAACAGCAGATAGCTTTGCTTACCTCAGCTGAAAGGGGTTCATTAATGATAATTGTTCTTGCTATGAACGCCACTGGTCATTTTGTGCCTCCCTTTATTATATTCCCTCGCAAGAATATGAGTGATCAGCTAATGAGAGGCAGTCCCCCAGGCGCTGTAGGCATTGCACATCCATCAGGATGGATACAAATGAACATATTCACTGACTGTTTCAAACATTTCATCAAACATACTATCCCTACTCCGGAATCAAAGGTATTACTGATCTTAGATGGTCATTTTTCTCACACTTGTAACATCGACGTGATAGAAATTGCTAGAGAAAATAATGTAGACATTGTGTCCTTCCTCATACAATTCACAAGCTCCAGCCACTACACAAAACGTTTATGGGACCATTCAAAACTTATTACAGTGGAGAAATACGAATGTGGATCAGAGAAAATAATAGACCACTAAGCCCTTATGATGTTGTTGAGCTATTTGGCAGGGCTTATTTAAAAGTGCAAACAGGTGAGATTGCAGCAAATGGATTTCGTGTAACAGGACTATGGCCGTTGAATAAAAATATATTTACCGCGGTTGCCTATCTTGTTGCGCAACAAGACGCAGTTAAAGATGGTTGCATAGTCAACGTTACACCAATGACATCAAGTTCCCAACGTTTAGGACAATCGTTGGCCAATTTTGGAACACCTGATGACTGAGTGCCTTTAACTGAAGCTTCCACACCCAGACAAGATACAAATATCGAACCTGTACCCTCAACATCCGGACTTTCTCGCAGTAGTTTAGGATTAGTGCCTGCATATGACATCAGTCCAGTACCAAACAAAAAAAGGAAACCTTCTAATAGAGGAAGAAAAGCATCTGTTGCAGCAGTCATCACATCTTCACCTTGCAAGAATGAGCTCATAGAAAAAAGCAAGAAGAAAGAAGAAAAAGAAAATAAATTGGCAAAGACCAAGAATCAATAACAGAACGAGAAGAAATCAAAAGGAAAAAAGCCAAAAGAAAAGATTAAGCCTATGTCAGATTCAGATGATGAGGAGATGATGTTGTTTGATACCGACAGTGAACCCGATGCCTTGATAAGAAATACAGCTCCAGACTCTGAAGATTCGGAGTGTATTTTCTGTGGCATGCTGTTTTCGAATGATACTCATGGGGAAACATAGGTCAAGTGCCTCATGTGTGGTCTCTGGGCACATAATGATTGCGCAGGACCAGAGTCTGATGCCTGGATTTATGATTTTTGCAAATAATTTGTGTACCTTTCTATGTTATACCAAAGTTTCCAAAGAGTCTCATGTAAGTTAAGGATAATTTTTGATGGTTTTTATAGTATTCCATATTTTGGATACCTATTCCCCATTTAGGTACCTTAATCTTTATTAAGTTTTCTTTTTAATTCTTTCTTAAAAGTAATCAATGTAACTAAAACTTGTAACAAAATAAAGCACAAATATATGATTGTTAATAATTACTACAAAAAGTTTTTTATTTAAAACGTGCAAATTATGCGTAAAAAACAAAATGGTATTCCATATTTGGTCACTCTCCTCTAACAATAAATATTAGTCAATTCCATTGATTTTAAAATATATAACGCATATTTTACACATTGACACAATATAAATTATTTATGGATAATAGTTTAGTCTCAAATTTTTTATTGATCTTATTTGTACATTTGTTCATTTTTTAAATAAGTAAATTTACCTTGAAGCTAGTAGAAATTTGGTTTGTTCGGGTGTTCGTGTAGATGATGTAATAAGTGGTAAGAAAGTTTTACATTCATAAATACCTATACATTTAGCTTTCTCATTTAATGGCGTTCTGCAGTCACCTCCAAGGATTTCTAAAACAAATAATTTAAATTAACATATAAGGTTATATATTCAAAATATAACTTATTCATACCTCTTCCAACGAAGAAGGTGGTATACTCTATCATATTAGAAGGTAACACCTTATTTTATTTGGAGTTAAAAGTTTTAA
Organism: Diaprepes abbreviatus; assembly: GCA_034092305.1. Lineage (NCBI taxonomy): Eukaryota > Metazoa > Arthropoda > Insecta > Coleoptera > Curculionidae > Diaprepes > Diaprepes abbreviatus. The sequence goes on from JASJET010000018.1 coordinate 14,902,214, forward strand.
TAGTCTTTTATCATATCTTTTACCTTAAAGTTATCATCAGAGATACACATAAAATCAGATGTTTGTGTTTATAGGGGTTTTAGTATTTGTTGGTAAAGCTATCAGACATGTTACTGATGTCCAATCTACCAGGTGTGATTCTTTTACATGATTAAAATAATTTTATTATAAAATGTAAAGTGAATGCACAGATGGAAGTATAATATTTAAGTCATCACCTGATATAAAAGCGACAGATGGTAAAAAGTTACTGAATTGGTTAAACATGAAAATCCGTATTACCATTAACTATATTTAAACATTCATTTAGCTTTTTGAAAAAAGGTATGTCCTTTATAATGAAAATCATTATATTAGTGACCTTAAAGAAAAACTACTGCATGTAGCTGATATCTCTCAGCTTAGCAGCCACCAGTAGCTATTCCTTCCGGAAGTATAATAAGTATCAGAAGCGAAATTTTTTTACTGATTTGCTGCCTATTTCAGCGTAGTTTTTGTTACTGGTTGTCAATAATTTTAATTATTTTATTCTGTTTACGCTTAAAATAACCTACCAAGATTTTAATAAAAAAAAGAAATTAACCTTTGAAATAAGTAGAGTATACCAGTTTAAAAATCAAAAACAGTACACAATAGAGCATTCCACATTTAAGTTTTTCAAATTAGTCTAAAAATTTCATTTTTTGTTGTTTCTGAATTAATTATTAGCTAAAATGTAGATAAATGCATTGCCAATCGATCCCTCACAGTTGATTTCCTAATTTGATCCTAAATAATTTCTCACTTTTAGGACAAATAGGATTTTCTTCAAAATTTCTAATTTCGCATGTGAAATATCCTTAAATTATACAGTCCGATAAAATTTTTAAGCGCGAAATTGGATTTTAATTTTCCGAAGGCTTTTGACGGGATAAAACTAAATCCGGAACCCCAATTGCTTCAGCACATTATGTTTTCGAGATAATTTAAATTAAAACTGCAAAAAACGGTATTTTAGGCAATATTTGAGGTATAAGTTATTAACAGGTTGTACACCGAAGAAATCAAGAAATAGACGGATTTTGTATTTCAATGTATATTTTATTACTATCGGCCAAGCGCTTTCGGTCTAACTTAGACCATCCTCAAGGCTCAGACCCTAGAAACAAGAGAATATGGTCAGCAAATAAACTTACTCAGTACTCACCAACCACACTCACTCGTCAAAGGGCACACCTTAACCCTGCCAGTTTGAGAACAGTCTCCAGTCGCCAGCGTAGCTTCCACACAGAACAAATCTTATACAATTAAAAAAATTTTTAAAAAATTTAAACAAAAAAATTTTTTTTTAGAAATTTAAACAAGGTTTTTTAAAATGATTGGACGAAATAGTGATATGAATTACAAGGTATGATTTTAAGTGTCTTATTTTGCAAGAAAAGAAAAGAATCCGTTGAAATTGAGGAATTTATAGTATGTATAGATATCGCTGAAAATTACTTTTTCTGTGATCAGAATGCAATACAATCCCATCCAGGGGCGGATCCAGCCTCTCTCTTTGGGGGGGGGGCGGTGATATCACAAAAGTACAGTATGGCAAGAAAAACAAGTTGTCAACGAGGGGGGGGGAGTGCAAGCAGCATACTAATTCCTAATATAAAATGCAAAATGGGTTCTATTTTCCTGAACTCAAAGCTTTTGAGAGGGGGGGGGGGCGATCACAAGCATACAGACTCCTATACTCTATTCAAGAACTAGAGAGAGTAATAAAACTGTTACTGAAACCTCTAACGTACCTGCTCCAGTGCCGCAGTAACTGAGAACTGCCTTAAATCTAATTATATTTCATTATATTTAAATATATTTTATAAATTTACTGCAACATAGAATTTCTGATAGTTTAATTTAATTTCTGTCAGTGAGCAAAGTACAACTTACAGTTTTTTCTTAGTGATTTATCTTGTTTGCGCTTGTTTTTATATATTATTTGAGATTAGTGAGATACCCAAAAGATATGGCTTTCACCTCTATATTTATTCCAAAATCGTTAAACTAGAGATATCAATATCTAGATAATAATGTTAAAAGCTCTGTTGAGATATGTTCCAACATGACAGGAGTTGGAAAATCTACTATGTATCGAATACTGAAGGAGAAAAAACGACTGGAATTGTTAGTACTCTCAAGCCACATTCGATCACAGGCAAACGAAAAACCTCGTTGGAAGAAGAGATGAAAACTGCAATTAAAGGAGTTGTATATACATTTTATTATGAGAAGCAGATCCCAACCATCTACAAAATTCTAACTAAAATCATTGAAGATCGCGATTTACCTGAAATTAAAAGAACTGATCTCTGGAAATTGCTCAGAGAACTTAATTTTTGCTGAAAAAAACAGATAGAAAATCTGTTCTTATAAATCGTCCGGAAACTGTCCGTTGGAGACGTAAATATCTCTCTCAAGTAAAAGGTAGAGTTGCTAGAAATAACACAATTAATAAAATTAGTAATTTAACTAAAATTTTGAAAGATTTTTTGAATAAAGTTACTGCGGAAAATTGGAAAAAATCCATATAATAAAAGAATAAAACAAACTGTGTGAACTCGATCTCATAATCGGTGAGATAGAGGAACCAATGATAATTAATTTTAGCGAAGATAGTTTCAATGACTTTGATTAGGAATTAGATACGTAATGTTTACTAGTGTAAACACAATTTATTATTTAAATTTTTGTTTTTGTTGTATTTTATTGTTTAATGTTGTTTATATGTTTTTTTTTATTTTTTTATATATTTTTATTTTAGTGTGTCCCACTCTTTAATTTTATATATATTTAATTCTAATTAGCCGTAAGTTTTTTATTATTTTATTATTGTGTTTGTGTCTTTTTCTTAACTGTGTAGAATTAACATGTTTATCTTATTTTTTTGGGGCTATCGTATTTCCATATAATACAGTAAATTAAATTAAGATATCAGTACAATAGAAATAAAAATAAGTAGGTCTAATTTTAATAACAACATAAAAATAGTAATTACATTAGAATCCCTTTTTAGTGTTTAATTGTAATTCTGCAGATGGTTTAAGAAATAAATAAACTGAAACGTCAAATACCCTAAAAATGTTTTTAATTAATAATAAAATGACCGAAAGCCCCAAAAATATTTTATTATTATATGGACGAATTTATTTTTTTATATATGTTTAACTTTTTGTATTTTTGACAATGGATATTTTGTAAGTATTTAAATTATAACTTTGAATTTTTTGAGAGAATAATCCTACGTTTTAGTCTATTATTATAGACCGCTATCTTTGATTATAAAACCCATTGCTATGAAAAATATATGTGTCTAACAAATTTTGCTAAAAACACCGGACTAAAGAACACAGGTAGTTTGTGAAGAGAAAAAGGGTAAAAAATGATTTAATACTCTCACTAATTCTTGAAGAAACTATAGTATAAGAGGAAAAATCGGGTCCATTTTTCTAAACTCAAAGCTCTTTGGGGGGGGGGGGCGATCGCCCCCACCGCCCTCCCCCCTTGGATCCGCGCCTGATCCCATCATTGGTTGACTAATCAGGATATGCTTTACCCTTACGTAGTCTATCGCAAAGAAAACGAAGTAATGTTACATGAAAATTACGACATGATTTCAGAACTTTAAATTGATTAAATTTCTAAAAGAAAAATTTAGAGCTAGTAATATTTAAAAAACTACATATTTTTCTAATGGAGCAGCTTCACAGTATAAAAATAAAAACTCTTTTGCAAATATGATCAACCATAAGACGGATTTTAAAATTGATGCGGAATAGAACTTTTTCGCCACTTCTCACTGCAAAGAAGCATGTAATGGCTTGAGAATAAGCGTGACAAGACACACTTATCGTGCTTGTCTTCGACGCGACAATGACAAACACATCACGACTGTACAATTTTTATTTCAATGGGCCAAAAATTGCTTTAAAAACATTAATTTTGGTTACTGTTTTCAAAATAAACATAATTCTTATGAACAAAGATACAAACCGCGTCATGAACAAGTAATAACCATAAAAAATACATGCCAGTTTCATTTTTATAAAGCATTAGAACAGTATCAGGTGACTGCAAAATATTTTCAGAAGATGAAGAAACCATTACCAATAAAGTTTTTAAGAAACAGTAACAAAACCGGTAATATTTAACTGCAAATATTACATTTGTATACTCATTTCATTTTTTCTATCTTTATTTATAAATAAAAATAAAACTAAAATAATTATTAATTATAATTTTTGTAAATGTCGGCTGACTAGAGTTCAAGCCAAGCTAACTGCGCGCGACGGACAGTGAAATTTTCTTGCATAATATTAAAGGATTTTCACGGTTAGTTCAGGAGTTTAAGTTTTTTTTTTAATTTATTTATTTTATTTTGCGTTTTTTATTATTTCTACTTTCTGCAAGTCATTTATCCATTCTATTTACTCAAGAAGTAAATTAATTACCATGTCTAAATATGCAGAACTAGTGCAATTTGCGCGGTGCTAGTTTGAGGGTCAAAATTTGTTTGCTTATCTATTTTCGGCTCAATTTTTAGCATTTTTTTCTATATTTCAACAAAATATTGTGTACAATTTTAAGAAAAATGTTCTATAATTCAGAATGTTCCAATTTGTATTGGTGAAAGTGGCAAATTTTAGAGAAGTAGGTCGAAAAATACATAAAACTGACAAATGAAAGTAAATATTTTTTTTCGAATAACATTTATATTTATAAAATAAGTGAAAATTATAATAACTTGAAATGGTACATCTTTTTTTTTAAGAAAGTGAATTAAGGTTTTAATATGTTGTGAAACTTACTTTGGATTGTGTTATTTTATGTTCTCTAGAATCACACTATTTTCTTCAACAAAAAATTAAAACTCATATTAAGACTTAAGATTAATTTAGTGAAAATATAGAGCTGAATTTGATGTTATCAATGCAAGCAAGCCGATAACAAAACTATTTATAATTTAAAATTTGAATTTATTTTTCTTACCCAAGTTCAGAGGATTCCCTTCAGCATAGGAAATGTACGCGTTTTAATATATTTTTTCATTATGGTAAAATATAAGATGAGTTCTAGGCTTTTGCGTCGCAAAAGTTTTGTGAAGAAAGAAATAAAATTCTATCGAAGACCTACCTAAGACATAACAACAAAACCGTGATAAATTTGCATTCATTTTGTTTTATCTCATTAAAAAAGAACAAAAAATTACTGTTTTTTTAATCATATGATACTTAATTGAGAAGCAGCAGATAAACTAGTTAATATACTAAAAAGTAAAATTATTACTTACGTGCATTAACGCTAAAAATTATAAAACAAACACCGAAAAATACCTGGTACCACATATTAACAAAGTCCGTCAAACAAACAAAATATGCTCGTTTTGTCTTGCAAAAAATGGCAATGAAGTCAGGTTTATTTATTCTTTCTTCTTCTCTGAACACGTTCTTATTGTTCTGCTAATTTTAGGTATAATATTCTGTAAATCTGAATAAAATTTAAATTATCTATTTTAAAGTACAGTGATAGATGATACATTTATATATGATTATTAAATATTCTTGGATCCAAAACAGCATTCCATTTATTCTTATTAATTAGTTACTTCTATAGAAATTTAGAAAATGTTTTGCAAGTTTGGTGTGTACAGCGGGTCCCATTTTTGATACTTTTAGGGAGTATTGGAGTTATTATCAAAGATAGAGTGTTGTGATTTTCACTTTGGTGTCCTATTTTTTAACGAAACAAAAGATGTGATTTTGAAAATCTGCGCTTTTAAGGCACATCTCGTAATTCCATTATGCGTTAATTTATCAAAAAGGTAAGAGTTCAGTAGCGCCGCCGTCACTTCTAAGGAGTTTACTTTTTGAGATATAAACCAAATTTATGATTTTTTTAAATTTATATTATTTTAGATACTGATTAAGTATAATTTAGGATTTTCAAAAATATATAATGTGTTTATTTTATTTTGAAAAACCAGATCAGAATTCGATATTTCCAAAAATTTACTTTATTTGTAACAGTAGGTCATGGCAAATTTATAAAAAACAAAATGCAGATGTCCAAAACTTCACAGTTTTGTCAGATTGTCATTATTTATGATATATTTTATTACGTAGGTATTTTTATTTTAATTTTTATTTGTTTCGCATTTACAACGGTCCTTTATGATAATTATGATAAGTATGATATGTTAGTATATTTTATATAAAGCAATGAAAGTCCACAAGAAGCTTCTGAATTATATTTCAATAGGTAATATATTTAAAGCGTTATCATTATGTAGAAAAATAGAGGAAGAAGTTGGTGTAGCAAAATCTGAACTGAAAGAATTTTGAAAAAGTTTAAATACCATCCTTGTAAATTTAAATTAGTGCTACATTTACACCTTGGAGATGATGAGCGCCGAGTAACGTTTTGTTAATGGTATTTAGAACTAATTCGCATCAACGAATCATTTGGCAGATTTGTCAATTAGTCTGACGAATCTCATTTTTCAAGTGCGGGAATTTGTAATCGTCATAACACGAGGCATTGGTCTGCAGGAAATGACCATTTAACTTTCGAAAGGGCACTACAAAAGCGCTTTGAAGTTGGCGTCTCGTATTTTATTTTAAGCCGACGCATAGCCTACAGGATGTATGGAGGGGGTCTCTCATACTTAGAAATCCTTGAGGAAATTATTCCAGAATTGCTTGAAAATGTTCTATGGGCCCATTTCAATTCCATTTATCTTCAACAAGACAGTGCCCCGAGCCATAACTTTGGGCTGTTAAAGCCATTTCTGAACAATAACTTTCCTCAAAGATGGATAGGTACCAATGGGCCATCGAGATGGCCCCCATGATCTCTCGATCTTTCCGTTCTGGATTTTTTTATGGGGTTTTATGCAAACTCATGTGTATAAGCCACAACGCGAATTTATAGCTGAACTTTGGTTAAGCAATTGGTTTGGCAAACTATGCCTATATCGTATTCGAGAAAACGGCCGTTATTTTGGAAATCTATTTAAAAAAACTTTTGGTAGTTTTTAGTTTCAGTGTTTCTTTTTGTTAGTTTGGTTTTATGAAATTATATTCCTATTTCTTTGTAATTAAATTTCAATATTCTGGTTTTATAGTAACAGTGTTGTTTAAAGTAAAAAAATGTAATAATAATTAAGTGTTTACAGTGAAAATATAGAAAAACATTTAAATTAACTTTTAAAGTATCTAATCTTTGATATAAATAATATTGTCAAAATTTTGCATTTGTTTTTTACTTCGATCATACCCTATAGATTTAAGCAACAATAAATTTGTTTGAAGGCTCTCTATGGTCGATGGGGGAGAGGTTTTTTTGATGTTTGACAGACATAAACATGTTTACTTTTGTTTTCTTTCAGTTTAATTGCTTGTTGTGACTCTTTTCAGTGTTTCTAAATGTTAGAAATGACTATAAATGCGAAGTTTACAATTAATATTAACAAGAAGACGATTTAAAAACGTATTCTTATTGGTAGATATTACTAAATATTGTTTACACATGAAAATAACAATAATAACAATTTAGGCCACCATATATTCACATCTTATGTACTCAGAATTGATGAACCGATTATCATATGATACTCGTTTAAATGATGCAATTAGAAAAGGATAGCATAGAGTCGATATGTATGTACTAAGAAATTAAACAATATTATTACTTTATTCAGCGGTTAAACAACCGGGCTTTAGTTCTGACGTTATGCAATTCTACAGGGGTATGTTCGAAGGTTTCTTATAAATTGGCCATGGTCTTCAGTTACAAATAAAGTAAATTCTTGAAAATATCGAATTTTGACCGTGTTTTTTAAAGTAAAATAAACACATCATATATTTTTGAAAAGCCTAAATTACACTTCAGCAATATCTAAAATAATATACCGTTGAAGAAGAGAATATATACCTGGTGAGTCAACGATTGGATGAAGTAAGATTGTGCCTTTTCGGTGAAATTTAGAAAGAAACTATATTTATTGTTCGATACAGTTTATTTTTACGCAGATTTTAAAAATATTTAGGACTCTACAGGGTGAACCAAAAAACTAGGACAGCATAAAGTTGTATTTTTTTAAATAGAACACCCTATATACGAATCGTATTTTCGATTTAGCTTATAATTTTAAATCTTTTTTATTAAGGGTTTACTATAACAAAACTTTATAGTTTCTGAGATAATTAAGTTTAAAGAAAAAAAGTCACATTTTCAAGCATCAATTCAATCCTAAATAACGTTTTCAATTTTGTGACAAATATATTCAAATTTGGAATTTAGCAAGGCTAAGGACAAGTTAACATAATTTTTACCTAATATTTGCAATAAAAGATACAGGGTGTTGAACACATCGGCTCAAATTTAAACAAGTTTAAATGAATAAATATCTTTTTTTTTAAATGGTACATCCTGTATATTTTCATGTTATTTAATAGAGTAATAAAAACCCTAAAAGTTTTGTTCAGTATATCCTATACCTATTTATAATAGTTTTTGAGATATTTCAGTTTTTCTTATTTTCCATACTTTTTTACAGAAATAGTTTTCATTATCATAGTAGCCATGTAAAATAATAAAAAGAAACTACAGAAACAAACAGAATGTGGTTAAATATGATGAAATACATTATTCGTTATATTATAACGACAATAGTTTAATTAAACATAATGTGAAAAAATTAACACAACAATAACGACAAGGCAAATACATATTTACTTTTATACTAAATTGAAACAAAAAAATTACCTATTAAATACTGAGATTAATTATTCCTTTTTAATAAGTGTTCAAATAAACGACCCTCTTGTGCAATGCACAAATTTAGTCTTTTTTGCAGATTTTCTCGGACTCTGGACAAAATTAGTGGCGTTATTGTTCTACAGGTATCCCTAATCCTGTTTCGTATATCTTCCAGTGTTGTTGGTGGATTAACATACACTATATTTTTAATATAACCCTATAGGAAGAAATCTAATGGGGTGATGTCGCAAGACTTTGGTGGCCACTCAATGAAACCCCCACGTCCAATCCATTTTTGCGGATATCGTTGGTCCAAAAACGCACGAACTTCACGATGGTAATGCGGAGGCGCACCATCGTGCTGGAACCACATACTGTCGAGCTCATCCCTATCAAAGACCTTGAAGCAGTTGGGGTAGTTCTTCTTGTAGAAAGTTCAGGTAACTATGGCCATTTAGTGGTTCATTAAAAAAGTGGGGTCCAATAATTCGATTATGATGAATACCACACCAAACATTTAATGACCAGTGGTTTTGATGTTGCACCTCTCTAATCCAAAATGGGTTTTCTGTGGCATAATAATGCATGTTGCGTCTATTTACGGCACCGTTACTTCTAAAAGTAGCTTCATCACTAAATATTACCTTGCATAATAAATTTGGATTTAATTGAATCTCCGCATTTATTGTACGACAAAAGTTTACACGACTTTCAAAATCCTGTCCATGCAATTCTTGGTGTAATTCCATGTGATATGGATGATACCTATATTTCTTGGTAGTACGATTAGCGGTGGATTGTGATGTTTCACATAATGTTGCTAACTGACGGCTACCAATATAAGGATTTTCCTGAACATTTAACAATACTTGTAGTTCTTTTTCTTCATTAGTTACTGGTTTGTTGACCACTTTACGTTTTGGATAATCAACAGTACCAGAAGAATCAAATCTTTGCATTAAGTTTTGAAAGGTATGGGTATTAGGCTGGCGTCGATCAGGATACTTCATTTTGTAAATTCTTTGAGCAAGAAGGCAATTTTTTTGAGCCTCTCCTATTGTATAAATCATATCTATTAACTCATTCTTTGGAAAATTCATTTTACAATATAAGATGAATGCAAAAAAAAACAAACTACACTACATAAAAACCAAAAGAAGCGATTGCGGTTATAAATTTGACACACAGAAAAATGTTCTTTTACATTGTTTTTGCCATGGCTTCTATGATAATGAAGACTATTTCTGTAAAAAAGTATGGAAAATAAGAAAAACTGAAATATCTCAAAAACTATTATAAATAGGTTTAGGATATATTGAACAAAACTTTTAGGGTTTTTATTACTCTATTAAATAACATGAAAATATACAGGGTGTACCATTTAAAAAAAAAAGATATTTATTCATTTAAACTTGTTCAAATTTCAGCCGATGTGTTCAACACGCTGTAGCTTTTATTGCAAATATTAGGTAAAAATTATGTTAACTTGTCCTTGGCCTTGCTAAATTCCAAATTTGAATATATTTGTCACAAAATTGAAAACGTTATTTAGGATTGAATTGATGCTTGAAAATGTGACTTTTTTTCTTTAAACTTAATTATCTCAGAAACTATAAAGTTTTGTTATAGTAAACCCTTAATAAAAAAGATTTAAAATTATAAGCTAAATCGAAAATATGATTCGTATATAGGGTATTCTATTTAAAAAAATACAACTTTATGCTGTCCTAGTTTTTTGGCTCACCCTGTAGAGTCCTAAATATTGTCGCGTTGTAGTTTTTCAATGTGCGACTAGTCGCATTCTAGTTTTCAGATTGCGACTCATCGGGATCTTATTGGTAAGGGGGTAAAAATAATAAAAAAACTTAATTGAATTTCGTAACAAATTGGGGTGTATTCAAAAGAAAACAAGAATAAATTTAATTACAGAATAAAGACATTAGCCGAAACATTAGAACAGTTTACATTATATTAAATTTAAGAATTGAAGATCATTACTTACATAAATTTTAGGAACAGCTTCTTGATTTGGGGGAACACTCTTTAAGCTCAGGATGTCATTGTTAGGAGAGACTCAACTAGACTGATCTTTGATTATTTTCCAATCAATTACCATGTATAATAGTGCATAGTCAGCAAAAACAAACCATACGGTTAACTATTATACAGGGTGTTGGACAATTAAAGTTTTGTCAATCCTTGCTCGTGACATATTCCCCCGGCTTCGAAAAGCTGGACCCCAGCGAAAAGGAAGATACAATATATTATAAGCATTTCATAAATTACACAAAGTTCAAAATTTATAATTTTCATAAGAGAAAGTTTTCTAATTCTTTTTCTAGGTTACTAACTTGGAAAAAATTAAATATGAGATATTGGAACATATTAATGCAATTTTCATAAAATGATACATAACAACCAATGAATTTTACACTGCAATGCGCTGCACCAAATTTGTATTACGGGAATTTCATATTTTCTTTTCTTTGGCCTTCAAAAACTTTGTTGTTAATTGTTGGTGACACCAAGTTTCATTTGTGAAGTCGAGAATGAAGAGCGTCTAGGTTACGTGAATGCTTGTTCCTATAGCCCTGACAGACTGATTGGCTGTAGACTTCCTTCACTACCATAGCTGTTGCTGTGTCCTAGCCCAATAATTTCTCGAAGATTACTGTCGATAATTGTGACTGGATCTTAAGTTACCAAACGACTTCAGTGTGCTGGTTCGAAAGCTGTGGTGTATGGATGGACATAAGACATGCATCCTTGTTCAGGTATTATATTTCCATAGGCGGTATTCCTTTTTTCTAGTGAGCTTGCAGTATTTATTTTCTAATAGTTGTTTTGTACATGTAAACCAAGAAAAAGAATTTGCACTTTGAACATAAGAACAAGTTTAATTTTTTATTTGTATACATTTATGTAGTTTTGTAACAAAATTTATTTACATGAAATGTGGAGACATATATTTTTTTTATTTATTTAAGGGAACGATCAAGAATTTCTAAAAGCAAGGCAGAGCTATAAAAATGTTTCAAATTTATATTTACAATATTTAATATTTCGTAAGTTTCACTAACAATTGTTCCATAGCAAATAGTATACTTTCTTTTAAAATAATATTTGTTGACATAAAATATTTAAGTTTCAATGTATGTTCCTACTTAGTGATATAGCAAGGAAAGCCATTTACAAAACTAATTTTAGGCGCCATATTAGCGTTGCAATGAGTTTCAATGCAATATCTTGTAAGTTGATAAGATGTCGAAGAAACCCTCATAAATTTCCGTTTGTTTTTTCGTGAAAATTTAATTATTTTATTTATATATATGACTTGGAATAAAAATACATAATTTTTAGCGAAGAGTGTGCACACATTAGCCCGAAGTTGGTAATATTCAAAATATTATATTATGCTTTTATTTACTCTATTTATGCTGATACAGTTTTAGTACCCCAGTACCTACGAATATCAGGATTACATAAATTTCATAGGTATCCTTTAAAAGGAATAACATCTTTAAATAAGAAGTGTTATCTGACCTGATTCATAAATAAAATATTCAATTCAATATATTGTTATTATTTGTAACATGTCTTTTTTTTCCTTTCTTCATGCTGGCACAGTTTAGAACCCCAGTATCTACGAAGATCAGGATCACGCACATTTCGTAGATATCCTTAAACAGGAATAACATCTTTTAACAAGAAGTGTTATCTGACCTGATGCATAAATGGAACGTTCATTTTCAATCTATTTTTATATACATATATTCTTTTGATTCATGCTGGCACAGTTTAGTACCCCAGTATCTACAAAGATCAGGATCACGCACATTTCGTAGATATCCTTCAAGAGGAACAATATCTTTTACAAGAAGTATTGCCTGGCCTGATGCATAAAAATAACTTCCTTTTTCAATTAATCTAAAACATAAATTATTAGTACAAATAGTGGCACATAATGTCTTCATAAAAACAGAGCAATTCTATAAATTTACTCATTTTAAATACAGGGTTTAACTTTCCATTTCTTCTTTCCATGAGTGATGTCTATCTTTTATACTTTGCTGGAAAGTAATTCACACATAGTAATTGTAGAAATTAGTTAGTTACTGTTACTCAAAGGTGAAATATTAAGTTTATTTGCTGCAAAAAATAATAAATTATTTAAAAGAAATCTTTTTTCTAATTTTCGGCCTTGCTGGAATGGAATCTCCAATCCTAAAACATTAAATATTTTGAATTTTGATAAACAGTGATTATGTTTCAATTTAACAAATTAATTTAAAAATTGCTGAATATTTGAAGATGTTTGATAAAAATATGAAGGAATGTTCTTGTTTTCTTTTTTTTTTCTTCTGTTGTAAGTATATCACATGGTTTTTTTGATTTAGAAAAAAATACTATAAGTCTTCATAAATTTTTGTAGCCAAAATAATTTCATTTATTATGATAAATTAAAACTAACCCTAATATGACTTGTTTTTCCCAATGATGACTATTTAGAAATTTTCTAAATAGTTAGTATTAGCAATATATTTTATAAAATATTATTTTTTCAGTAACTATTTATAACATGCTTCCATGGCTCAAAATTCGATTAATCAAATAGTAAAAAAGGAATGTATATCTCTGAATATATTAACTCCAAAGCAAAGATAATTTCAATTTTTCTTCATGCATATTTAAACAAGATGAAAAGTGTAAAGTAAAATATTTTTCTCTTAAGTCACAAATTATTGTTTATTTATTAATTAGTGTTTATATTAAAAGTAAGCAGTATTTAAATGTTTTTATTATTAAAAATTAAAGTGGGACATCTTATTTAAAAATAAAACATATTTTAACTATTATTTTTTTTTTAATATTTACTTTATCGTAATAATTGTATTGACTATTATGCAAAATATAGGATTGTTTACTTTTGCGATATGTTTCAACAATATAAAATGACCTTAATTAATTAAGTGTGATCTGGTTTATTAGGTCAAAATTTTAAACATTATTATGTAATTATTTATAATAGTCTAACTAAAATAACATATTAAAAGTTTTTATAGTTTTTTAATAAACTGACCAAGAGATCTATTCTTATAAATAGAAATGGGTTTATTAAAATTTGTGGTGATATCAATAAATATTTTATTTTTCTCCAAATAAGGTGCCCTGATTAAAATGAGATTTAACTTTTTGAATAGAGCTATATTTATTAGAAATGTTTCTTTTTGAAGTAATTCAAAATATTCGATAAAATTTTCATCAGACATATTAGGATTAATTAAATTACATAAATATATTAGGTCGTAATTTTAATTCTTAATTGTTTCTGAGTCTAGTTGTTTTTTTGTATGTAGTTGTGTTTTTAGTCATTTAATTTCATATTCACCCCCGAAGTTTTTTTAAAAAATCTTTGGCTACTTGTTTCCATGTGATATTTTATTATTTTTATTCAAATAATTTTCATATTAAATATAAGCTGCCCCTATTAACGAATGTAAAATGCTCTAATTTTCTTTTTAAATCACATTTCTTGTGTTAACATACCGCTAAAAATTATTATAGATTACTATAGACTACAAAAAACACAGTGTTTGTACAATTTTTTAAATGTAGTGCCCGTAGGATTTTTACATAGTCACCTCCACTATGTGTCGTGGTGAATGGAGTTTAGAAAAAATGTTTAGAGTAAATAAGTTACGTTACTTCAATTACTTTAGTTTAAAAAAAAAAGTTACATAAAATTGTAAAAAGATAGGCACAAATTTTTAATACACGGCACAAATTTTTAAAGACACGGCACAAATTTTTTTTTTAGAAACGGCGCAAATTTTTAAAGACACGGCGCAAATTTTTAAAGAAACGGCGCAAATTTTTAAAGAACGGCACCTCCACCATATGTCGCGTTGTAGTTTTTCGATGTGCGACTAGTCGCATTCTAGTTTTCAGATTGCGACTCATCGGGATCTTATTGGTAAGGGGGTAAAAATAATAAAAAAACTTAATTGAATTTCGTAACAAATTGGGGTGTATTCAAAAGAAAACAAGAATAAATTTAATTACAGAATAAAGACATTAGCCGAAACATTAGAACAGTTTACATTATATTAAATTTAAGAATTGAAGATCATTACTTACATAAATTTTAGGAACAGCTTCTTGATTTGGGGGAACACTCTTTAAGCTCAGGATGTCATTGTTAGGAGAGACTCAACTAGACTGATCTTTGATTATTTTCCAATCAATTACCATGTATAATAGTGCATAGTCAGCAAAAACAAACCATACGGTTAACTATTATACAGGGTGTTGGACAATTAAAGTTTTGTCAATCCTTGCTCGTGACAATATTTTTAAAATCTGCGTAAAAATAAACTGTATCAAACAATAAATATAGTTTCTTTGTTAATTTCACCGAAAAGGCACAAACCTACTCCATCCAATCGTTGACTCACCTTGTAGAGCTCGAAAAATGAGAATTGCCTAGGTAATTAAGGTGCGAGATTGCGGAATGACTGAAGTCAAACCTTCATTAAGTTTGCCGAGCGAAACAAGCATAAAGTAATGAACACGAATTTCTAAAAAAGGGACATAAAAAGTGAAATTGCAAAGTCCTGATGATAATACAATCAACAAAATTGATTTCATATTGATACTGATATTTGGTTTGTCACCATCAGAGTCTTTGCGGCAACTGACGGTTTACATCTAAAGTAAAGTTTAAGATATACAGGTAGATAGAGATGTTTTTAAAAGCACAAAAAAATCTTTTTGAAGATAACACAAAAACACTTTGTATTAAAAAGTTTCGATCTATTTAAAAATGTGAGAATAACTTTAGATATACAGGTATTAAAGGAGAAGTATTAAGTTTAGTCTCAAAGAACTAGTAGTTTTTGATGAATTTAAAATCAGTCATTATGTTTTTAAACCATTCTGTCTTTTGCAAACGCCTTCACCAGAAACGCGCAAGCAAGTCGAGTGGTTAATGAAATCCTATTATTACATTCTCTGCAATGCAGGATATACTCTTCTTCATAATTTTTCCTCAATTGTCAAGAACCTAACAGAGAAAGACCAATTTGCTTATGTTAAAGAAAAAAAAAGTCAGTGATATTAGATAATACTATCACAAACCTCGTATTGAATCGGATGGGCAACCAGTTTTGATTGGTTTAGGTTAATTCAAGTTAGTTCAGGTCCTGCTTCATTTCACAATTCCAAAAAAGTAACTAAGTGCAGAGCACACATATATGTTCAGAGCTTTAAACAGATTTTTACTCTTTAGGTTGGTTCTTAGTACCTGCCTCACCAGTCTTGTGAATTCGTTGGTCAATTCGTTCTTTATAGTTTGTTCGTCAATTCTTTGTACCTATTTCCTACCTAATTGATTATTGATGTGTTGCCGAAATACTTTAAGAGTTGTGCATCTCAAATGCGCCCCGTTGTATTTTTTCTCTAGTTATCATCAAGACTGAACAACATTCCTAAATCCCCAGAGAATTCCTCCACAACTTTGAGCATTTGTTCCAGGTGACTTCTAATCGCTGCTATGAGTTTAAAATCATCTATAGACAGAATTTGATTTCGTCTTATCACTTTTTCAAGATTGTTTTCAATTCGGAAGACGCTTTTAATGGAATTTACATGGCCTATTAGTGGGTTCATGGTAAGAAAGAATCATAATGAACTCAATAAATATCGCTGAAATATTTCCCTCAGTATTGTGTGTCTGTCTCGATGTTGCTACTGTAATGTATTTGCATTTGGATTCAATTGATATGAGGTATTCTAAAAAGGACACCATATGTACATTGGCTCTATATATACTCAGTGTAGCTGCCAGGTAGTCATGTGGCATTGAGCGAGGCTTTTCGTAGTCCAAGTAGGTGGTGAAAAGGTTCCTTCGTTTGGTATAGGCCAGATTGCAGATGATCGAATCAATAATAAATTGCTCCTTGCAACCCATTGCACCACAAGCACATCTTTTTTTCCGAATTTCAATGATGTTGTATTACTATCTCCAATAATACTAATAATATTGACCTTTTCGTTATTCAAAAATCTACAAACGAGCAGCTAAGCACTTATTGTGTTTATATTTCATATAAACAACCATTATTGGTTTCTTTCTTCATAAAAGGTGTAGTACTGTAATGGCGTTTTAAAATCAGTATGCTAGTGGTAATTAGCGAACTTATTCCTGTTACGACAGCGAAGCATCGTTCAGTAGATATCCATTCTGTAGACAGCTATTGGTCAAACATTCAGCGGTCCAGCGATCCCTAGCGTAAGCAAATACCTTAATTACCCTAAATATTCCCGGTCGGTACCAGTCGCGATTGAAATATTGTTATTGGCACCGCTAACTCTCCTCTGAACTGTTCAACGGTTTTTGATTTTCCGATTCACCGATTATCAGTCTCGGGCTCCACCTTCTGTATTAATGTGGTAAAGGGCCCACTTGCATCGGACAACTGGTTATAGTGGAGAAACGGCAAGCCAGGAGTCATTGACCCCGTATTAGTTCAGGTTATTAGGCGGCGGCGATAACCTCGGGGCAGTAACCCTGGCCGTGATGGCGGCGACTGTAGTTATGGGCCCTTACAGAAGGACACCGGTTGGCACCTGGCGGTGACATATTCCTTGCCATTAAGAAACTAACTAAAAAAAATGACGACATGTAATGTGTATGTGTATAGGTGGCGATTGTATGGAAAGAAAGGAACCAACACTGCTCGTGTTTATTTGGGCTCTCGACAGTGTCGGTAGAATGGAAAAATATTGTCCTTGCTTACAGGATCCTTGACAGTGTTAGCTACTAGCGGCAGGATGTAAAGAAAGCAATGAATGGTGAAACATCATATACACACAAACCTTGCCTCACCTATAATATTAGACCAGGAAGGTATGTTCTGGCAGGTGACCCGGGCGGTCCGTTTTGACTCATCATCCGGATTGAAATCGTAAAGTTCTCCGAGAATTAGTTCTTGGGACGGCGGTTCCGTTATGATAGGGTGCAACGGCGTGAGGAAATCGTGCATAGAGCACTGCGGTATATGAATCAATATTACCATATACAGACCCTCTGAAAAACTTCGAAAAATCATATTTCTCGGCGCGGTCAAATTAATTAGAGACCGGTAATATGATAGCTTCGAATAGTCTTTTCTCGCAAGAACTACGTTTTTCCGATGCATAATAAATAAGAAACACTCCGGTAAACATACTTATGCCCAAAAAATTCGTTACTTCATTACAATGCGTAATTAAAAACAGACCTTTTTTTGATTGATAGATATGTTTGAGAAAACTATTGGAGATAAAAGTAAATATACTGATATTAATTTAAAGATAAATAAATATTCTGTCGGCTCATGCAACTAGATATGGCATGTCCCATTAAAAAAATATAACGTAAAACGGATATAAATATATCAATATCTAAATAACAATGCTGTTTACCATGTAAAAAAGATAAATATTGGACCGTTACAAGATAAAATGATCCCAGCTAAGCTATTTCCGCCAAAAATATTTGAAAATAATTTGGCAATGTCGCATGCTAAGAAAAAAAAAATTAGTGTTAAAGAAAGGATTCAATAGGACGAACTATGATAAAAATGTAAGTCGTTACATTTAAGAATTGTTTTCATGTACTCTTTTTAACCCCTTTAACATTCTACCTGTACAATTTTTCACCGATTTAACGACGTAGCCCCCCCAACTGAATACCAGATTACTAGATGAAGAAAAGAACAGGAATCGTCTGTAAACCTTAAAAATTTGTAGGATAAGTTGGACTTCAGATAGTTCAAGTATTTTTTTAACTGGATGCATCATCATCATTTTGAAAGGATCTATTATCGTTAACTAATAAATTAATTTAGAAATTCAAATCTGCGCAAATAATTTAACTTTGATAATTATAAATAATTTCTATTAACAAAATGTTACAAACACTTTTATTTTATATTCATTGAAAAAGGAAACGCTTTTAAACCAAGGGCCTGAATAATAAATACTTAAATTTAATTGCTTACTATGATGATTAAGTTTACTAAATAATAAAACTCAGTTTATTATTTTAGCATTCTTTATTTTATTATAATTATTTGGTTGTCAATGAAGTAATAAAAATTATATTAAGATTTGTTTATGCTCGGACATTTTTATGTATCCAGGGAACATATTTTGAAACTCTGGTATATACTCCTGGATAGTCGCCTGTACCACAGAGGCGTCCGAATGAAGATACACCTTCAATCATCCATCTAGTATAATCAGTGGTAAGTGTTCTCATGAGGGGACCACCACTGTCACCTAAAAATTTAAAAACAGTTGACACTAAGCAATTAAATAAAACCTTAACTTCTCAATTTATTCCAAAACTCAAATACTATAAAAAATAAATTACGATTCTAGTTCAGGATATTTTCTCTAAACTAGTAACAACCATTCTTTCATTTTTATGTAAGTTGTTCCCGTTATTTTAGTGTAAGAAGGAATCCACAACTATTTCTTTGTCTGAATTATATGATTAAATGCCAAAATAAATAAAAGTATAAAAATCAAAAAATAGAATTCTAAGTTGTAGATACCTCGAAAATATTAAAGTTTGAACGAGATTTCTTAATAGACTTATTGATTGGTCATAAAATATAATAGCCTGAAGTCCTTATGGACTTATCATCTCAGCGCTCAAGAGTCTTATTACACCACTTCTAGTTTAAAAGATTTGTATTCCTTTATTAGGCTCAGTAATTATTTTATTAGTTGTCTTAGGTAGATTGTCTCCTCAGAATTAATGTCCTTGAAAAATATATTCGGTCTTTGCGAATGACCTTAATTTTAACAGCTACCAGTGTTAATAAAACCTTGAATATTATGCTTACCCTGCAAGATTAACCACTGGATTTCATATTAAAACGTGCTCTTGTATACGAGAATACGGAAAAATCCATCAGACGATTATGACAAATCTATGCAATTTTGTCAAGAAATATTATATATTATTAATGGATTTATCAACAGACGCAACTGTCGATATTGGTCTAACCATAATCCTCATTCAATTATGGAACTCCATACGCAAAACCCTCAAAAATTAAATGTTTAGGCAGGCATCATTAAAAGCTACATTATAGGACCTTTATCCTTCACGAAAATTTACTACTAATTCAAATTCAAATAACTTACGGAACTGAAATATACTCGATTTAATTAATTTACTTCATGATCAATACAACGAACGACATTAAGAAACGACAATTGGTTTCTACAGGTTGGAGCACCAGCATATTTTGTAGACGTATTAGAGAGTCTATAGATGAAAAGTGAATAGGTTTAAGAGAGCCCGCTGAATGACCTTTAGGTCACCCGATCTAACCCTTTTTGATTTCTATTTTTCGGGCCATTTAGAGTCTACAGTCTATAATACAAAGCCGAACACTTTAGAGGATCTCGACAACAGAACATTTAAAATGCAAATATTCCACATTAACATTTGAAGAACATGCTTTTATAGTTTTTGAGAAGGTTTGTATACTATCACATGGCTGAAGAAAACTATTTTGAATTAGTTAAATAGTTCTTAATTCAAATTAATGTTCTTTATAATCTCTTTTTATAATATTTAAACCTTTAATTATCAATATTTTCGACATAGTAAAATTTAATCATAGGATATTCCATAGAAAAACTGATAATAGACAGGATGTTCCATTTAAGAAAATTATAAGTGATATTGTGATTTGACAGGTGTTAAGGCCACCGGCATATGGAACGCATAATCACATAGAAAAATTATAGTTCTGAAGGATGAAGAAAATCCTTTCCGAAAGACTAGCCTAACCCTGCATACCACAAGATTTTTGTTATTATTTTTTCCATTACTTTTAAATTTTTACCTTATATAACCCTTTAGCCTTTTTGTATAGTTTTGATAGTGTTATAAGTGTTTTTTTCCAAAATAAAATAGCTTTTTAACGCCAAAAACACGTAACAATTTTGTAACGAATTTTATAATTTTCTTCATTTTTTACCCGCACAAGGATTTTTTCCCTTTTCTCCTCCGGCGCAGATATGGCTCTTTTGAATTTTGATGTTGGATGGACGGTAAACGTCTGCACATTTAGATTCATCGACAACTTTGACTTCTAGTTTCCGTTTTACATCGCTAACTGTACCGTTTTCGGTTTTTCCCCAACCAGCTATAACCAAGTTTTCACCAGGTAAAGATTCTTCATTTGGGAGAGGAAGACAACCTGGTTGAATAAATTCTGAAAGAACAGGTTATGTTAAAATTATTTGAAAATTACCCTTTTAGGTCATACAAATTTTTGTGTACTGTTTTGTTTTTTACCATTTTCAATGTATTTTCAAACTTTTGATTGTATCATAAAGTTTAGATTTTCTTAGAACTTTTTCAAAATTTTTATATTAAACTGGAAGAACTATACAAAATACACATAATTATAAAAATTTTACTGCAAAATATATATGAGTGTTTTTAATATAGATCTGAAATTATACTTTTCAGTTTTATTTAGTTCTAAAGAGGGACACAGGAATTTACTTCAAATTTTTAAAACGTTTTCATTTAATTTCATATGCACATAACAAATTTTTGGTGAAATTCTTGTGTTTTTACCTTCAATAATTTTATAACTCCCTTTTAAAATGTAAATAAGCATAAATTAATAATAAAACTGAAGAGTAATTAAATCATCCTTATGTTCACAGATAAAACTAAAATGAACATATTTTTTTTAAATAATTTACAATCCATGTTCGAATATTTCTTGAAAGATTATAATTTGAAAGTATATATTTGGTAATATTGTAGGATTTATTTATGCATTTTATAAATATTTCATTGCAATAGTTTAGGGACTTTTTTTTTGAATACTCTCTTTCTGCTATTAATAGAGTATTCTGAGTTTCTCTCATTTGAAAGACTATGGATTTTACAAAATTAACAATTAAATTTTAGTTATAAAACCGGAGATGTATCCCATGGCAATTTTATTTATTGATGTGTCAAACTGCATAAATTTGTTCTTTGATATAGCTTTATCAATATTCGGATTTTCAAAGAGAACAGTTTCACTATTGTCATGTCTAACTTTCTTCATACTGACCAAATCCTTTAGCTGTAACAGAGATACTTCATATGTTTCCTCACAATTTGCTCCTACAGAATGGGGACTCGAAATATTTCTAATCATATGTTGTCTTATTTGACTGGATCTTGATTAAAAGACCTTGCCAAGAAATATCTATAGATATAAAAATGAAACGTGTTTCTGATCAAGTTTTATTTGACCTTGGATGGTCTCATAACCTTCAACCGTGCACCGTCGGTGAACATTCCCTTTCAAACTATACAACTTTTCTCCGACACATTTTTGTTAAAATCCGTTTCCTGAATAATCACACTACTTTATAGCCAATTTGCGATTGTAATGTAAAAGACAGTCTTTGATAAATTTTTGGTCTATAAATGCGAAAATAATGGTAAAAACTTCCTAACATAAAAAATTTTTGAGTTATGCTTTTTTCAGTAAAAATTAATGAGTATTTTAATCACATTATTTTAAAAAGTAATTTGTAATATACCGGAGCGCGACGTTGCCAAATTTACGTTTTCCATAAGTTAGGGACATTGTGTACAATCTGGCAAAACCACCTGTGGGTGTCTATTGACGGCAAGTCAACCACAAAGTCTCAATTTCATAGAGCTTAAAATAAAGGAAGTACCCATATAATTCTAAATTTCACTCGGCCCAGTAGCCGAATCTACTGATAGATGGCTCCTGTATACGAGAGGTATGCCGTACGTATCATCGGTATTGGTTTAGCAGTTAGTATTAGATATAGAAGCGAAGTGCGCGAACAAGCCAATAGTAAGAGCCTCGTATTAGTGCTATCTTTGTGTTGAATAAAGTTATTTGATGCCTGTAAACGTAGTACCACATCTCTGAACCGTGACTCTGTTAATCCTGTGGATAGTTTTTGCTACATGTGTATAGTTTTTCAAGAAAGAGCAAACATTATATTGAATATCCGGATATTCCCTCAGCAATAAAGCCACTTCTTCGTGAAGAAGGTTTACCAGTTCCCTGGCAAAATAGGAAGAAGATTTAGAAATGTATGATGATAAGGCAGAACCCGATAATGTATCAGAAAAAGACATTTCTTATTTTCTCGATAGTAAAAAAAAGCATACCTGAATTAAATGATCTAGTTCAGAACCTCCACTTATCCAAAGACATGCTGAAGTATTAAGATCTAGATAACAATGGAATTTACTAGCCACTTGAACCAAACTTACAATAATCAGGAACCGTAACCAGGAGATATCCTTGTTTTTTACTCTGCAGGATAAAATGTTTGTGTGTGTTAATCTAAATAGTGTTATGGGAAAATTAAGATTTGTACAGGGTGAGTCAACGATTGGATGAAGTAGGTTTGTGCCTTTTCAGTGAAATTTACAAAGAAACTATATTTATTGTTTGATACAGTTTATTTTTACGCAGATTTAAAAAATATTTAGGACTCTACAGAGTGAGCCACAAAACTAGGACAGCATAAAGTTGTATTTTTTTAAATAGAACACCCTATATACGAATCGTATTTTCGATTTAGCTTATAATTTTAAATTTTTTTTATTAAGGGTTTACTATAACAAAACTAGTTTCTGAGATAATTAATAATTTTCAAGCATCAATTCAATCCTAAATAACGTTTTTAATTTTGTGACAAATATATTCAAATTTGGAATTTAGCAAGGCCAAGAACAAGTTAATATAATTTTTACCTAATATTTGCAATAAAAGCTACAGGGTGTTGAACACATCGGCTCAAATTTGAACAAGTTTAAATGAATAAATATCTTTTTTTTTTTAAATGGTACACCCTGTATATTTTCATGTTATTTAATAGAGTAATAAAAGCCCTAAAAGTTTTGTTCAATATATCCTATACCTATTTATAATAGTTTTTGAGATATTTCAGTTTTTCTTATTTTCCATACTTTTTTACAGAAATAGTCTTCATTATCATAGTAGCCATGGCAAAAACAATGTAAAAGAACATTTTTCTGTGTGTCAAATTTATAACCGCAATCGCTTCTTTTGGTTTTTATGTAGTGTAGTTTGGTTTTTTTTGCATTCATCTTATATTGTAAAATGAATTTTCCAAAGAATGAGTTAATAGATATGATTTATACAATAGGAGAGGCTCAAAAAAATTGCCTTCTTGCTCAAAGAATTTACAAAATGAAGTATCCTGACCGACGCCAACCTAATACCCATACTTTTCAAAACTTAATGCAAAGATTTGATTCTTCTGGTACTGTTGATTATCCAAAACGTAAAGTGGTCAACAAACCAGTAACTAATGAAGAAAAAGAACTACAAGTATTGTTAAATGTTCAGGAAAATCCTTATATTGGTAGCCGTCAGTTAGCAGCATTGTGTGAAACATCACAATCCACCGCTAATCGTACTACCAAGAAATATAGGTATCATCCATATCACATGGAATTACACCAAGAATTGCATGGACAGGATTTTGAAAGTCGTGTAAACTTTTGTCGTACAATAAATGCGGAGATTCATTAAATCCAAATTTATTATGCAAGGTAATGTTTAGTGATGAAGCTACTTTTAGAAGTAACGGTGCCGTAAATAGACATGCATTATTATGCCACAGAAAACCCATTTTGGATTAGAGAGGTGCGACATCAAAACCACTGGTCATTAAATGTTTGGTGTGGTATTCATCATAATCGAATTATTGGACCCCACTTTTTTAATGAACCACTAAATGGCCAAAGTTACCTGAACTTTCTACAAGAAGAACTACCCAACTGCTTCAAGGTCTCGATAGGGATGAGCTCGACAGTATGTGGTTCCAGCACAATGGTGCGCCTCCGCATTACCATCGTGAAGTTCGTGCGTTTTTGGACCAACGATATCCGCAAAAATGGATTGGACGTGGGGGTTTCATTGAGTGGCCACCAAGGTCTTGCGACATCATCCCATTAGATTTCTTCATATGGGGTTATATTAAAAATAAGGTGTATGTTAATCCACCAACAACAGTGGAAGATATGCGAAACAGGATTAGGGATACCTGTAGAACAATAACGCCACTAATTTTGTCCAGGGTCCGAGAAAATCTGCAAAAAAGACTAAATTTGTGCATTGCACAAGAGGGTCGGTTATTCCAACACTTATTAAAAAGAAATAATTAATCTCAGTATTTAATAGGGAATTTTTTTGTTTCAATTTAGTATAAAAGTAAATATGTATTTGCCTTGTCGTTATTGTTGTGTTAATTTTTTCACATTATGTTTAATTAAACTATTGCCGTTGTAATATAACGAATAATGTATTTCATCATATTTAACCACATTTTGTTTGTTTCTGTAGTTTCTTTTTATTATTTTACATGGCTACTATGATAATGAAGACTATTTCTGTAAAAAAGTATGGAAAATAAGAAAAACTGAAATATCTCAAAAACTATTATAAATAGGTATAGGATATATTGAACAAAACTTTTAGGGTTTTTATTGCTCTATTAAATAACATGAAAATATACAGGGTGTACCATTTAAAAAAAAGATATTTATTCATTTAAACTTGTTCAAATTTGAGCCGATGTGTTCAACACTCTGTAGCTTTTATTGCAAATATTAGGTAAAAATTATGTTAACTTGTCCTTGGCCTTGCTAAATTCCAAATTTGAATATATTTGTCACAAAATTGAAAACGTTATTTAGGATTGAATTGATGCTTGAAAATGTGACTTTTTTTCTTTAAACTTAATTATCTCAGAAACTATAAAGTTTTGTTATAGTAAACCCTTAATAAAAAAGATTTAAAATTATAAGCTAAATCGAAAATACGATTCGTATATAGGGTGTTCTATTTAAAAAAATACAACTTTATGCTGTCCTAGTTTTTTGGCTCATCCTGTAGAGTCCTAAATATTTATAAAATCTGCGTAAAAATAAACTGTATCAAACAATAAATATAGTTTCTTTGTTAATTTCACCGAAAAGGCACAAACCTACTTGATCCAATCGTTGACTCACCCTGTACATAACCCACACAAATGGCGCTTATTCATAGATTCTTCTAAAATAAGCTTAAAAGCAGTTCTGCTCCATAATTGCAACAAAAGACCCTCTAATCCTTTTGCACATGCAATTGACATGAAAGAAACATACGAAAGTATGTCACTTATTCTAAACACAATAAGCTATGATACGTAACAGTAGCAAATATGTGGTGACCTTAAAGTCATAGGACTATTACTCGGGCTGCAGGGTAAATTTACGAGGTATTGCTGTTTTTTTTTGTCTTTGCGACAGTATAGCAATACAGAACCATTACTAAGTGAAAGAATGACTTCCGTGCTAACGTAAAGAATGTACCTCTGGTTGATCCCAAAAAGTACTGCTGTCTCCATTGCATAGTAAACTGGGATTGATTCAAAATTTCGTTAAAGCATTAGATAAAGAAGAAGATTGAGTTTAAATACCTTAAACAAATTTTTCCTAAACAATGTGACGCTAAGCTTAAGTAAGGAATATTTGTTGGACCACAAATTACAAAAATACTAAGGGATCAACAATTATTTATTAAGTAGAAAACTACGAAACCCTTGTAGAATAACGACTTGAAAACTACTGTAAATTGGTTGTCGCATGTCTCTTAAAATAGATTCCTTGCACTCCCATTTAATTTTTTTCCTAGAAAATTTGGGTGCGGTTAGTGATGAGTAAGGAAAAAGGTTCCACCAAGACATATTGACAATGGAGCAATGGTGGTTTCTTATGAGTAATATAAATGAAAGTCAACATTTGCAAATAAGTTATGTAAAACAGACTTACTAAAAATAACTGATATATTTTATAACTCAAAATCTGTACGTAGCGGAAAATTTTCAACTCTAGGGGTCATATATCATTTTTTAACGGCTTGGTGTCATGAAACCTTTTGGTAAGTATCATCCATTTCCGGGATAAAAAAGTTTCATAATTGTTATTTGATTTTAACCTTGAATTGACTCTCGGCCTTGACCCATGGGTCATAGTCAAGGTCTCCTAGGATGCCTCACTCCAAACTTTTTGTGTGAAGCTTATTTCCGAAAATTTTGTCTCCTATCAAATAAGTGACTTGCCGTCACTAATAAATGAGTGGTCATGCAACCTTTGATCTTCGATATCTCGAAATCTATGGGTTTTGTTGCTTTGTAGCTACAAAAATTTTTGATCAGGAAGTCATGGACTATAACATACTATATTTTCAGCCAATTCGACGGCGCTATGAAATCCCATGTATTGTGTGCGTGGTCCTCTTTATTGTTGGCCTGTCGATCCTTAAACACGATAGAATTTTTTGAATCAGTTCTAAGCATAGATGAAGTGTAAAGGGGCTATGACTAGGTTTAGAACGTAACTAAATATTTAAATTCGATTATCTCAGAAACAGCTGCTCGAGGTGACAACAATTAGATATAAATCTTTTGGATAAAAGATATCAAAAAATGAGAATTTTTAATTAGCACTTCAATATATCGATGCAGAAAAAAATTATGAAGTATTAGATGTAGACAATTTGCTCCTGGTGATGTATTCTGCAATATACATAGAAATTGTAATCTTTCTCATCCTAAAAAAATACAAAGTATCAAAGGGTGTGGCCGATCCAAAGGGTCGAAACTGCCCCCTCGGTAATAAAAAAATAAAAAACACCCGGTTGTTCTCTATCAAAAAGTACCCACACAAAAAAAATTGTAGTCACTTTTATCGTCACATAACCTCAAAAAAATTAAACCGTTTTTTTTTCGTTTTTTGGCGATATCTTCGGTTCTAATCATCGTAGAAACTTTTTTTTTCATTTTGTAGGTTTTCTTTATTGCCTACAACTGTGACAGAATTTGATTATAGACTCTTGCCGATGACATATTGAGGTAGCGTTAATTATCTTATCTATAATCATTTTTGTCCCATATTAATTAGTAACTATTTTGATAACCTACAATTAAATATCACAGTAATAAAGACACTCTGGAAGTCTAGTCGTTCAACTTCTCTCTTGCAGCTTTAGTACCAAACACTACGGTTATTAAAGCTTACCACAACCATGACTCAGATCTTCAGGACTCAGGAAAGGCTGCTAATTAGTTGGTCAGTAGACATCTCTGGTCTTGTAGATCTCGCAGCAGCGCGCCCGCAAGTTAATTCGCGTGAAGGTTTTAATTAAATTGGGGAAAAATGGGTAACAGTCGCGAACTTTGTACATAATAACAAATACTAATATTACATTTCAGCGATTTTATTTAAATATTCTTTTGTTTTCTTATGATGGGAAAATTTGCTCAGTTTAAGTAAAAGAAAGCTCTCTCACGGTCGCCACATGTAGTTATCACTTTACAACTTAACCTTAGACCCTTAACGATGTGGTTTTTAAGATTATTAAGTTACTTTGACAGATTTATATCAAAAACTTCGAGAGGGTGGAATAGTTAAGTTTTTGTGTCACATAAATTCATTAAGTTTATGTTGTTTTTTTCAGAAAAATTAACTACCCCAAAAGTAATAAAACTAGGCTTAAGTTTGTTAATGGATTTATATTTCCCTGATATGTGACTATTTTTGGCCAGACATAAGATATACAATTTTAACGGTCCAAATCTTTATACAGAGGGGGACTCAAGTAAATTTTTCCATTTAGTAGAATTTAATTTAGAGTTAATAAATGTTAAAATTAGTAAAAATCACAATAAACTTTTGTTCCCTTACACAACAAGATATTTTTTACAAAAATTTTTGACGCTAAATCCAGATTTTTATGGGTGTACGAAAATTTTAAATTCAATAGAATAAAAACAAGGAAAATAGCAGGGTTGAAAAAAAATATGTTGTTTTTTAGATGCCAAACTATGTCCATGATTTTTTTTAAATTTTAAAAATAAATATATATATATATATATATATATATATATATATATATATATATATATATATATATATAATTATTTTCTTGATTCTTGAACCATAGATTATATCATTTTTCTTTTATTTTCTCTTTTCTTGGGTTTAGGTTCTAAACCCAAGAAAAGAGAAAATAAAAGAAATATATATATATATATATATATATATATATATATATATATATATATATATATATATATATATATATATATGAAAATTCCATGCTTCAAACTCGATAAATATACATGAGTTTTGAAGCATGGAATTTATATTGTCTAATAGATAACGTCCTTTTATAAGACAATATGACATACAACTTTAATAAGATATTAAACAAAATTATAAGAAAAAATAAAAATCAGTGATGGATTCATACAATAATTCACAATAAGAAAATATTTCACATTTTTATTAGATACTTTAACTTTAAAGCTTGCGTTTAGGGGGTAGGCTGTAAACATCGATGTCACTGCAAGTGTTGTTGAAAATACTCATGGCTTGAAATAGAGGCGTTTTTATAAGAAAATTTGTTTCAGAGCTAGGTAATAAAAAAACAGGACGGGATATGACAGGTCTCGGGGGTACATGTAAGTTAACTTGATACTTGATAAATCAGAACAGTCGATATTAGATCTGGATAGCTTGCTCAAACACTGGGCTAACATGTACTGTCCGCGATTTGTAAAAGATGGAACGTCAAATCGCCTCAATAACCGCTCTTTATCTACACCCCTTTGAGGGCATACTGTCACTCTTAACTGAAAGATATTGTAAAAATTTTCTTTGCAACCCTCTAATTGATTAATGTGCTTATCATAGATAGGATATCATATGACTGCACCGTATTCAAACTTCGACCGAATATGACTAACGTATAAAGTTTTGAAAGTCTGCAAAAGCTAAAAAAAAAAAGAAATGCGCAATATGAACTCGATCGTTTTGACCGCACTCCCACAAAAAAATATTTCGCGAATGAAAGTTTTGGGTCAGAAGTGACTCCAAATTCCTTACAAGATTAACTTCATTTAAGTATGTGACTGTTTAGAGAGAATGTTAAAAATTCTACATTGGTTAAGTTTGGAAGTATGTTAATGGCAAATATATGTAATGTTATATGATAAATGCATACCTTACAACCAATCAAGTCTACCCCAGTGACACTGTTGTTAACAGCTTGCAAATCAAGTTAGGTTGGCTTGAGTTTGTTCTTCCCAGCCAATAAGGCACCCTCGATATATGTAGGTCTCTATCACAACGAAAGTTCGTTTGAAAACAACATTATCTTGCAGCAAAGTCTCAGTTGCGGCAGTTATATCGTGATCAGAATTAGATATCCAATTATAAAAGTCATGTGTGTTTGTATTACGTCCGCTTACATTTTGATATAAACGGGATAGGACAAAATTTGATGATGATGATGATACACTGTTTCACAAATTATTCAGTTTAAATTCACAATCTTCGGGATTCCATTAAAATATTTTATTTTAAGATTAGTTTCTCCATTTTGTAATCGATTATCTAGT
Source organism: Diaprepes abbreviatus (assembly GCA_034092305.1). NCBI lineage: Eukaryota > Metazoa > Arthropoda > Insecta > Coleoptera > Curculionidae > Diaprepes > Diaprepes abbreviatus. The sequence continues at coordinate 14,932,538 of JASJET010000018.1, forward strand.
GTGACTTTAAGATCTCTGTACTTAGCAATCTGTTTCGGCGTTCTATCAAAACTTAATCTGACATTTCTGTAAGTTTCATATTTCTTTAGATTATTCGCTTGTTTAATTAGAGCTCTAACAGCAGACGCTGATTCAAAAACCACCTTCAACGACCTGACTTTAGATGGATTTACTTGCCCAACTCGAAGAGCTTTCATACATTGAATATTTGTTTCTGGACACAGTTTTAGGACAATATCGCTGACAATGGAAGTATCGGGCTCACCTCTTGATAAATATTCTTGAACCTTAAAGATCATTAGATTCTTCTGACGCCTCTGTTGCTCATCTATTTTTCGAATAGATTCCGAGACCAATCTAGATGATGGTATAGAAGATTTTGCCTTATCAACATTAGACAGCTGCTTCTTTATGTCATCTATTTCTGTTCTAAGTTCTATATTAAGCTTTATTTGGTCTTCATACCTATTAAGAAGGGAGTGGTACTGCTTTTCCATCGTATTTAGCTTATCCATTATGTTTTTAAGGAGACCTGCTCGTCCAATCTAGAATTATGGTTGTCTCTATCATCTCTATTTAGATCCTGAGGTGCTGGATCGTAGGAAAAACCAACGAAACGGCGGCTTTGTGAACGACGGAACGAGATGTTAGGCTCACTCTCATTATTTTCTGACTTCTGTTCTAAAACATCATCATCCATTTGGCAGGGTGTACAGATCCATGTTGTTAAATTTGATTTTTTCCATAGTGCTGATTGCTTATTAAATTCCTTATCGGTCAGTCCCGAGCAGCTCTTGTGATACAATGACAAACACTGGCAACACGTAATTGAAGGGGATTTTTCGTTTATACTAGTTTCATAGTTGGAACATCTCACAGTATTACTCTTTTTTGGAGCCGTGAAACTGAGAACAAATATTGAAGCTAAAAACAACTTATTCACAACAGCGAACTATCCATGCAGACGGTCCGCACCTCCACTGTATATTTTTTGTTCAAAATCTATATACACTACAATTCAGCACATGAAAACGAACTTCATAATAAACGGTATTATTTTACTAAAATTTAATGAATATTCGCATAAGTTCACAGTCATTTAGGCGTACCACTACTTTGAACTAATTTATTCGAACAAAATAAACGTAATTACTTTCACGGAGAACCGCAATGACATATCTGGTGGTACAGGGTCCGCATGCACTTATTATATATATATATATATATATATATATATATATATATATATATATATATATATATATAAATATAAATATGTAGATAAGTTTTTGTCCGTGTAATTTAAAATAAAATAGAATAAAATATTGGCGAAGCGGACGTGAAAATTTGTCAATCTACATGATTCTTGCATTAAAAAGTGCGGAGCACTCCAAAGTATGGAATAACTCCGGGTCCGACAGATGGCGACAGCGCTGTTTCGTCCTAATATGGGACTCGTCAGGCCACCGCAGTCGGTACAAACCATCATCTCGCCTTTGCATCGTATAAGCCATACTTATAATCAAAATACGGCAAATAAGACGACAAAGGCGACATCTCGATAGTCCACTTGATAATACAAGAACCATACAGATTAAAAAAGTTTGTAAGAGAACCGTCATATGGTGGCGCGACGGTGAATTAAAACAGAAATATGTAAAATCGAGTACACGAAACGCGCTGCCCAAAAGATAGGGGTCGCATTTTTCGGTACTGGCAAGCAAGCATACCGCTATTTAAGCAGCCAAAGCCACGTGTCGCACCAAACGATCCCACCATGAGAACATCGTTTAGCGTGTTTCAAAGCCAAACAAGTAAATAAATATGTAGATAAGTTTTTGTCCGTGTAATTTAAAATAAAATAGAATAAAATATTGGCGAAGCGGACGTGAAAATTTGTCAATCTACATGATTCTTGTATTAAAAAGTGCGGAGCACTCCAAAGTATGGAATAACTCCGGGTCCGACAGATGGCGACAGCGCTGTTTCGTCCTAACATGGGACTCGTCAGGCCACCGCAGTCGGTACAAACCATCATCTCGCCTTTGCATCGTATAAGCCATACTTATAATCAAAATACGGCAAATAAGACGACAAAGGCGACATCTCGATGGTCCACTTGATAATACAAGAACCATACAGATTAACAAAGTTTGTAAGAGAACCGTCATATGGTGGCGCGACGGTGAATTAAAACAGAAATATGTAAAATCGAGTACACGAAACGCGCTGCCCAAAAGATAGGGGTCGCATTTTTCGGTACTGGCAAGCAAGCATACCGCTATTTAAGCAGCCAAAGCCACGTGCCGCACCAAACGATCCCACCATGAGAGCATCGTTTAGCGTGTTTCAAAGCCAAACAAGTAAATAAATATGTAGATGAGTTTTTGTCCGTGTAATTTAAAATAAAATAGAATAAAATATTGGCGAAGTGGACGTGAAAATTTGTCAATCTACATGATTCTTGTATTAAAAAGTGCGGAGCACTCCAAAGTATGGAATAACTCCGGGTCCGACTTTGTCGTCTTATTTGCCGTATTTTGATTATAAGTATGGCTTATACGATGCAAAGGCGAGATGATGGTTTGTACCGACTGCGGTGGCCTGATGAGTCCCATATTAGGACGAAACAGCGCTGTCGCCATCTGTCGGACCCGGAGTTATTCCATACTTTGGAGTGCTCCGCACTTTTTAATACAAGAATCATGTAGATTGACAAATTTTCACGTCCGCTTCGCCAATATTTTATTCTATTTTATTTTAAATTACACGGACAAAGACTTAACTACATATTTATTTACTTGTTTGGCTTTGAAACACGCTAAACGATGCTCTCATGGTGGGATCGTTTGGTGCGGCACGTGGCTTTGGCTGCTTAAATAGCGGTATGCTTGCTTGCCAGTACCGAAAAATGCGACCCCTATCTTTTGGGCAGCGCGTTTCGTGTACTCGATTTTACATATTTCTGTTTTAATTCACCGTCGCGCCACCATATGACGGTTCTCTTACAAACTTTGTTAATCTGTATGGTTCTTGTATTATCAAGTGGACCATCGAGATGTCGCCTTTGTCGTCTTATTTGCCGTATTTTGATTATAAGTATGGCTTATACGATGCAAAGGCGAGATGATGGTTTGTACCGACTGCGGTGGCCTGACGAGTCCCATATTAGGACGAAACAGCGCTGTCGCCATCTGTCGGACCCGGAGTTATTCCATACTTTGGAGTGCTCCGCACTTTTTAATACAAGAATCATGTAGATTGACAAATTTTCACGTCCGCTTCGCCAATATTTTATTCTATTTTATTATATATATATATATATATATATATATATATATATATATATATATATATATATACATATATATATATATATATATATATATATATATATATATATATATATATATATATATATATATATATGGATCACCCATAAAAATTTGACTTTCGTGCCAAAAATTTTTGTTAAAAATATCTTTTTATAGGCAATAAAAAAACTTACAAAATGAAAAAAAAAGTTTCTACGATGATTAGAACCGAAGATACGTCAAAAACTAAAAAAGACGTTTTAATTTACTTTTTGATGTAGAGCAACCGAATGTTTATTTTTTTATTACCGAGGGGGCAGTTTCGACACTCTTAATCTTCAGTGTGAACCAAGCTATTATTAAGATAAATATTTACAACACACTCAAGAAAAAATGATAATTTTGACACCATGTATTTCGGAAACTTAAGTTTTGGACCAAAGTAAATTGGGCTAGATTCTTCTATTTTAGCCTAAGGAATCTGCGTCGGCGTTTTGCTCTCAACTTCCGAACTCCAGATATTACGTAAATACTAAGGATATAAGGAACTATTAAACACTTTTGCTTACCTGAATATCTTACTTCTGATGCGAGTCGTACTAATGCTATGTCATTATTTTTATTTGGTATATTAAAACCTGGATAAGGTATAATTTCGTCTATAGCAACATTAACTTCTTCCTGATTACAAGAACGTATACCTTTATACACAACGCAGTCTCTTCCAGGACTACTTATGTCGTATTCTCCCAAACGAATATTTACTCTACAATTAGAAGTATACCTGTAAACTGTCTATAAAATTATTATTTTAACCATGGGACATTTATGGACCTTTATTTTTAATTCAACAGATGAAACGTAATATACTGAAAAGGTAATTTCCAAAATTGAATAAGTATGATACATTCAAGTTCGTTAATGGTCGTTAATGGTCTATGTACCCTGTCAAGAACTAAACTATCAAACAAGTTATAGACTGTTGGACACTTATCCTTAAAAGACAAAATACTAAATGCGAAATTGAGAGAAAGAAATGAAATAATTGATATCAATCGCCTAGTAAAAAGAAAACGGGAAGTTATTCCGGAAGACTTTAGACCAGGACTGAATATATATGTAGCGCTTTGATGGTGATGGAAACATTATGTAAATTTCAAGATATCATACATTCTTGGAATATAAAATAAACAAAATGTTAAAAACACTTACAATTTTCCAGATATTTCCTCATCCCTTCTAACAACACAATGTGCTGCAGTTAAAATATACCTTGAATTAATTAGAAATCCTCCACAATCAGTCCTTCTTTGTCCAGAATCCGTAGAAAATTGCAAAACTGCCATCCAGGGAAACTCGTCGAGAGCAGTTGCTACGCCGCCGAAAATTTTATTTATAAACTAAAAGTATAGAAAGTTTCTGTAGCTATTAAGAAAAATTTAAAAATCCATATGTTTCATTATCCATATTTTGATACAATATTTTATTTAGTCAGTAATAGGAAACGAATATTTTTCATAGTTACAGCTTAAAATAATAATATCCATTATTTAGGACATATGGGTCTTAAAATTCACATTTTTTATAATATATTTCTCAGTCCGCGATATAATGCAAATGAAATATATGCCCGATATTTACTAAATTTCTCAGGAAATTTGGAAACGAGTTTTGTATTGATAGAATAATAGTAGCCTTTCCTTTAAGCATAAAAAATATGATTGCAGCAAAACAATTAAATCCTAATATTATAGAGCCTCTAACTGCGTGCTAAATATTAATATAGTTCGTAAAAAAGAGGAACTAGTAGGGCTAAAAATAGAACTTATTTTATTTGTCCGAAAAGGAGAAAATTTTCGATAGTTCTATTAACACATTTCAGAAAAATATCTTTTTTTATTAACTTGTTAATTTATGTCCTTAAGAATAAGATGTACTTTATGAGAATAAAAAATATTTACGATTTTTGTATTTATTTATTTATTGTAGACCGTAAACATAAGATCTGAATGGCTGACAGAGGTTGCATTCTCTCTAGGCGAGCATCCCTAGCGCCTTTATATAATCCGGTCCTGGTTATAATTGAATTAAAAAATTTTACTCAACATTAAATGACCAGATGACTTTACCATTTGTTATGGCGAATTTCTATTAATAAAAAATTTTATATTATAATTGTTATGTAGAACCCAAAACGCACATGACCATTTATTATTTTATCATAGTTTTGGAACATTTTGTTTCAAATTTTAGTAGCCTGTGTTAAGTTACAAACTGACTTGAATAATCATTTTAAAAATAACAAAAATTGTTATAACAAAATACCTGAAATCCACAGTTTTCTCTATCTGGAATTAATGGATTGGGAGTAAAAGGAGCGTTTGAATCTTCAGAATTAGTGTCAACAACATTGCTTATTCTGGTACCGCAACAAACATATGGTACGTTTGATGAATCAAATCCACAGCTAATAAAGAACTGAACTATTAGAATAGTACATAAATATAGAATATTAATGTTGGACTAAAATAGTAATATATAATTTAAAAAAATACCATTTAGTTCTAGAAAATATTAAGTCGTGAATTAACTAAATTTAAGTATGCAACATTTTCTCGAAACATTATTAGCCAGCATTGCAAAATGTTCTCTTGTTTTCAAAATTATATTTCTTCGAAATAATTTTTATGCTAACTAATAAAATTCCGTCTTGTTCGGGTGTGTTTTAAGGAAGGAAAAACTGACTTTTTCAATGTTATATTGTTATTCCCAATGGTTTCAATAGATAATATGAATTTTTGATTTTAAGTATTCGTTAGTTTCGGAAACATTTTTCTTGCATACAAGAAGTTTTCCTTCCTCCCAAACATTTGAAGAGTATCGAGAAACAGTTTATCATGATACAGATAAATAATAATGTTGCCATTAAGCCAAAAATGTTAGGTTGGCGTATTTTTTTGATATCTATCTAGGTTCAGTTTAGCTAAAAAACATAAGAGACTCTAAATGTAAGATATTGCCAACAGCGAGTATATTAGTTAGTGGTTTGTGTTGAGACCGAAATTGATTTTTTAACCATCTGAAATCTGCTGTAAGACTAGAAGTATCATGATCTTGTGGATTATTCTTGCCAGATGCTTGGATATCAAAGAAGTAAAGAAGAGATTGAGAACTTTTACTATGTTTCCGGAGGTAATGTAAAACTAGGTCTGTATGTATGTGGAGATGGGAATGTGTGCACAGCGGTCTGAAAGATCTGCTGTGCTCCGTTTTTGGTGCGAAGACTCCTCGCTGACAAATGCAGGTCCTCCAATCTTATTTAACTTAGGAAACTCAAAATGTAGGATGGCTTTAGATTAGGTAGATCTCCATCTTCTATTCGATACGTTCTCAAATATGTCATTCAAGAGTTTTGTGAGACGATACATTCTAAAAGAATGGGGATAAAGTTTTCGTTCTCTTTTTGGTAATCTATTTTTCTCTTGTTCATTTCATCTAATCATAGTTTCCCAAAAGTATTTTCGCTGGTTTTGTTCCTGGTAGATGGGTTCAATAATTAGAATTCCCTTTCTCTTCTTCTCTTTTCAGTTCTTTCAACACTGCACTGTTTTCTTATTCCGCAAGAATGTTCATGTTAATTCCCTTTTTTGCTAGTTTGTCTACAGTTTCATTTTGTTCCATTCCCATATTTCCCGGCACACACATAGGAGAGTAATTATGTTGCTCTTACCTAGTTCGTTTAGTTATTCTAAGCATTCTTACACCATCTTGGAGTTGATTATATGAAAACACGCATTGATGGCTGTTTGACTATCCAACATGTTGATGATTTCTTGTCAGGGATATTTTTTTACCTAATAAACTTTTCCTAGTATCGTAAATGTTTGCTTAGTGATTTTTCAATCGTTCGAATTATCTGGTTCGGGATCCATATACTCCTAGTTCACTTACCTGTGTTCCTTTAGAACTGTATATACACCATTTAAAGGAGTTTCTGTTGAATTTCTCAACAACACCCCTATCCCTTTTCTTTTACGACTTAATCTTGTGTTAAAGTCTTTCGTGAAAGTGAACTTATTTTCCATTTTATCTTAAAAAAATATCTTATATTTGCTCGTTTTGTTTGCTCGCAGACGACTTATAGTGAACTTTAAAAATGCTGAATGAGATTTTACCAAAACGTCAGCTGCCTTAGAGTCCTAAAAAGAAATATATGATTCAGTATTAATCCGGGAATACATCCGTTCGTTGGTTTGGTTTCCTGTAGAAATTTGCAGACGTTTCGCCAAAATCCCATTTGGCATCTTCTGTGCTTGGTGGTTGTAGATCAACTGTCAATTTAAGCGTGGCACGCGTGTCGGTACCGTGGTCCCGCTTGAAGAGAGTTTTCCAAGTAGAAGGCAGATTCTACAGGAAACCAAACCAACGAACGGATGTATTCCCGGATTAATACTGAATCACATGTTCCCATCCGTGAAACACTGCGCAACAACATATATATATATATATATATATATATATATATATATATATATATATATATATATATATATATATATAATGAGGACGTAAAGTCTGGTATAAATTCATTATTTAAAAAACGCTAGTAGCCAAGAAATAGCCTCTCAAAGTTTTTTTTTGGTGTGAAAATTTTTCTATATTCAATAAATAACTTACTTTAGAATATTTAATGAAAAAAAAAACAATTATATTTTGACAAAAAAAACTTTGCAGTGGAGAAGGTTTATTTTTTATAATTGTTTCAATCCATTTTTCGCCCATTTCCCACCCTAGTCGAGAATATTTAAAATATTCCCTTTCCGTTGTTACATGTGCATGTTCTTAAGACGTGCTGTCTAGAAGCATCAGCTGGTGGAGGCAATTGCGATAAATTAAATTTCACACTTGTTGTACGCTTTGGCTTTCCATATTCAATCCGTATAATAAAGTTACGATGCATTCAGATCCTAAACGGACATTTTCAAGACTTGCATTTTCATCCAAAAATACATCTTAGTACCTCTCCAAAAATAAAATATGTTTATTGACCAATGCCAAAAAATGAAGAAGTCGTATCACAGCCAATGATTGAATAAAGCCAAGGTATTTTTGAGAAAGTGGAAACGGAAAGCTATAACGGTTGTTCAATTTGGCTATCACAAAATGAAGAAGTCGTATCACAGCCAATGATTGAATAAAGCCAAGGTATTTTTGAGAAAGTGGAAACGGAAAGCTAAAACGGTTGTTCAATTTGGCTATCACAAAATGAAGAAGTCGTATCACAGCCAATGATTGAATAAAGCCAAGGTATTTTTGAGAAAGTGGAAACTGAAAGCTATTACGGTTGTTCAATTTGGCTATCACTTTCTTACACTTGATTTAAAAAAAAAAGATATATTTTTGCACTCTTCTGGTAATACTGATTAGATGATAAGAAGATCGACATCTTGGCCAACTGTAACCATATTATTTGACTGGGATGACATACCATATATTTTTCAGTATTTATAATAATAATAGGGGAGCCCAAGCGGGGATTTTGAGATTTATGCAAGCTCGGCAGAATACTATAAAGGAAGAAAGTTTGTACCCTGTTATGAACTATCCACCTGTTATGAACCTTAAATATAGGGGGGTGCATCTAGAGCAGCCGATCAGATTAGTAAAAAAAATCGATTCTTAAAGTAACTCAAGCTCGTCAGATTAAGACAAGGTAAGTTAATTACATGCAAAAAAGTGTACATTTCAAGATTCTGACGATTTTAGCGTGACATAAGAAAATGAGCGAGTGACAAAGTTGCAAAAAAAAACGTCACCTGGACATATTCGAGCGCGGTTGAATTTTTTTTTTATTTTAATGGAAATCATGTAAGGATCACGAAAATAATATAATTTGACGATTTTCGCAAGTCGAAAAAGCTAATTTCATCAATCAAGTGTAGTACGTGCAGGTGCTGAGAATAATGTATTTCCCACTCCGCGCCTCTCTCCCCTTCTCACTCTTTCTCTATTACTCACCCTCTCGCACCGTCCCCACACTACTTTCTGTCGCCATGATGTTATTCCAGCTGATCACAACAACGCGTTTGTGCTCTTAGAGGTATAATGTTTGTTTATTGTATTTTCAAAAAGTTTAGTGAATTAAATACAGTAAATTTTATATGTATTACTACAATGAGTGATAATAGTGATAAAAGAGTGAACTGTGTATTTTGTGGTGAAGAAATACATGAAAAATTAATAAAATTTACACCAGAAACATTAAAAAAATGCATGGTGATTTTGGAATATCGCCTAACCAAGCCGGTTTGAAGAAAATCATACAGCACCTACACTGAAATTGAAATTTCAGAGGAAACATCATTAAATGACGGCTATCACGCGCAGTGTTATTAAGACGCTTGTAACTTGCCCCAATGCCAATCAGAGCTACGTAACAATTATTACGAACGCAATACATCACATGCTTATGGAGGAATGCCCCCTTTCGAATTGTCACTGAGATGTCACCAACAGATTTCGGGTGAAAATCAACTCCCAGAAGCAAATGAAGATATTGTCATAACACCTGACATTTTAAGGAATATTCCAGATTCAGGTATGTTTTCTTTTTAAAATACTAATATTATCATGAAATAAATTAAATATTGTTAAATATTATAACCATTTCTGATTACAGATACGCAGGATGTAGATGAAAATGACCAAAGTGATTCATTCGAACTCCCGATTCCACTGATGACGATGAAGTAATCTTCTTTTTGAAATTTTTTTCATTCAACATTCTTCTCATAAATACATGATAAAATTGTACATGTATATATTTATATGTGTATATATATATATATATATATATATATATATATATATATATATATATATATATATATATATATATATATATATATATTCGGTTCATTAATAAAAAAAAATTAGACTGTCAGATGTAAAAAATTCCTCCACAGAATTGTCAGATTATAGGTCTACACGATAAGGACATCATGCTGAACCGATTGTACATAAATCTGACGCGCTCGAGTATTTCAAGGTCAGGTTTTTTTTACACTTTCAAAAATCGGCTGAGTTTTAGTTGCGTCAAAATCGTCAGTCTTTCTAATATGACATCTTTAAGGGTTCACTTAACATTCTCCCTGAATATCTGACGCGCTCGAATAACTTTTTTTTTCTAATTTTTTTCACCCCTTCGTGTGGCTACCCTCATCTAGCAAGCCTTCAGATTAAAATCCCTCCGTTACCAGAAACAGGTTGCGCGTATACATTGTTAATGTCTGACGCGCTTGAGTATGTCTTTGTGACTGATTTTTTTTACATTTTTGAAAATTGTACTCGCATCCCCCACCAGTATTGGGGCATACATCATATAACCTTTTTTTCTATTTAGCATCTAATCTTCACAATCCAAGAGGTCCCGACAACGCTCGAGTAACTACTCATTTAGCCTCTTGGGCTCCCCTACTATAAGTATGTCTACATCTTCTTCAGTTTGTTCAGTTTCGATATTAACAACTTCAAATGTATAAATCATATATTAAAGATTCTAAAATAATTTGTTCACTGAATAAAGCAAAAATTTCAAGCAAAAATATAAAATTACATAATGTGCGGGTGCTTCTTTTATGAAGACAATGTCGATACTTTAATTAACTTACAATAAAGTTGTGGGACAAAATTAAAAAAAAAAAAAAAATTTGTTAATATCGAGGAAAGTAGCAAGCCATATATCGATTAGGTCTCATCGTATAGACTTGTGTAGGGGCCTATTTTAATGAATATTATGTTAGCTTTCTTTTTCATTTAATATCTGTACCTAGCTTTACTTGCAAAAAAGTTATGGGGAAAAATTTAAAAAAATTACCTTACATTTTTTTTTAATTGGATTTTTATCGCGTATATTTTTTTAAATGAATTTTTTGGACTTTGTGAAAGACCATTTCAACAGAAAACTTTTCTATAGACATGTACTTACGAGAAATACATAGTTCCGCGTAAAACTAAAAAAGTGAATAGTGGAAAAATCTACGTTAATCTCAAAAATGCACTTCTTCATTTGGTAGCACTTTCTGATTTTGTCATATTTGGAGGTCAATTGATCGTATTTTTTTTTCGACATAGTCAGTAGCCAATAAGACATTTCTTCAATAAATATATTAAAAATTATATAGTATTAATTTGTTGTATATTCATCGTATGAAGAAATTAAAAAGTATGAAGAAATTAAAAATAAAGTTAAGTTGAATTCATTATTAATGCCCAAAAAATAATAATAAACTCAGTACTAAATAATACAGTCTCGCTTATTGACTGAAAGTTAAAACCAGATATAATTAGTAAACAATAAATACTAGTCAATTCCATTGATTTTAAGATAAATAACTCATGTTTTAGACAATGGCATAAATTGAATTATTTGTACTTGTACATTTGTTCATTTTTTAAATAAGTAAATTTACCTTGAAACTTGTAGAAATTTGGTTTGCTCGAGTGTTCGCGTAGATGATATAATAAGTGGTAAGAAAATTTTACATTCATAAATACTTATGCATTTAGCTTTCTCATTTAATGGTGTTCTGCAATCACCTCCAAGGGTTTCTAAAACAAATAATTTAAATTTAATATATAAGTTTATATATTCAAAATATAACTGTTATTTATTCATACCTCTTCCAACGTTGAAGATGGTATACTCATATTACCATCAATCATGTCCTAAAATGGTTTTTAATCATTTTCATTTTGACATTTTTTTCAATAAAGAATTAATTGCGAAAAAACCGTTAAAGATGTTTTATTGAAATTTTCGGGACTTATTGTGTAATATTTATAAAAAATATAAAATTGAAGTTCAAAAAAAATATAAAATTGAGGTTCATTTATTGATTATTATATTTTTAATTAACTTTAAAATAAAAAAATACAAAGTTTAATGACTTCTCAGTGAGATAATCAAGATTTTTGTTTAGTTATATGCATCATTAGATTGAATAATATAAATTTGTATGTTGTAAAACGGCGAACGATGTCCGTACAGCGCGAGGCGGCACGCAGTTGGCTTGGCGTGAACGCCAATCAAACGACATTTACAGAAAGTTAAAAATAACTTTATTAAATTTTAATTTTTTTATTCTTTTAACATAATAGCTTTGTTCGCGGGTCACTTTCCGAACCGATTCAGAACTGGTATGGAATTAGTTCGGGATTGTCGTCCAGCACTGAGCATGCAGTTATTAACCAGTTCAAGATCTTTTTTTACCACGAACCATTTTGCAACTTTGAATCGTCTACCGTGGTTATGAGTCTCATTGTTCAACATACGGTGTTAAATGTTTTAAATAACTTAAAACTGTCTTTTATTAGGTTTTATTATTTGTATTATTTTAAAGAAATATTGAATTATAATTGTTGTTCTTATATTAAGTCTGTCAGTTCCTTTTAGAATAAAACGTTTTGTTTTTTGCTGAATAGAATTTTTGATAAAAAAATATATATTTTAACCGAGATCTATTGTTTGCTCTTTATTTTGTGTTATGTTCATATTTCGGGAGCCTAAAAGTAAATCTAATTCTAAACATACGGTTAATACAAAGATGTGGATTTTTCTTAACTAAAAATAAAACGTAATAGTTTTAGGTCCATTTCATTTTGTTTTAAAAAACATTTTTTAACAATACTAAAAACTGGTCTGATATGTCCCCATATGATGCAACTTCATTTATCGCAAACCATAATACACTTTATAATGTTGTAACTAACTTTTTCAGAATCTCCTTTCTGCGAGTATAAAACTCTAAAGTCAGCGCAGTGGTGTGCCAGTTCTTGTACTATTTCTCTGCTTAACTGAAAATGGGGGGCAAAATTTCCTCAAAATAATTGGCACTTTTAGGAATTTTTAATAACTCTAAAAGTTCTTCTAAGTCCTCATCGCTGAACGATAAATGATTTGAAATAATGGGAGTATTCACCAAAAATAGATTTTTTAGGTTTAAACTAAAAGACAAAAAACACTTTTTCAGTTTATTAAGATTCTGGGTAGATTAATACTAATTAAAGGAAAACCAATATAGTATAATAAAATATATACTAGAACATGAAATGCAAACAAATGACATAAACAAAAGAAAAATCCAAAATAAAAACTGTCAAACAGTTGCACATTGAGGCCGCAGCATGAAAGCTGGCGCTGCATAAAATTCCGAACTTACAGTTCTTGTTTAATCCTTAGAATCGGCAGAACTGGTTCAGATTCGATTTCGAACCGAATTAGTTTCTCCGCGAACATGGGACTGTAACTAAAAATTCAGAACTTTGTTATCCGCGAACGTCACTATTTCAACTGCCATGTGTATTAGTTCAGAATCGGTTTTAAATCCTTTCTGCGAACAAAGCTAATATTTTTAATGAATAGATGAATACAATAATATTTTTATTGATAAACGAAGAAAGCGAAAATACAATGATCCGATAAATGTAAATTTTTAAATATTGAAATATATCTTAACATTTTTATTTGAAATTAATTAAACTTCAGATATTAAACAAAAACTTAGGTTCGATCATATTCATTAGTTATCTACATATCCATACATATAAATAACAAATGAATTTCACAGGCTAGTTAAATTCATTTGTTATATTAGTTTATAAATAGAAGTTGACGAATAATAAAGAAAATAAGTTTCACTTCGTTAAGTTTGTTATTAATTTTATCTAATATCGTTTTAATTTCCATTGATAACACAGGTCTACAAAAAATGGGGTCATGATTGTTGTTGATTAACTGTGGGATCATTTTCGAAGTAATTTGCTGCATAGAATCGGAATCCGAGGTCAGAATTGGCCCATACGTCAAGATTTTCAGATATTTGAGGTTACGTAATCGAAAAACGAATTTTTTGGCTACTTTGAAGTCATGTGCAGGACCCACAAAATTTTTATTGAGCGGCCACCCATGATTGTTTTCTGCAAAGATACGGCCATTTTAAATATAGATTCGTAGGTTTTAGAGACCAGTATCGATTTTGGCAAATTTCTATCCGCCATCTTGAAAATTAAAATTTCAATTTTTTGACTTCATATTCGTACTCAGCTATCCCCAAAAACCCCCAAGTACAAATTTTGAGAAAAATGTATACAGTAAAAAAATGTATGCCTCAGAGTTAATGTGAATGCTCATGAGGTTGTTGGGAATATTTCATAACTTAAAATGGCCGTAACTTTGCAAGGAAAAGGTGGTCTCTCCATAGTTTATTTTAAAGTGTAAGAGTAGTATTAAATGATGCATCTAGAAAAAAAGACCAAAAAAAAAAATTGGGCATCTTGTACAGGGTAGATCGTTTTGAATGTTTTTATCTGGGAAATGTGATAAAATATTTCCTAGCTATTTTTTTGAGAAAATTATAATGACGAGAACAAATTACGGTAATGAAACAAACGATTATAAAACATCCTGTATCCTGTATTCCATATTTTTATAAAGATATGGCTTAAAACCAACTTAAAATCTAAGATGGACAATAATATATACAAATAAACGGTCTGGAGAGCAAGAGTATGTTATGAGAGCTGTTTACGGTAGCTCATACTGGTCGGTTGCGCTGAAGACGGTAATCCGGCGGTATTATTCACGACGCTATTCACGTACCCCGTACTACACGGTTGCGACGCTATTCACGACGGCTCGTACGCAAATTATTGCGTTTCCTTACTAAAATCCGCGGACGCTGTTCACGGCGCTTCGTACTAAAATTCGGCCGACGGCTGTATACGCGGTATGTAACAATAACCCGGCATCGATCGGCGATAGGCGGTGTCTCTACACGCGGCGGCGGCAATAAACGTTGGGCGACAGTTGTTAAGCGCCCTTATCAACGGACATCAGAGGGCACCTGGCGGTAAAACACATTCCTGGTCATTACGGAAACAAAAACACTTCTTACGGCATTCAGTGCGTGTGTGTGTATAGGTGACGGTAGGAAGGAAAGAAAGGAACTGACGCTGCCCGTTCTTGTAAGGGTCCTCAACAGCGTCAGCAGGATGGAACGACATTGCCCGTACTTATAGGGGTCCTCGATAATGTCGACCAATAGCGATAGTAAATTAGGAAAGGAACCGACACTGCCCGTACTTATAAGGGTCCTCGACAGTGACGGTAGGATGACACAACATTGCCTGTTCTTACAAGGGTCCTCGGCAATGCTGGCCATTAGCGGGGTAGGACGTAAGGAAGGAAGTGTATGGTGAAACACCATATACACACAAGCCTAGCCTCACCTACATTGCTAGATCAGGAAGGCGCAGTCCAGCAGGCGACCCTGTCAGTCTGTTTGGACTGTTGTCCCGGGTGGAGAACGTGCAGTTCTCAGCGAAATAATAGTCTGCTCGAGCTTAAGTAGACGGCCCGAGCTCCCACTACGCTGACGAGTGGCGGCGTGCGGTGATCGCGCATACAATACTGCTGTATGCGGTGCGCGAATATTATTGTCGGACGCTCTGAAAATCATCGGAAAATTGTATTTCCCGGCATGGCGCGACAAATCTAATTATATACTGGTAATATTGAAACTTTAAACCTTCTTTTCCCGCAAGAATCAGATTTTCCAGATATTTAATAAATAAATTAAATCCCGGCGAACATATTCATGTCCAAAAATATATTAACTTCGTTACAGTGGCATTGTCAAATTTTTTATTTTAGTGTTAATTACGAAGATATAATACCAAATTTAAATTTTTTAAAATGGAACACCCTGTATTTTTTACATCATTCTGTTGCATTTTGCATTTTTTTTTAAATATATTATATTGTCAATAGAAATTGACACCAAATAAGCTAAAGACAGTTTTTATTAAATATGTAAAATATTACAGTAGGAAACGTCTATTAACGCATTTTGCATTTTTTTTTTAAACATATTGTATTGTGAATATAAATTGACAACAAATAAGCTAAAGACAGTTTTTATTAAATGTGTAAAATTTTAAAGTAGGAAACGTCTATTAATGAAGCAGTATTGATGTAATATAAAATAATTTAGTTCATTTTTTAATCATGATTTCTTGACCTATGGTATATAATATAATAAATACTGGTCCCGATTAAAGAAAAAATATCTAAATACTTAAATAATTTCCATCACTTACTGCTAAGAACACTTTTTAAGTTCGATGAATATAACATATTGTATATTATGTTTTAAAATAGTAGGCTGTGACTATGGATAAATAAAACAACCACTTATTCGATTAAAGTCTGTCAGTGTGAGGTTTATTAGCTTGTCAACTTGCAATTTGTCTGTTTAAAAACTCAAAATAAAAAAATTTCAAAATATCGAAAATTATAATGTGATAGAATGTTATATTGAGTGTAATCAACACAAACAGAGAGCCTCTGTTTTATATTTTGAACGGTATTCGGAACACGAACAACCCAATCCTGCAATTTTTAAGATACTAGAGGAAAACTTAATCAATTTTGGGTCCTTTACAAAGCGACAACCAAAAATATATGAAAAAGAAGGTAAACAGAATGAAATTGCATGTGTTACGGCATATCCTTCAAAGTCGAGCAGAACTATTAATGTTTGGGTTTCTCATAAAAAAACATTAAAATTTTAAAGGAAAATAAATTTAAATGTTACAAGGCAAGGAAAACTCAGCTTCTTCTCCTTAGCGATTCTGAACAATGACTTAACTTCTGTAATTGGTACATGGATATATTACGAAATAATGATTTTTTCTTTAATCATATTATATGGACGTATAAATCAAGAACAACTAATAATGGTACATTTAATCGCTTTAATAATCAACTATGGGCAGATCAGAATCCTCACCAACAAATAAATAGGGTAACACAAGGATGATTTGGGTTTAATGCGTTTACTTAAAAATCTGAGTACGCAACTGGATTCTACAAAAAAAAGTACCATAAGAATATCTTATTAGGTTTATTGTAGTTGCTTTGATAAATAAAATATATGGATATTTTAGAAAATGGAAAAATACGAAACCGATTGCGAAGCCGTAATTTGTTTTCGCCATTAGAAATTTCTCAAAAAAAAAACTCCTGACTACTTTATCACGTTTTTAAAATCATTTACGGTTTCCCAAATAGTCTATAAAAACATCCAAAACGACACTCCCTGTACATAATTTCAGAAGTAGCAAAAAAATCATTTTTCGAATATAGAACCTCATATATGTCAAAATCCTAACGTAATTGTCGAATTCCGACCTCGGACTCGGATTCTAAACAGCTAATTATTTCGGAAATGACCCTCAGTTGTGCAACAATAAAACCAGTGCAATTATAGTATTATTAGTTATTAAAAATGCGCCAGGTAAATAAATGTTGTAATCCACTTAATAAAAAAAAATATTTCTAAAAATATATATTTTAACTAATGGTAAACGAGCTTGTGATCATAAAAATTCTATCGAGTATAAGAGACCCTTCTTTCCAATGCAATCCTGTTGTTAAAATTTGACCAAATTAATTAGGCTAACCTGAACTAACCTAAACCAACTATCAAGTGTAAAAGGACGCAAAAAATCTGTTATAACTCCTAAGTAAAGTAGTATATATCTGTTGGACTTCCATTGACTTTATTTTTGTTGAATATCACTTTGTTTCGGCTAGTAGTTATTTCTAGCCGTTTTCAATCAAAACTAAATAAATCCATTAGCTACATGACTATTTATACTAAAAGTAAATGCAATAGAGTGTGACTGAGATGGGTGCAGTCATGCCTGCTATGGCAAAATCCCATTTTTTTATGCTGCATTTAGTTTTAGTGTACAATTACTAAGAAGTGGTTTCCACACTTCTCTTATATCTAAAGATAGTTTACTAACAACTCGGGTTCTGACGTATAACCGCGGCTTCTTTGAATTTCCGTTTTCTCCAATGTTGTTCTCGGTGTAGTATTTTAGCTTCAGATCATTTTATGTGGTGTGCATGTGTCCAGGCATAGTTGGTGGCACCAGATTTTTCTGTTTCTCCACGAGATGTGCATTTTTGGTGTTCTTTGATCCTTACGTCAAGAGGTCTCTTTGTTTCGCCAATGTAGAAATTGCCACATTTACATGGTATCTCATATACACAGTCCTTTATGCCCCTTTGAGTTGTTGGTTTGACCCTAGTGAGCCGACTTCTCAGAGAGTTATTTGAATTGAAAACAATGTTGCTTTTATACCGTTTTCCTATCCTTCTAACTTTTTCTGAAATGCCTTTAACATAGGGGATGTTCAGTACTGGTTTTCGTTCTTCATTCCTTGTCGACATTGTTCTATTTCTGCGTTGTTCTAGAAATTTATACACTAGATCTACTAGGTATCCGTTGGCTGTCAGATCATTTTTAATATAATCTATCTTTTTCATCAAGTTCTCGTTGGATTTGCAAAGAGTTAAGACTCTATCTACGAGGTTTCTTATAATTCCTTGTTTGGTGTTGTTGGAGTGATTAGATGAATAATTAAGGTATTATACTGTGTGCGTGGCTTTCCTGTAAACCGAAGTTCGAATTTGTCTGCCATTTCTTTCAACCAAGACATCTAAGAATGGTAATTTATTTTCTACTTTTTTCTCTATGGTGAGTTTAATAGTTGGGCTGATATTGTTGAGATGAAAAAGGATGTTTCGAAGTTCTTCGTCGTTCCCACTCCAAATAATAAAAGGATCGTCTACGTATCTCAGCCATAACTTTGGTTTCTTAGTTGTGGATTCAATTGCAAACGCCTCGAACCATTCCATGAAAATATTTGCGGCCACCGGTGAAAGTGAAGATCCCATTGGTAGTCCATCAACCTGGATGTAGAATTTTTCATTTTCTTGAAAATAGGAATTAGTCAAACAACTTTCCAACACTTCGCAAGAAACATCATTGTCTATGACCTTCAAACAAACAACTCCTTATTAAATTGAGAGATGAAAACGATTCTCCAAATAATGACATCCATCAGGCTGACTTTCTTACTAGTCAGTTTCAATCTCGTTTCAATAAAAAAAATCAGAAGATGTGATGAAATTCAAGTATTAACATCATTTCTACCTGATTGGTCCATGAAAATGATAAGACGCGTAATTCAGAAATTTTTAAGAATGGTTCATTCCATTAGAGAAATTACAGAGCAATTAGGATTTCCATCACAATCTCCCATAAAAAAAGGAAAAAAACTTAAGAACAAAAAAATGACTGGTATATATGATTTACACAAAAAAATTTAAGAAGCTTTTTCCGATGTAAAGTTTGGACAGACTAAATTTCAAACTCTACAGCTACATGAGGGTATATCAGCTGACCAAAGTGAAACACATAATGTATTCGTATGTAAAATTCATCAGAATATAAAACTGCAGTTGAATGGATTTAAAAATGAACTGAAAAAAGAAACTATTTTTTTGGGAAACTATAATGACTTAAAAAAAGTTCCATTTGCTATGATCCTACATCACCATGTTTCCTTTTTACATGTACTAATTGTCCAGAAGGTAATTATATTATTGAAAATTTAACATTATTACTTGATAAGCGTGAAATAGAGGAAATGAGAAACACCTATCAGTAAGAAAAAATTATATTTATGAAGTCATAATACATTTTCTTGATTTTATCAATCACTTTAATAGAATAACTTCGTTAATTTTATGATAAATAATTAAATTAGTTTCTTTAATTTATAAATTATTAATTTTTTATTATTCGTGTATTATCTTATTTTATCAATTCTTTTACGTATACTATAATACTGTCAATTTGTTGGGATTTTACAGGAGTGAAATTATTGAAGAATCGTATAAAAAACATGATTTCTTAAATGATATGACGAAAAAGTGGTATGAATTACTGAAGCACGATTTCAAGCGTTTTATTTTAACAAAAAAGTAAAGAATCAGTTGAAAAGGAGCTTCTCTCCTTGAGAAAGGAAGAGTTACGAATTGTGGTGGGATTGTTGACAGGACATTGTCACCACATGGACCGTCTTCATAGAATCGGTGTCGAAGACGACCCGACATGCAGATGGTGTTTGGAGGAAGATAAAACTGTTGACCATCCTCAGAGAGTGCCCAGCACTCAACGGATTGAGACAGAGATATTTCCGAGATACAATTTTGTTACCGGAAGCAGTCAGGCAAGTTCAGCTATCGAGGTTGCTTGGATTCGCAAAGGCGATCGGCCTCGAATAACCTGCAGCTATGGTGGGATATAAAGTGCGCAATGGAGGCCGAGGCATCGATGATGTAGTATCACCACCCCTTTTTCAGTTGAAATTTGAAAACTTATAGTACGTAAATATTTCACCGAAAATTATTCTGTCTTTGTGTAGAACGCAGTTCACTTCCATCATTGGTTTAATAATCAGGCTACATTTGACTCTTACGTAGTCTATTATAGAGAAAACGCAGCAATGAAACATAAAAACTGTGCCATGACTTCAGAAAAAAATACTCATGATCCAAGTTCAGTTCACCTCTTTAACTTTAAATTGATTGAATTTCTAAAATATGGAGCAGCTTCACAGTATAAAAATAAGAAAAACACAGGCGACAAAATTTCTCCAACATCAAAACCAGAAAACAGATAATATACTTTTCCGAAGGATTTTAATACGTTGAATCCAAATTTGACCTCCCATTTGACCCATCATCTCTGGTTTTCGAGATATCTTAACCTAAATGCGTAAAAGACGCTGTTTTTTTATATTGGAGTTTATGTTTTGGTGTAGCATAAAACTTTTCGACATGACACGACAGGGCATCTAAAAATACCACTCATTGCCTTCAAAACTCTCGTCTCAAAATCTTTTTCCTCTCTAAGATATCGCTTGTAAGAATTTATGGTTTTGCCTGATATTTGTACCATATGGGTAAGTCAAAAAACTAACGAAATACTGAAAAAATATTAATTTTTCGAAAAATTTGTGACAGGAAAAGTTGCCTGGAATAACCCAGGGAAATTGGAGATTTTTCGGGTCGCTCATCACAAATCTGAAGTCATAATTTGACAAATTCGATATCCAAAATGTCGAGTTCAGCATGTCTTATGGGAAAATCGAAGAAGATTCCAAAAACCTTGGATTTTCCTGGGTTATTCCAGACAATTTTTCTTGTTACATATTTTTCCAAAGGTAAATGTTTTTTTAGTATTTCGCGGGTTTTTTACCTTATCGGAAAAATTTCCACGAATGATAGCTCAGTAAGAAGAAAAGATTTGGAAGGCGGTGAGTGGTATTTCCAGATTCCTCGTCGTGTCATGTCAAAAGATTTCATGCTACCCTGAAATATAACTTTCAATATAACAAAAAACAGCTTTTTTTACCTTTTAGGTTAGAGTCTCGCGAAAACCAGAGCTGATGGGTCAAATCTACTCAGCGCATCCTTCGGAAAAGTATAGTCTCGTTTCTGGATCTGTAATTTTAGAAATATAATTAACCATCAGGCGGATTTTAATATTGTTGCGGAATAGAACTTTTTGGCCACTTCTCACATCAAAGGAGGGTGATAGCTTGAGAGGAAGCTTGGAAAGACAGACTTATCGACACGACAATAACAAATAAATCATGACTGTACGGTCGTTATTTGAATAGGCCTAGAACTACTTTAAGAACATTAATTTTGGTTACCCTTTTCAAGATAAACATTATTCTGACTAACAAAAATATAAACCATTTTATGAACAAGCAACAGAAATCAAAAATTGAGGGCCAGTTCCGTCATTATTAATGCATTGGAACAATATTAAAAAACTATTACCAATAAAGTTTGCAAGAAACAATAAAATTGTTATAAAGAAAATTGAACCGACTTAAAAGTGCGCTAAATAGTGAAAAATATCTATAAATTTCTATATGAAATTGAAATTTTTGAAGTCAGCGCCAAACTAATACCTGACAAGATGGGATTCGCATAAACAGATTAACAATACTTTGTTTATTATTACTTTCTTACCATAATTTGTACATATTAGTAGTTATTTGTTTCATTTAGAAATAATTTGGCGCCGACTTCAAAAATTTCAATTTCATATAGAAATTTATAGTTATTTTTTACTTTTTAGCGCACTTTTAGAAGTCAGTTCAATTTTTTTTATAAAAATTTTATTTTTCAATTTTTAGTTTTGAGTTAATTATGATATCCATAGATTATTTGAACTAAGTACTAATCGAGATTAGTGTACCTAGCAATAACTCCAAGGTGGCAAAAAGTACCTATTTTATCCCAAGTTGTAGTCACCCTAAAATGAATCACTAAAAATTCTTTGATTCTTAGAGTTCTACAAAAACCGGTGAAACTGTATCAAACAAATATTTAGTCTGTCATAGTAAATCTATTATCTTAAATTTTAAATTCATTTTAGATTGGTAATATAGACAGTTTTGAAGAAAATCAAAAAACGTAAAATTTTTAGGATGCCATGTTGAATCCGCCAGATTGAGTTCTTCAAAAAATAATTTAAATTCGGAATTAATGCTAACAAAAATCCTCCAATAATGGCAGATTTATAATGTGCGATTCCAAAAACTCCCCCATATCAATTTTTGAAAAAATCTTCCAAAATTTATTTTTTATCCCCCATATTGGATACGTCATATTAAATTTTTTTAAAATAATTTCAGATTCGTTATATACGATTTTGGATTTTGGAGAAAATCGAACAAAATTGATGTTTTTGTCCGCCATATTGAACTTTTTAAAAATAATTTTAAATTCTTAATGTGCGACCCCGAAAACTCCCCCGTACCAATTTTGGAGAAAATCGAACAAAATTTATGTTTCCGTCCGCCATATTGGATCCGCCATATTGAATTTTTTAAAAATATTTTTGACTCGTTACGTGCGACCCCGAAAACTCCCCCACACCAATTTTGGAGAAAAATTGGACAAAGTTAAATTTTCTTATCCGCCATGTTGGATCCGCCATGTTGAATTTTTTTTAAATAATTTTAGATTCGTTGGGTACAACCCCGAAAATTTCCCTATACCAATTTTGGAGAAAATCCGTCAAAATAATTTTTTTGGCTGCCATATTGTCAGCGCCATCTTGGATTTTACTGCACCAATTTCATCCAAAAGAATATGGGACCACCGCAGCAATTTCCTGAACATAATGTAAAAAATTTCATTCAAATCGGTGCAGCCGTTCCGGAGTAATCGGTGAACATACATAAAAAACAGACATACCCGACGAATTGAGAACCTCCTTCTTTTAGAAGTCGGTTAAAAAAACGTTTATATTTGATTGCAAAATTTACATTTATTTATTCATTTTATTTTTGCTGTCATTGTTTATTAATAAAAATCAAAATTTTCGTTAAAAATGTTATGAAAAATAGGATTAAAAAAGTTAAACCCTAAAAATAAAATTATTTTTAAATCTCGTGTACATGTCGGTTGACAGGAGTTCAGGCCAAGTATACTGTGCGCCAAATGGGCATTTAATACATACCTTTTTCCTCCTATAACAACGGCTAGCAACTCTATGAAATGTCTTCTGTGTTGTTGGTAACACTGAAGTATGCCGTAAAATAACCTTCTTATTTGTAGCTATTTAGCTTTAGGATGTAATATTGTACATAGTGTGTTTTAAGGCGATATATTGTGTGTTGTTCTATATTTAGTAAGTGTTTAAGTGTTTAAGTGTTATTATTGTAAATTGTAACACTTATTTGAAAATAAGGTGGTTCTTAAAATGTAAAAAAAAATGTGCACGGTAGTGTGCTGCATGGATACTGTTATCCGCTTAGCGATGTAATAACGGCAGTGAAATTTTTTTCTAGAATATTTAACTTAAATGTTGATGCATATAACTAAAGAAGAAAAGCTTTATTATTTGACTGAAAAGTCACAAAAATTTTTATTTGTTGATTTAAAAGTTTAACAAAAATATATTAATAAATAAATGAACCCTAAATTTTTATCAAAATACAAATATTACACTACAAGTCCTGAAAATTTCAATAAGGCATTCCTCACGGTTTTTCTACAATTAATTTTTTTACTTAAAATCCGGACAATTTTCATTGTGAAAAAGTTTTTGTTATAATCAAAAGTGGGATTAATTTTGATTAAAATAAACAAAACTAAATTTCATGATCAAGTGGAAAATTGGAGATCTACTTGACGTGATCCGGCTCAGTTAGTTGTAGTCATTCCAATATTGTTCCATGAAATATGAGTAAACGTGCAGAATTGGGATACCAAACATGAACAAATCATTCTGCAGTGATGGTCTAAAAACCGTGATCAAATCAAGCTAGATTTCACAAAAAGAAAATATTTCAGATGTGTCCTGGAACTCTACTTGAGAGCTTCTAACACTACAATTTTTTTTCACGTTCATTACAAAATTCTGCTATTCAACAGAGACTACGGAGGAGAGGGGGGGGGCGGAACACTCTGTGTCAGGATCAGAGTTGGGAAAGATTCCACAAGTTATTCTAAGGGATTGTCACGATTCGTTTTGGTTAGTTTTTCTTTAATTCTATATATTTTATTTTTCTTTTTCTGTTATTTATACTTTCTACAAGCTATTTCTACATACTGAGGACGCGAATAGTAAATTAATTATTTTGTCTAAATATGAAGAACTAGTGCAATTTTATTGGAAAACATCCGGCAAATCGCGCAGTGCTAGTTTAAAGGCCAAAATTTGTTTGTTTATCTTTTTTAAGAAAATACTCTATAGTTCAGAATGTTCAAATGTCTATTTATAAAATAAGTAAAAATTATAGTAACTTTACATGACACTTCTTTTTTAAGAAAGTAAATTCAGATTTTAATGTGTTGTGAAACTTACTTTACATTTTGTTACATTATGTTCTTTAGAATAACATTATTTTCTTTAATAAAAAATTTAAACTCATTCTCATACAGAATTATGAATCTCACAAATTGAAGAAGCCGATTTTTAAATTAATAGAGTCAAATTATGTTACTAGTTTGATGTTATTGAGGTAAGCAAGCTGATAACAAATATTTATCATGTAAAATTTTAGCTAATTTAATTACCCAAGTTCAGGACATTCCCTTCAGCATAGGAAATGTATGAATTTGAAAATATTTGTTTATTAAATTAAAATATACAATAAATTCTAGGGTTTTGCACTGGCCATGTTTTGTAAAGAAGGAAGAAAGATTCTATCGAGGACGTACCTAAATCATAACAACTGAACCCGGTTATTTTTGTCCCCATTTTGTTATATCCCATTAATAAAACAGAATAAAAATGTCGCGTTGTTTTTCATACAGTATTTAACTGAAAGTAACAGCACATAAACAAGTTAATATACTAAAAAGTAAAATTATTACTTACGTGCATTAACAACGTTAAAAATTACAAAACAAACACTGAAAAGAATCTGGGGCCACATATTAACAAAGACTTTTCAAACCAACAAAACTGGCTGGTTCCTTCTTGCAATAAACGGCAATGAAGACAGGTTTATTTATTCATTCTGTTTCTCTGAATTTGATCTTATTGTTCTGGTAATTCCATATATAATAAATTAAACGATCATTCTGTAAATCTGAATAAAATTCATATTAATTATTTTTAATATAGTGATTGTTTCAGGGGCGGATCCAGCCTCTCTCTTTGGGGGGGGGGGGGCGGTGATATCACAAAAGTACAGTATGGCAAGAAAAACAAGTTGTCAACGAGGGGGAGGGAGTGCAAGCAGCATACTCATTCCTAATATAAAAGGCAAAATGGGTTCTATTTTCCTGAACTCAAAGCTTTTGAGAGGGGGGGGGGGGCGATCACAAGCATACAGACTCCTATACTCTATTCAAGAACTAGAGAGAGTAATAAAACTGTTACCGAAACCACTAACGTACCTGCTCCAGTGCCTCAGTAACTGAGAACTGCCGTAAATCTAATTATATTTCATTATATTTAAATATATTTTATAAATTTACTGCAACATAGAATTTCTGATAGTTTAATTTAATTTCTGTCAGTGAGCAAAGTACAACTTACAGTTTTTTCTTAGTGATTTATCTTGTTTGCGCTTGTTTTTATATATTATTTGAGATTAGTGAGATACCCAAAAGATATGGCTTTCACCTCTATATTTATTCCAAAATCGTTAAACCAGAGATATCAATATCTAGATAATAATGTTAAAAGCTCTGTTGAGATATGTTCCAACATGACAGGAGTTGGAAAGTCTACTATGTACCGAATACTGAAGGAGAAAAAACGACTGGAATTGTTAGTACTCTCAAGCCACATTCGATCACAGGCAAACGAAAAACCTCGTTGAAAGAAGAGATGAAAACTGCAATTAAAGGTGTTGTATATACATTTTATTATGAGAAGCAGATCCCAACCATCTACAAAATTCTAACTAAAATCATTGAAGATCGCGATTTACCTGAAATTAAAAGAACTGATCTCTGGAAATTGCTCAGAGAACTTAATTTTTGCTGAAAAAACCAGATAGAAAATCTGTTCTTATAAATCGTCCGGAAACTGTCCGTTGGAGACGTAAATATCTCTCTCAAGTAAAAGGTAGAGTTGCTAGAAATAACACAATTAATAAAATTAGTAATTTAACTAAACTTTTGGAAGATTTTTTGAATAAAGTTACTGCGGAAAATTAGAAAAAATCCATATAATAAAATAATAAAACAAACTGTGAGAACTCGATCTCATAATCGGTGAGATAGAGGAACTAATTATAATTAATTTTAGCGAAGATAGTTTCACTGACTTTGATTAGGAATTAGATACGTAATGTTTACTAGAGTAAACACAGTTTATTATTTAAATTTTTGTTTTTGTTGTATTTTATTGTTTAATGTTGTTTATATGTTTTTTTTTATTTTTTTATATATTTTTATTTAAGTGTGTCCCACTCTATAATTTTATATATATTTAATTCTAATTAGCCGTAAGTTTTTTATCTTTTTCTTAAGTGTGTAGAATTAACATGTTTACCCTATTTTTTTGAGGCTATCGTATTTCCATATATAAAAGTAAATTAAATTAAGATATCAGTACAATAGAAATAAAAATAAGTAAGTCTAATTTTAATAACAATATAAAAAAGTAATTACATTAGAATCCCTTTTTAGTGTTTAATTGTAATTCTGCAGATGGTTTAAGAAATAAATAAACTGAAACGTCAAATACCCTAAAAATGTTTTTAATTAATAATAAAATGACCGATAGCCCCAAGAATATTTTATTATTATATGGACGAATTTATTTTTTTATATATGTTTAACTTTTTGTATTTTTGACAATGGATATTTTGCAAGTATTTAAATTATAACTTTGGATTTTTTGAGAGAATAATCCTACGTTTTAGTCTATTATTATAGACCGCTATCTTTGATTATAAAACTTCTAACCCATTGCTATGAAAAATATATGTGTCTATCAAATTTTGCTAAAAACACCGGACTAAAGAACACAGGTAGTTTGCGAAGAGAAAAAGGGTAAAAAATGATTTATTACTCTCACTAGTTCTTGAATAAACTATAGTTTAAGAGGAAAAATGGGGACCATTTTTCTAAACTCAAAGCTCTTGGGGGGGGGGGCGATCGCCCCACCGCCTCCCCCTTGGATCCGCGCCTGGATTGTATACGGTTATTAAATATTCTTGCACTCAAAACTACATTCCATTTATTATCTATTGATTAATTATTTATATAAAAATTTAGGAAATGTTCATAAAGTTTGCTATTTGTATACCATCATTTATATTTTTCAAATACAATAATTCGAATTTTAAAAATTCAAGATTTAGTGTCGCTACTCTGTTAAAATTTTAATTTTTCTTGCCGAGTCAGAATAAGTTGGAATTTCTGTTTGGTTTTTTATTAAAAAATTTACATTCATATTTTTATAAACCATAAATTAATGGCAATATAAAATTTGCCATTGATTGGTTTTACAACCTTTAGACAGGTTCTAAATTTTCGTACCAATTTTTTAAAGATCAGAGAAATATTTGTAAACTTGAAGTGATACTTGATTTTTTCCATTGTTTTTGGAAAGAAATTCCTACCTTTATCTACATTATCTTACATACAGAGTGGGCCAGGAATAAGTTAACATTTTAAAAAATCATTAAAAAAAACTATTAGATTTACACCAAAAATTATTTATTTAGGAGATAGCTTATACACTAGAAATTACTTTTTAAAAATAATATCGTTTAAATGCCCACCGTCTCGACCTTAGCATTACTCTAAACTAGCACGAAAATTTTCGAGTACTCGCCGCAATAAATCTCGTGGTATTGCTGACATCTCCTCTCTTATTTTCGTCTTTAATTGGAGCAGTGTCCTTGGTTTGTGGGTATTGGCACGATGTTTCAGATATCCCCAGAGAAAAAAATCTGCTGGCGATAGGTCAGGACTCCAAGTTGGCCACGGAATGTCGCCTCTTCGTGAAATGAGCCTTTCTGGGAACATTTCTTTGATGACCGGTAGGGATTCGTTAGATGTATGGCAAGTGGCTCCATCTTGCTGAAATCACGTCTGCCGATCGCAGCCAGCAAATTCCTGTAGCCGTGGTGTCAGAAATTCTTTCAACAGGTTCACATACTCGGTGGAGTTTACGGTAATCGAACAGCCTCGAAAATCTTCAAAAAAATAAGGTCCAATGATTCCTATAGCTGAAATTGCTGTCAGTCAGAAGAGGCCTTTGATGTTTAGCTCTAGGATTTTCGCTGCTCCGATATCTGCAGTTCTGTTTATTGACGTGCCCGTTGAGATGGAAGTGGGCATCGTCAGAGAACAAGATGTTGTCAAAGTTACGGAAGCGATCCAACATTGTTTGAGTATACGATTTACGTAAAATCAAATCATTAGACTTTAATTCTTGGACTAACTTGATCTTATATGGATGTAATTTTAAATCAGATTTCAAAATGCAGCGTAAGGATGTGCGAGATATGACTAATTCAGCCGAGCGTTTGCGCGTCGACAAACCCGGATCGTGCCGAACCGAAGCAGATACTCTCTGCACGTTCTCTTCAATCCGTGAAGTCCGTGGCCCACCGGTTTGTTTCACATTTAGCGTCGATCCCGTCTCCTCAAATTTCTTTACCCATTTCTTTATTAAAACTGAGCTCGGACACTCATTTAGGTCGTATAAATGGTATTCAACATGAAATAAACGCCGCACAATGATGAGCATACCATTGTTTAAATAAAATTGCTTTACGCAAAAGGCACGCTGCGGTCCCGTGAACCAATCCATGTCGACTAAATTTCCAAGAACTAAGCTAGCCGTTAGACCCCTTCCCGCGCCTCGCGCCTCTTGTGTTTGCGCGGGAGATCAAACTCAAATGTAAACAAATTCCTGGCCTACCCTGTATATATATATATATATATATATATATATATATATATATATATATATATATATATATATATATATATATATATTACACACCTTTTCTCAGGTGTGATAAGTTTTTGATTAATTATAAAAAAGTGAAACAAAAATGGACATAAATAATTAATGCATTTATGTGTCAATTACAGATGGTAGAATAGACATTAGTAAGTAGTATGTAAGAATTTATATTTGAGTCATGCTTTTAAAGGACATAAAATGCCAATAATTGTGTAATAACTTAATAAAATGTATGAAAATTAGTGTGAAAAGTTGGACATTAATGCATATAAAAGTAAGAATTTTAAACATATTTGACTCAGAAAGACATGAATCTTATAAGCTAATAAATACGTGATATTTTGAATAAGGAGTGAAGTGTTATTGTCCGGAAATAGTGACTGAAAAAGGAATTTTCAAATAATATAGTGAAATCCACAAAAAAATGAAAATCTTAATCACCCATTTTATAAACAATGCGGGTAAAGATAATATTTGAAAATAAACGTCAAATAATAACTATTTAGTGAAATATAGACATTTTTCATCAATAGCTATTTATAACATATTAGTTTCTACGTACTACAACAACAGTATTTGTTAAAACTTTGTAAAAATATTGTATATGTGTATGAATAGTATAGGAAAATCTAGATTATAAGTTTATTTTAATAGGAAACTAGGATAAAATGGTACCTACTTGCAGACAAAACTTTGTTAAATATGATTATAATATTAATTAAACAGGAATTATTAATATCAGCAAGTTACAATTAAAATTTAAATGTATATGTAAAATTTTCTTAGACATAAGCCAATTTTATTTATCAATTTTATGGGGTAAATAATAACTAAAAGTAAAGTTTAGATATATCAAAATGTCAAGGAGAGTCCAAAATTTACATAAATCATAATTTATTGTCATCAAATATAATATTTATTTCGTAATATCAATAAAATATCAAAATTTTATCATAAATTGACAATTAGGAATCCATTTTAATTTTGTCTTTCAAAGCTTAAAATTCCATCTAGTTACCAGTTCATGTTAGATAGCCGACCAATCAGAAAAAAATTAAAACAAAAATTTATATTACGTGACCACTTACTATAAAAGCTAAAATTTATTTCTTTTAGGGAGTACAGGTCTATCATTTGTATAGTAAACATCGTTAGTCTTGTTCATAAAAAGTAACATAACTTCAATATTTTCAGTTATTTTGAAAAGTAAAAGAAGGAGTGGTTATTAATCGATTATAGTGCAAAAATCGCTATTCTTTTTAATTAACGGGACCACAACCTTAAAGTATTTCATTTGTTATTTTGTAAATAAAATTTAAAGGAAGACGGTGCAGATTAATCTGTGGTAAAGAAAACATTGCTGGTTTCATTCCTACACATTTTTTCTCGGCAGAGGTTCTCACCGAACTCCAGATTCCCTCCAGATTCTCCATTGACAAATTTTAGACCTATAACCTCAAACCACTGAATTAAATATCTAATATTTTCTAAAAGATTTTCGTTTTTTCATTAACCATGGACTACGTAAAAATCTTTGTATTATATTTATTTTTTTGTCATGCGCAAACAAAAAAAAAACTGAGTGTCTAATCTCGTAAAAAACTTGCTGTAACAAGTTGAGTTTTATTTTTCTTTGCCTGACAGCATTATAAATAGCATTTATTCACATATCGAAGGCTGCTAGATTCTTCTCTACAAGAAATATTAGTCTTTTGTTACAAATGAAGCAGGTTAGCACATACCTTTATATGTACGAAGACATAGTAGACACGCCTCTGTAGACTTATAAAACACATTTCTTTTTTTAACCATTTTTTGAAAGAGGATATGAGTGGTTATGTACCTATACATTAAAACTCATAGTAGATGGTGCAGTTATACAAAATTTAAATATGAACTGATATTTGGTTTGCAACCATCAACATCTTTGCGGCAACTGACGGTTTAAATCTAAAGTTTAAGATACATAGGTTGATAGAGATGTTTTTAAAAACACACGAAAGGTCTTATTGAAGATAATACAAAAATCGTTTGTATTCAAAAGGTTTTTGTCTATTGAAAAATGTGAGAATAGCTTTGGGTAGACAGGTATTTAAAGACAAGTATAAAGTTTAGTCCTAAAGAACTAGCAGATTTTGATGGATATAAAATCAGTCAATATTTTTTTAAACTATCCTGTCCTTTGCAAATGCCTTCACCAGAAATATGTAAGCAAATCGAGTGGTAAACGAAATCTTTAAATTCACTGACATGCGGGATATACTCCTCTTCATAATTTTCCCCATAGTCAAAAGCCTAACAGAGAAAGGACAATTTGGTTATGTTAAAGAAAAAGAAAAGGCAAATGATATCAGATAATACTGTCACAAATCTGTTATTGAATCGGATGGACAACCAGTTTTGGTTAGTTTAGGTTAGTTCAGTTAGTTCATGTCCTGCTTCATTTCATAATTCCAAAAGAGCAACTAAGTTCAGAGCACACCTAAGTGTTTAGCGCTTTAAACAGATTTTTACTCTTTAGGTTGGTCCGTAGTACCTGCCTCTCCAGTCTTATAAGCTCAATGGTCAATTCATTCTTCATTGTTCCTTCGTCAATTCTTTGTGCCTATTTAATATCTAAGTATTTATAAGTCTCTTCTGCCTCAACAGCATTCCTAAATCCCCAGAGAACGCCTTCACAACTTTGAGCCTTTGTTTCGGCTGACTTCTACTAACTGTCATCAGTTTAAAATCATCCATTGAGAGAAGGTGATTTAGTCTTATCACCCCTTTATGATTGTTTTTAATACTGAGACGCTTCTAATGGAATTTAAATGACGTGATATTGGATTCATGATAAGAGAGAATCATAATAAACTCTATAAATCTCCTTGAAATATTTCCCTTCCTATTGTGTGTCTGTCTCGATATCTCGATGTTGCTACTGGAATGTATTTGTATTTGGATCCTAGTTCTCCCAGTTGACTTGAGGTATTCTAAAAAGGACAACATATGTACATCGACTCTATATATACTCAGTGTAGCTGCCAGGTAGTCAAGTGGCATTCAGCTAGGCTTTTGGTAGTCCACGTAGGTGGCGAAAAGGTTCCTTCGTTTGGTATAGGGCAGATTGCAGACGACCGAATCCATAATAAATTGCTCCTTGCAACTTATTGCGTCTCAGGCACATATTTTTTTCCGAATTTCAATGATGTTGTATTAGTAATACCAATAATACTAATAATATTGACTTTTTCATTCAAAAATCTACAGAAGATATTTATATAGAGCAGCTAGGCACTTATTGTATTCATATTTCATATAAACAGCCATAATTGTTTTTTTTTTCTGTAAAATTGTAACGTCGTTTTAAAATCAGTATGGTAGTAGTAATCTAGAAATATATTCCTGTTATGACAGCGAAGCATCACAGGTAGATATCCATCTCGCAGACCGCCATTGGTCAAACATTCAGCGGTCAAGCGATCCCTAGCGTAAGGATATACTTTAATTACCTTAAATACTTCCGGACGGTACCAGTCACGGTCGAAATATCTTTATCGACGCTGGTAACTCTCCTCTGAACTTTAATGATTTTTGACCTTCCGGTGTTCAAGATATTCACTGATTATCAGTCCCGGGCTCCACCCTCTGGATTAAAGTGGTAGAGGGCTCACTTGCATCGGGTGGCTTGTTATAGTGGAGAAATGACAAGCCAGAGGTTATTGGCGGCGTGTTAGTTAGGCGGCGGCGATAACCTCGGGGCAGTAACCCTGGCCGTAATGGCAACGACAGTAGTTATGGGCCCTTAAAGACGGACACCGGTTAGCACCTAGGGGTAAAACATTTTCCTTGCCATTACGGAACTAACCAAAAAACTGACGGCATGTAATATGTGTGTATAGGTAACGATTCTATGGAAAGAAAGAAACCAACACTGCCCGTGCTTATTAGGAACCTCGACAGTGACGGAGAATGGAACAATATTGTCCGTGCATACAGGGTCCTCGACAATGTTGGCGACTAGCGGTAGGATATAAGGAAAGCAATGGATGATAAAACATTATATACACACAAACCGTGTCTTAACTATAATTTTAGACCAGGAAGGTGCGTTGCGGCAGGTGACCCAGGTGGTCCGTTTGCACTCATTATTCGGGTTGAGATCGTGAAGTTATCCGAGAATTAGTTCTTGGAACGGTATATGGCTCGGTATTACGATATACGGATGCTCTGAAAAACTTCGAAAAATCTCATTTCCCGGAATGACGAGGTCAAATTAATTAGAGACCAGTAATACGAAAGCTTCAAATTTTCTTATCTCGTAAGAACTACATTTTTCCGAGGTATAATAAATAAGATACTTATGCCCAAAAAATTCGTAACTTCATTATAATGCATAAGTAAAAATAGATCATTTTTTGATTGATTTTTGAGAAAACTGTTGGAGATAAAGGTATATATTTTGATATTAGTTTAAAGATAAATAAATATTCTCTCGGTTCATGCTACTAGATATAGCTTGTCCCATTTAAAAAAAATAATGTAAAACGGAAATGAAGATATCAATATTTAAATAACAATGCTGGACACCCTATATAAAAAAAATAAATATTTGACTGTTATGAGATAAAATGATCTCAGCTAAAACTTCTTACAATTTTTAATGAAAAAAGTAGAGAACCGTGGTGTTGATATTAAAATTTAAATGAAATTTTTATTTCGGCCAAAAATATTTGAAAATAATTTGGCAATGTCGCGTGCTAAGTAAAAAAATTAGAGTTGAAGAAAGGATTCCATGGGACTCCAACTGTGATAGAAATGTAGGTCGTTACATTTAAAAATTATTTTGATGTACCCTTTAACATTCTACCTGTACAATTTCTCACCGATTTAACGACGTAGCCCTCCCCCCAATTGAATTCCAGATTACTAGATTAAGAAAAGAACAGGAACCCTAAAAGTTAAAAATTTGCAGGAAAAGTTGGACTTCGCTTCAAATATTTAAAATATTTTTTTTAACTGGATGCATCATCATTTTGAAATGATCTAGTATCGTTAATCAAAAAAATAATTTAGAAATTCAAACCTGTGCAAAGAATTTAACGTTGATAATTATAAATAATTTTTATTAACAAAATGTTACCAACACTTTTAATTTACATTCATTGAAAAAGGACAAGCTTTTAACCAGAGTGTCATAATATTAAATACTTAAATTTTCTAATTAATTGCTAATGTTATTAACCTTACTAAGATGATTAAGTTTAATAAATAATAAAACTCAGTTTATTGTTTTAGCATCCTTAATTTTATTATAATTATTTGGTTGTCAATAAAGTATTAAAAATTATCTTAAGATTTACTTATGCTCGGACATTTTTATGTATCCAGGGAACATATTTCGAAACTCTGGTATATACTCCTGGATAGTCGGCTGTACCACAGTTATGCGCTCCGAATGAAGCTACACCTTCAACTATCCATCTAGTATAACCTGTGGTAAGTGTTCTCATGAGGGGACCGCCACTGTCACCTAAAAATTTAAAAATAATTTACACTAAGCAATTAAATAAAACTCAAATATTATAAAAAATAAATTACGATTCTAGTTCAGGATATTTTCTCTAAACTAGTAACAACCATCCTTCCATTTTTAAATCAGCTGTTCCCGTTATTTTAGTGTAAGAAGGAATCCACAACGATTTCTTTGTCTGAGTTATATGATTAAACGTCAAAATAAATAAAAGTTGTAGATACCTCAAAAACATTAAAGTTTGAACGAAATTTCTTAATAGACTTATTGATTGGTCATAAAATATAATAGCCTGAAGTCTTTATGGACTTATCATCTCAGCCCTCAAGAGTCTTATTACACCACTTCTAGTTTAAAAGATTTGTATTCCTTTATTAGGCTCAGTAATTCTTTTAATAGTTGTCTTAGGTAGATTGTCTCATCAGAATTAATGTCCTTGAAAAATATATTGGTTTTTACGAATGACTTTAACAGCTACCAATGTCAATATAACCTTGAATATTATTCTTACCCTGCAAGAGTAACTACTGGATTTCGTATTAAAAGGTGCTCTTGTATACGAGAATACGGAAAGATCCATCAGACGATTATGATAGATCTATGCAATTTTGTCAAGAAATATTATATATTATTAATGGATTTGTCAACAGACACAACTGTCGATATTGGTCTAATCATAATCCTCATTCAGTTATGGATCTCCATACGCAAAATCCTCAAAAATTAAATGTTTGGGCAGGCATCATTAAAAGCTACATTATAGGATCTTTCTTCCTTCACGAAAATTTACTACTAATTTAAACTCAAATAAGTTACGGGATAGAAATATACTCGATTTAATTAATTTACTTCATGATCAATACAACGAACTGACATTAAGAAACGACAATTGGTTTCTACAGGATGGAGTACCAGCACATTTCGGTAGACGTATCAGAGAGTATGTAGATGAAAGATGAATAGGTTTAAGAGAGCCAGTCGAATGACTTTTAGGTCACCCGATCTAACCCTTTTTGATTTCTATTTTTCGGGCCATTTAGAGTCTACAGTCTATAATACAAAGCCGAACATTTTAGAGGATCTCGACAACAGAAGATTTCAAATGCAAATATTCCACATTAACATTTGAAGAACATACTTTTATAGTTTTTGAGAAGGTTTGTATACTGTCACATGGCTGAAGAAAACTATTTTGAATTAGTTAAATAGTTCTTAATTCAAATTAGTGTTCTTTATAATCTCTTTTTAGAATATTTATACCTTTAATTATCAATATTTTCGACATAGTAAAATTTAGTCATAGGATATTCCATAAAAAAACTGATAACAAACAGGATGTTTCATTTAAGAAAATTATAAGTGAGATTGTGATTTGATAGTTGTTAAAGCCACTGGCATATGGAACGCATAATCACATAGAAAAATTATAATTCTGAAGGTTGAAGAAACTCCTTTCCGGAAGACTGGCCCAAGCCCGCATAACATAAGATTTTTGTTATTATTTTTTCCATTACTTTTAAATTTTTGCCTTATATAACCCTTTAGCCTTTTTGTATATTTTTGACAGTATTATAAGTGTTTTTTTCCGAAATAAAATAGCTTTTTAACGCTAAAAACAGGTAACGAATTCTATCATTTTATTCATTTTTTACCCGCACAAGTGTTTTTTCCCTTTTCTCCTCCGGCGCAGATATGGCTCTTTTGAATATTGACGTTGTGTGAACGGTAAACGTCTGCACATTTAGATTCATCGACAACTTTGACTTCTAGTTTCAGTTTTACATCGCTAACTGTACCGTTTTCGGTTTTTCCCCAACCAGCCACAACCAAGTTTTCACCAGGTAAAGATTCTTCATTTGGCAGAGGAAGGCAAACTGGTTGAATAAATTCTGAAAAAACAGGTTATGTAAAAACTATTTGAAAATTGCCCTTTTAGGTCATACAAATTTTTGTGCAGTATTTTGTTTTTTACCATTTTCAACGTATTTTCAAACTTTTGATTATATCATTGTGAGTGCTCGATAAATTAAGATATTTCTTTTATTTTGTAATATAGTTCGAGGTATTTGATACATATTAGTTTATTTTGGTTCACCGAGAGCCCTAATACAGAAATAAAAAAAAAATATAAATGTTAAGATATTACAAAAGATATTCCTTCTAATAGATTATTCATAAGACTGACGATAATAATTTTTATAGAAATGTTAAGTTAGAAACAGAAAATAAAGAACAAAAAAATGGCATAAATAAAAACTTTTTATATTTACGTCTGAGGTGGCGAAAAACACCAGATCTTTACTTATCTCATTTTTAATTCTAGTAAAGGCTATAGCGGGATAAGATGGTCAAATCTGCCCCCAAGCGATTCACTATGGCCAATAGCGCGTTCAGTCTTCTTCTCTAGGTGCCATCTCCGCTTCGTAGGTTGACAATCATCAGGGCGATTTTAACTTTTGAGATTGCAGCTCTAAATAGTTCATTGTTACTGCAACCAAACCACTCCCTAAGGTTCTTCAGCCATGAGTTTCTTCTCCTTCCCTGGATTTTTTCCTGAATTATAATCTGATATTTTTCTCCTCTCATGATATGTCTTATATAGAGCAGCTTCCTTTTGTTAATTGTTAAAATTACTTCTCTCTCCTTATGCATATGTCTCACTACTTCCCCGTTGGTTATTCTTTCTACCCATGAAATCTTCAGGATTCTCCGGTACATCCACATCTCAAATACCTCCAACCTCCTCACGTCAATCATCTTCAGTGTGCAGGCTTCCATCCCATAGTATAGTATCGATACCATATAAGATCTCATCAACCGTATTTTTAGTTCAAGATTTAGATCTCGGCAGCAAAAAATACTCCTCATTCTGATAAATGTGCTTCTGGTCTGTTTAAATCTTATTCGTACTTCTGGGGAGCTGTCATTGTTTTCATTAATGGTTGTGCCCAGGTATTTGTATTCTCTTACTCTTTCAATAGGTTGATTTTTTTCATATATCGTCCGAATGTCCTGAGTTGTTTTTGTGATCAGCATAAATTTTATTTTCTTTATGTTCAATGATAGTCCATATTCTTCGCTTACTGTGACCATTTTATTAATTAGCGTCTGTAGGTTTTCATGTGTTTCAGCTAAAAGAATCGTATCGTCGGCGTACCTCAGATTATTTATTGTCATGCCATTAATTTTAATGCCCTTGTTCAGATCATCGAATGCCTTATTTACTATATCTTCCGAGTAGAAATTAAAGAAAACTGGTGAAAGTACACGCCCTTGACGAGTACCTTTCTGTATTTCTATTTCTTCTGATGTTATGTCGTCTATTCGGATTGCTGCTTTTTAGCCATAGTAAAGGTTTGAAATTATTCTTATATCTCTGAGGTCTATCCTTCTCTTCAGCAATGTTTCAATAAATTGGTCATGTTTAACTTTGTTGTTGTCCATAAAGCACACGTGTAGGTCTTGATTCATATCTAGGCATCTTTGTGACAGGACATTAAGTGCAAGCATTGGCTCCCTTGTTCCTAGGCCTTTACGGAATCCAAATTGTGTATCGCCGATGTCTACATCTAATTTTCTGAATATTCTATTATGGACCACCCTAAACAGGATTTTCAGAGTGTGAACCATCAGGCTTATTGTACGATAGTCAGAGCAACGCTTGAAATTTTTCTTTTTTGGGAAGGTTATAAAAGTTGATAACAACCATTCATTTGGTATGATTCCTGTTCTATATATGGTGTTGATTAATTTTACCAAAATATGAACCTGATCCTCCTCTATCTATTTAAGAATTTCCACTGGCAGTTGGTCTGGACCTGGAGCTTTTCCGTTCTTTAGTATGTTCATTGTGTATATCACTTCGTCTTTAATAATGTCCGGGCCTATCTCCCATTCTATATTTTCAAGATTAGTTTGTCGTCTCTCATCTTTAAAGAGTTCTGTAATGTATTTCTTAAATGTTTCTAATTTTTGTTCTTTCTCTATGACTATTTTTCCGTTGTTATAAAGTATATTGAGTTGCTTTTGTTTATTGGTGCCGGCCAATTTGTTGGACTTTTTTATGTATGTTGAAATAGTCATGCTTTGCTTGTAATTCCTCAATTTTCTCACGCGTTCAATGAACAATGTTAAAACATGCCTCTATGCAAATTTTCAGCTCCCTATAGGATCTTTAACGATCTAAAGAGGTTATGTTTGGCACCAAAAAATCTGAAAAAATTCAGAGAGATCTTTTGACTACAAACAACCACGATTTTTTTTTAGATTTTTCGGGCGAAAATCGAGCCCAAGAAAATTTTTTAATATTTCAATCCTTTTTTAGGTTAGGGTTATTAATTTTTGGTCAACTTCAAGATAACGATTTTTTGTGTATTTTTTTTATTCTTTCGAATAACAATTTTTTTGGTGGAACCCGCTAAAAAATTCAAAAAACCATTGTTTTAAGACATGTGAGGATTTATAAGAAAATTCCATGCTTCAAAGCTCTATAAAAATGCGAAAAAATACTAATAAATGCCGTTTTTTGCGATTTTGACTATATTTCTCCACTTTTAAAAATCTGTATAAATTCATGGACATGCTATTGTCCTAGATTTTATTTTATTGAACACCCATAAAAATTTGAATTTTGCGTTAAAAATGTTTGTAAAGAATATCTTTTAAACAATCAAAATTTCAGTAAGAAATAAAGAAATCGTTCTGCCGTATTTAAATAGTTTCTTATATATGTAATTCTCCTTTCAGGCAGAGAATATGAAAAATATATGTACAAACAGTTTATTTCCTGCAAATATCGCTCTGGTTCTCTCTCTATACGCGTTTCGATCACCTCATGATCTCGTCAGTGGAGCTGTATCGGACCGAGAGCAACATTAGCACGAAATAACTGATATATGAACCATAAATTTCAAGGTATGTCGGCAGGATATTACACCTGCCGTCTACCAACTTCGATGTCAGACTGAAAAATATCGCCAGTCGAACAACATCTATGAATCAACGGAGTAAAGTGAAATTTTTAAACAATCCAGATTTCAGTAAGAAATAAAGAAATCTTTCTGCCGTATTTAAATAGTTTGTTATATATGTAATTCTCCTTTCAGGCAGAGAATATGAAAAATATATGTACGAACAGTTTATTTCCTGCAAATATCGCTCTGGTCCTCTCTCCATACGCGTTTCGATCACCTCATGATCTCGTCAGTGGAGCTGGTAGACGACAGGTGTAATATCCTGCCGACATACCTTGAAATTTATGGTTCATATATCAGTTATTTCCTGCTAATGTTGCTCTCGGTCCGATATAGCTCCACTGACGAGATCATGAGGTGATCGAAACGCGTATGGAGAGAGGACCAGAACGATATTTGCAGGAAATAAACCGTTTGTACATATATTTTTCATATTCTCTGCCTGAAAGGAGAATTATATATATAACAAACCAAAGCATATCTTGTTGTAGGCAAAAAAAACCTACAAAATGAAAAACAGAAGTTTCTACGATGATTAGAACCGAAGATATAGTCAAAAAACAAAAAAAGACGTTTTAATTTTTTTTAAGGTTATGACGATAAAAGTAGCCAAAAATTGTTTTGTGTGGGGACTTTTTGAAGTAGAATAACCGGATGTTTTTTATTTTTTTTTTTACCAAGGGGGCAGTTTCTACCCTCTTAATCGGCTAGACCCTTTAGTGTAAACCAAACTATTATTAATACAAATATTTGCAAAAAACTAAAGAAAAAAATTATAATTTTGACGCCATGTATTTCGGAAACTCAAGTTTTGGACCAAAGTAAATTGGGCTAGACTCTTCTATTTTAGCCTCATGAATTTGTGTTTGCGTTTTGTTCCGAACTTCCAAACTCCAGATATATCGTAAATAATAAGGAAATAAGGAACTATTAAATATTTTTGCTTACCTGAATATTTTACTTCTGATGCGAGTCGTATTAATGCTATGTTATTTTTGTCATGTCCTCTAGTAAAACCTGGATAAGGTATAATTTCGTCTATTGCAACATTAACTTCTTCCTGATTACAAGAACGTATACCTTTACTCACAACACAGTCTCTTCCAGGACTACTCGTGTCGTATTCTCCCAAACGAACATTTACTCTACAATTAAAAGCATACCTATAAACTCTCTATAAAATTATTATTTTAATCATGTTACATTTACGGACATTTATCTTTAATTTAATAGATAATACGCATTATACTGATAATCTTCTTTCCAAAATTCAATAAGTATGATACATTCAAGTTCGTTAATTATTTATGTAATGGCGTACCCTGTCAAGAACTTCACTTACAAATAAGTTGTTTAAAGAGTTATAGAGTGTTGGATCTATCCTTAATGGACAAAATACTAAGCGCGAAAGTGAGAGAAAGAAGTGAAATAATTGATATCCATCGCCTAGTAAAAAGAAAACGGGAAGTTATTCCGGAACTGAATATATATGTTGCGTATCGATGGTGATGAAAACATTTTGTAAATTTCATGATATCATATATTGTTGAATTATAAAATAAACAAAATATTAAAAACACTTACAATTGTCCGGGTTTTTTATCACCCCTTCCAGAAACACAATGTGCTGCCGTTAAAATATATCTTGGATTAATTAGAGATCCTCCACATTGAAACCTTCGGTGTCCAGAATCCGTAGAAAATTGCAAAACTGCCATCCAGGGAAACTCGTCGAGAGCAGTTGCTTGGCCGCCGAAAATTTTATTTATAAACTAAAATTATAGAAAATTTCTGTAGCTATTAAGAAAAATAAAATAATCCATGTGTTTTATTATCGACATTTTGATACAATATTTTATTTAGTCAGTAATAGGAAACGAATATCTTTCATAATTACAACTTAAAATAATAATATGCATTATCTAGGACATATGGGTCTTATTATTCACATTTTTTCTATTATTTTTCTCAGTCCGCGATATTAAGCAAATAAAATATATGCCCGATATTTACCAAATTTTTCAGGAAATTTGGAGACGATTTTTAAATGATAAAATAATAGTAGCCTTTCCTTTAAGCACAAAAAATATGATTGCATACAAAGCAATTTAATCCCAATATTATAGAGCCTCTAACTGTAAGCTAAATATTAATATAGTTCGTAAAAAATAGTAACTAGTAGGGCTAAAAATGGGACATATTTTATTTGTCCGAAAAGAAGAAAATTTTCGATAGTTCTATTAAAACATTTTAGAAAAATATCTTTTATTATTAACTTGTTAATTTATATTCTTAAAAATAAGATGTACTTTATGAGAATAAAAAATATTTACGATTTTTGTATTTATTTATTTATTATAGATCGTAAACATAAGATCTGAATGACTGACAGAGGTTGCATCCGCTCTAGGTGAGCATCCCTAGCGCCTTTATATAAATCCAGTTCTGGTTATAATTGAATTAAAGTTTTTACTCAACATTAAATGACCAGACGACTTTACCATTTGTTATGGCGAATTTCTATTAATACAAAATTTTATATTATAATTGTTATGTAGAACCCAAAACGCACATGACCATTTATTATTTTATCATAGTTTTGGAACATTCTGTTTCAAATTTTAGTAGCCTGTGCTAAGCTACAAACTGACTTGAATAATCATTTTAAAAATAACAAAAATTGTTATAACAAAATACCTGAAATCCACAGTTTTCTCTATCTGGAATTAATGGATTGGGAGTAAAAGGAGCGTTTGAATCTTCAGAATTAGTGTCAACAACATTGCTTATTTTGGTACCGCAACAAACATATGGTACGTTTGATGAATCAAATCCAC
Organism: Diaprepes abbreviatus; assembly: GCA_034092305.1. Classification (NCBI taxonomy): domain Eukaryota; kingdom Metazoa; phylum Arthropoda; class Insecta; order Coleoptera; family Curculionidae; genus Diaprepes; species Diaprepes abbreviatus. Next base: position 14,975,567 of record JASJET010000018.1, read on the forward strand.
AGCTAATAAAGAACTGAACTATTAGAATAGTACATAAATATAGAATATTAATGTTGGACTAAAATAGTAATATATAATTTAAAAAAATACCATTTAGGTCTAGAAAATATTAAGTCGTGAATTAACTAAATTTTAGTATGCAGTTGAAAACATTTTCTCGAAACATTATTAGCCAGCATTGCAAAATGTTCTCTTGTTTTCAAAATTATATTTCTTCGAAATAATTTTTATGCTAGGTAATAAAATTCCGTCTTTTTCGGGAGTATTTTAAGTAAGGAAAAACTGACTTTTTCAATGTTATATTGTTATTCCCAATGGTTTCAATAAATAATATGAATTTCTGATTTTAAGTATTGGTTAGCAAAGTTTCGGAAACATTTTTCTTGCATACAACAAGTTTCGTTCCTCCTAAACATTTGGAGAGTATTGAAAAACAGTTAATCAATAAAGTTTATTAACAATGTTGCCAAATTAGCCAAAAATGTTGGTAACGTATTTTTTAGGTATCTCTCTAGGTTCAGTTTAGCTAAAAAAACGTAAAGGACGCTAGATGAAATACATTTCCAAGAGCGAGTATATTAAGTAGTAGTTTGTCTTAAGACCGAAACTGATTTTTTAACTATCTGAAATCCGCTATAAGACTAGAAGTATTGTGATATTGTAGGGTACTGTTGCGAGATGCTTGGCTATCAAAGAAGTAAAGAAGAGATTGAGAACTATTACTATGTTTCCGGAGGTAATGCAATACTAGGACTGTATGTATGTAGAGATGTGAATGTGAGCAGAGCGATCTGAAATATCTGCTGTGCCCCATTTTTTGTGCGAAAGGTACCGTTTTTGGTGCTACCTCGGCGGAGAATTCTCGCTGACTAAAGCAGGTCCTTCAATCCTATATAGCTTAGGAAACTCAAAATGTAGGATTCGATAAGTTCTCAAGTATCTCATTCAAGGATTTTACAAGAGGACACATTCAAAAAGAATACGGATAAAGTTTTCGTTCTCTTTCTGGTTTTGTTCCCGCTAGATTTGTTCAATAATTGGAATTCCTATTCTCCTCTTCTCTTTTCAGTTCTTTCAGTATTGCACTATTTTCTAATTCCGTAAGCAGGTTCTTGGTAGTTCTCTTATTTGCTAATTTGTCTACAGTTTTATTTTGTTCCACTCCCATATTTCCTGGCACCTACAGGAGGGTAATCGTGTTGCTCTTACCTGGTTTGTTTGGTTATTTTAAGCCTTCTTACACCATCTTGGAGTTGATTATATGAAAACAGGCATTGATGGCTGTTTGACTATCTGACATGTTTCTTGTCAGCGATATTTTTTACCTATTAAACTTTTCCTATTATCGTAAATTTTTGCTTACTGATTTTTCAATACGTTCGAAATATCTGATTCGGGATCCATATACTCCTAGTTCACTTACCTGTGTTCCTTTAGAACTGTATATACGCCTGTCCTTTTACTTTTACGACTTAATCTTGTGTTAAAGTATTTCGTGAAAGTGAACCTATTTTCCATTTTATCTTAAAAAATATCCTAGATTTGCTCGTTTTGTTCGTTTGCAGACGACTTACACTGAGCTTCAAAAATGGTGAGTGAGATTTTACCAAAACGTCAGCTGCCTTAGAGTCCTGAAAAGAACTCAACACATACACGGGATATCCGAAATTATATATATATATATATATATATATATATATATATATATATATATATATATATATATATATATATATATATATATATATAATGAGAATATAAAGATTGGCATAAATTCATTACTTAAAAAACGCTGGGTTTCTTGAAAAATGGCTCAGACACGTTGAATTTGTTTAGCTACGAATTTTTTTCAATATATTAAATCATATAGGGTAACTCCAAAGCAGCTGTGTTATGTGACCCTCAATTTTTTATACCCTTTTAGACTCTCTGCAAAATTCTGAACATTTTTCATAGTATATGTCCTCTACTTGAATGTAACTTTTTCGATTTACAGTTTAAACTCGAAATGAATTACAATTTTACCAGCACCACCGATTCAGTGACTTGTTCCCTTGTCACATTTTATCAAATTGTGTCTTAGAGTTAATATAAACTGAAAATGAAGCTTGCAGCAATGCAGAGGGTAGAATTTATGAGTCGATTACGTTAATGTCAAATAATCAATAGGAGGCATTTTCAACATTTAATAATTCATGAGAAAGCAAGCTGACCTTAGTCCCGTTAAAATGAGCTTCTGCTGAAATCTATGATGAGATGAGAGCAAATTTTTGTTTTTATTCTTCAAATTTCATCCCACAATTTTTTTGTAAGTAAATTTAGGTATAGACATTGACCCCTCAAGAGGAACGTTAACATCACGTCCATTAAAATGGTTCCCAGCCAAAGTGTGTACAATGAATAGTAGCCAAGAAATAATCTCTCCAAGTTTCAATGTTTTACGATTTTTATAACGTTTTGCCATCACATTATGTAATTTTATACTTTTGAGTAAAAATTTTTCTATATTCAATAAATAAATTACTTTAGAATATTTAATGAAAAAAAAAACAATTATATTTTGAAAAAATTATTAATATGGGGTGCGAAATGAAAACTAAAATTAATTATCACATTATTTTATACCTTTTTTAATTTATCTATTTTATTCAAAAGTTGGATTCAAATAAATCATGTTCAATGATTTTTTCAATTTCTTCGTCAGTATCCTCGAGAAAATCGTCTTCAGTAATATCAACATTTTCACAATTTAAACCCATACATTCTTTGCAGAACATAGAGCAATTGATTCCCAACTTCCTGCAGCATCCACGAAGTATTCTTTCAAGCAAACTTTGCAGTGGAGGAGGTTTATTTTTAAAAATTGTATTAATCCATCTTTCGCCCATTTCTCACCCTAGTTGAGAATATTTAAAATATTCCCTTTCCGTTGTTACATGTGCAGGTATGTTCTTAAGACGTGCTGTCTAGAAGCATCAGTTGTTGGAGGCAATTGCGACAAATTAAATTTCACACTTGTTGTACGCTTCTGGAATAGTTGATAGCGACAGATGATGCTTTGAATTTCAATATTCAGTCCGTATAATAAAGTTACGATGCATTCAGATCCTAAACGAACGTTTTCAGGACTTGCGTTTTCATTCAAAAATACATCTAAATACCTCTCCAAAAGTAAAATATTTTTATTGACAAATGCCAAAAAATGAAGAAGTCGTATCACAGCCAATGATTGAATGAAGCCAAGGTATTTTTGAGAAAGTGTAAACTGAAAGTTATTACGGTTGATCAATTTAGCTATCACTATTCTTACACTTGATTAAGAAAAAAAACATATATTTTTGCACTCTTCTGGTAGTACTGATTAGATGATAAGAAGATCGACATCTTGGCCAACTGTAACCATATTATTTGACTGGGATGACATACCATATATTTTTCAGTATTTATGATAATAGTAGAGGAGCTCAAGCGGGGATTTTGGGATTTATGCAAGCTCGGCAGAATACTATAAAGGAAGAAAGTTTGTACCCTGTTATGAACAATCAACCTGTTATGAACCATAAATATAGGGGGGGGGGGTGTCTAGGGCAGCTGATCAGATTAGTAAAAAAAAATCGAACCTTAAAGTAACTCGAGCTCGTCAGATTAAGACAAGGTAAGTTAATTACATGCACAAAAGTGTACATTTCAATATTCTGACGATTTTAGCGTGACATAAGAAAATGAGCGAGTGACAAAGTTGCAAAAAAAACATCACCTGGACATATTCGAGCGCGGTTAATTTTTTTTTTATTTTCATGGAAATCATGTAAGGATCACGAAAATAATATAATCTGACGATTTTCGCAAGCCGAAAAAGCTAATTTCATCAATCAAGTGTAGTACGTGCAGGTGCTGAGAATAATGTATTTCTCACTCCGCGCCTCTCTCCCCTTCTCACTCTTTCTCTATTTCTCACCCTCTAGCACCGTCCCCACACTACTTTCTGCCGCCATGATGTTATTCCAGCTGATCACAACAACGCGTTTGTGCTCTTAGATGTATAATGTTTGTTTATTGTATTTTCAAAAAGTTTAGTGAATTAAATACAGTAAGTTTTATATGTATTACTACAATGAGTGATAATAGTGACAAAAGAGTGAACTGTGTATTTTGTGGTCAAGAAATACATGAAAAATTAATAAAATTTACAACAGAAACATTAAAAAAATGCATGGTGATTTTGGAATATCGCCTAACCAAGCCGGTTTGAAGAAAATCACACAGCACCTACATTGAAATTGAAATTTCAGAGGAAACATCATTAAAAGACAGCTATCACGCGCAGTGTTATTAAGACGCTTGTAACTTGCCCCCATGCCAATCAGAGCTACGGCAACAATTATTACGAACGCAATACATCGCTTGCTTATGGAGGAATGCCCACTTTCGAATCGTCACTGAGATGTCACCAACAGATTTCGGGTGAAAATCAACTTTCAGAAGCATATGAAGATATTGTCATAACACCTGACATTTTAGGGAATACTCCAGATTCAGGTATGTTTTCTTTTTAAAATACTAATAATATCATGAAATAAATTAAATATTGTTAAATATCATAACCATTTCTGATTACAGATACGCAAGATGTAGATGAAAATGACCAAAGTGATTCATTCGAACTCCCGATTCCACTGATGACGATGAAGTAATCTTCTTTTTGAAATTTTTTTCATTCAACATTCTTCTCATAAATACATGATAAAATTGTACATGTATATATTTTTCTATGACATTATATATTATTTGCTGTTCATTGAAATTATTCGGTTCATTAATAAAAAAAAATTAGATTGTCAGATTTAAAAAGTTCCTCTACATAATTGTCAGATTATAGGTCTACACGATAAGGACATCATGCTGAACCGATTGTATATAAATCTGACGCGCTCGAGTATTTCAAGGTCAGGTTTTTTTTACACTTTCAAAAATCGGCTATGAGTTTTAGTTGTGTCAAAATCGTCAGTCTTTCTAATATGACATCTTTAAGGGTTCACTTAACATTCTCCCTGAATATCTGACGCGCTCGAATAACTTTTTTTTTCTAATTTTTCCACCCCTTCGTGTGGCTACCCCCATCTAGCAAGCCGTCAGATTAATATCCCTCCGTTACTAGAAACAGGTTGGGCGTATACATTGTTAATGTCTGACGCGCTTGAGTATGTCTTTGTGACTGATTTTTTTACATTTTTGAAAATTTATACTCGCTTCCCCCACCAGTATAGGGGCATACATCATATAAACTTTTTTTCTATTTAGCATCTTATCTTCACAATCCAATAGGTCCCGACAACGCTCGAGTAACTACTCATTTAGCCTCTTGGGCTCCCCTACTATAAGTACGTCTACATCTTCAGTTTGTTCAGTTTCGATATTAACAACTTCAAATCTATAAATCAAAACTTAAAATTATATAATGTGCGGGGGTGCTTCTTTTATGAAGACAATGCCGATACTTTAATTAACTTACAAAAAAGTTGTGGGACAAAATAAAAAAAAAAAACAAAAATTTTGTTAATATCGAGGAAAGTAGCAAAGTTTGAGACGCCTTATATCGATTAGGTCTCATCGTATAGACTTGTGTAGGGGCCTATTTTAATTGATGTTATGTTTCTTTTTCATTTAATATCTGTACCTAGCTTTACTTGCAAAAAAGTTATGGGAAAAAATAAAAAAAAAATTACCTTACATTTTTTTTAATTGGATTTTTATCGCGTAGATTTTTTTAAATGAATTTTTTGGACTTTGTGAAAGACCATTTCAACAGGAAACTTTTCTATAGACATGTACTTACGAAAAATACATAGTTCCGCGTAAAACTAAAAAAGTGAATAGTGGACAAATCTACGTTAATCTCAAAAACGCACTTCTTCATTTGGTAGCACTTTCTGATTTTGTCATATTTGGAGGTCAATTGATCGTATTTCTTTTTTTCGACATAGTCAGTAGCCAATAAGACATTTCTTCAATAAATATATTAAAAATTATATAGTATTAATTTGTTGTATATTCATCGTATGAAGAAATTAAAAAGTATGAAGAAATTAAAAATAAAGTTAAGTTGAATTCATTATTAATGCCCAAAAAATAATAATAAACTCAGTACTAAATAATAAAGTCTCGCTTATTGACTGAAAGTTAAAACCAGATATAATTAGACAACAATAAATACTAGTCAATTCCATTAATTTTAAGATATATAACTCATGTTTTAGACAATGACACAAATTGAATTATTTGTACTTGTACATTTGTTCATTTTTTAAATAAGTAAATTTACCTTGAAGCTTGTAGAAATTTAGTTTGTTCGGGTGTTCGCGTAGATGATATAATAAGTGGTAAGAAAGTTTTACATTCATAAATACCTATGCATTTAGCTTTCTCATTTAATGGTGTTCTGCAATCACCTCCAAGAGTTTCTAAAACAAATAATTTAAATTTAATATATAAGTTTATAGATTCAAAATATAACTGTTATTTATTCCTACCTCTTCCAACGTTGGTGTTGGTATACTTTATCATATTAGAGGGTAGTACCTTATTATATTGCGGAGAACTCCTTAGAATATCTCAATACTATTGAAATTTATATGCAAATGGATTCAGTTAAAATTTTATTTATCCACATTTTTTTAAATACTTTCAATTTTTAGCCCCTTGTTATACACCTATCTTTGAAATATTTTAATGTGATTATTTCGGAGAAGTTTATAAAATATGCTCAAAATTAGGACTCTTATCAAGAGTTTTTTTCAAAATTTCGCTACAACACCGTTTTTATCTTGGTTTTTCTAGTTTTTAACCGCTTCACAAAAAATCTATCTTGGAAATAGTTTCAACATATATTAAAAGTTCCGCTAATTATTTGGAATATTAAAAAGATCAAATTTTTTCTGATTTTTTGCATACCCCTTATTTTGAGGTCATACAATATAAATTCAAAGTTTTTGTTCAAACTTCCATGGTTTTCCTTTTCCACTTTCACTTACGCAAGTCATATTTTTGAATTTCTACCTTTACATGTTGCCACTGGTAAAATTCTCAAATACGACACATCTAATAAATAAACAAAATTTAGACAAATAACGGCCGAAAAATGTGAATTTTACATAAAAGTAAGAAAATTTTTCAAAATGTTCTTTGGTCTTATTGATTTGTCATCTGATTTCCCTGAGACACATCATTTAACATTAGGCATAGTCACGTTGACGTGGATTTTAAATTTCATTAAGATTCAAAACTTGATGATTAAATTGCAGTTGAGCTGGATTATATCAGTTGGACCCCCATTTTCCACTTCCTCATGGAATTTAAGTTTATGTATTTTAATCAAAAGTAATCATTACCATCAATCATGTCTTAAATGGTTTTTAATAATTTTTATTTTAACATTTTTTTACAATAAATAATTAATTGTGAAAAAACCATTAAGGATGCTTTATTGAAATTTTCAGGACGTATTGTGTAATATTTATATTTTGCAAAAAAAAATATAAAATTGAGGTTCACTTATTGATTATTATGTTTTTAATTAGCTTTAATATAAAAAATAAAAATTTTAATAACTTCTCAGTCAGATAATCAAGTTTTTTTTTAGTTATATGCGTCATTAGATTAAACAATATAAATTTGTATATTGTAAAATTGCGAACGATGTCCGTACAGCGCACGAACTTGATATATAAAACTGGACTGATCATGTATAATACCTCCCTTATAATAAAAATGACGCCACCATGATCCGTGCCATTACGTGCAAATAAATGCTTTGGCAACAATGAATTCCCTAAGTTTTTATTATATTGGGGAAAGTGTATTTTTGACATTGACTGAATACTTTTCATTTTGACAATAATTTAATTTTAATTTTGTTGTTTTATGCATTTTATCACATTTTATATAACATTTTACTGAAAATTTCAAACAGGAACCTGAACTTTAAGGTTTTTTTTTGGTATTTTAAAAAATGTGATTCTTCATCGTAAAACGTGCAAATACCTCATCTGGTAAATTGAAATTTATTTAATTGGTAAGTTATAAAGCATTCAATAATAATTATATAAAATTTTACCTTAGAATCAAATTGTAAATCCAAGGGTAACAAGTTTAATCTTATGGATATGATGTATGATAATTTTTAAATGCTATCAATATTCTAGTTTTCTAACAGAAAAGAATCTTCAAATTCAAGGGCTGAAGCAAATTGGTCATGATCATAATTCTTTTATACATCAGATCAATAATTCTGTTCAAAGCATTTTTCTGGAAATAGTTTTATACAAGAAGATGAGCAAAAGGTTTGTGCTGTGCTTCTTACAAATAAACTGCCGGAAAAAAACTATGAAGCACTGTTTGATGTAAACATCTTGAAGCAACTAAACTTGTACTTAATAACATACACTGGCTCTATAAAAAAAAGTCCTGAATTAGGTGTGCATTAACCAACAACAATATCGTTTTATCATAAAGTTAATGTTCCACTGACATATAAAGGTGAACATCGAAACTGGTATGGTGTTAAAATTTAAAATGATTATACGTTTAAAAACCAATATGCCATATTAAAATAGAAATAAATGATTGCATATAATATGAAATTTTTCAATATTATTACGCATGTTTGGAAATTATATAAATTTTACTTTTATGTATTTGTTTTGTCTAAAAATAAAATAATAACCTTTTGTTTGAATATGTTATTAATTAATAAAACAAAAATTCTTGATTTTAGCTCAGATAGGAAATTTGTGTCATGAAAATCCTTTGTCAAAGTAGTGAGAAGCTGCGATTGATTACCATTTCAAAAATTCAACTCTAGGAAAGGTCAATTCCAGATCCTCAAACAGTTAAGTAAATAGAAAATTTGACCTGGTGTAAAAATTAAAAGTTGCTAGTAAATCTTTATGTATATATTTAGATTAAAAATGATTGTATTAATGTAAGAATTCTCTTGTATTCACAAGCTTTTTTATATTTAAAGTGTCTTAATAAATATTGTTTTGTTTAAAATTAAATATAAACTGCTTTAACAGTATCCCCTTTAGAGTTTAATTTTTTTTTAAATGGTTTAGTACATAATGTTACATTACTTCCTCTAAATTAAAGCTCCGTTATTATGAAGGAAATGTAACATTATTATGAATGTTGTTAACCCTGATTTCCACAATCTTTTCTAAAGCAGATATTTAAAAAAAATTAGTCTCGATTTGTTTTTGGCTCATATTTCACATTTTAGATATTTTGCTAAATAACAGTTTTATTGTAAAAAATAAAATATGTATCGCACTAAGGAAAATGCCTCCTTTTTTTTTTGGGTGTGGTTTGGTTGCTGAACGCGTGTCGAATCGAGCTTTCCGGATTTCAGTCAGTCGTCGAAAGCGCCAGACTTGTCTGATGGTGTTCCTAAAACGGCTATAGTGTGCGATATCTTCATAAAGCAGGGACTATAACAATCTTAGGCGAAGCGTTTCCAAGTATAAATTTATATCGCTAGACCGTAACGTGATGCGTGTCTGGTCCTGTAACGAGCGCTATCGTGGTTCATTTCCACCAGGTCGCTATTTGTCGTTGTTATAAGGTAGATTTAGAAAGTGAAAAGTCGTTTCTAAGTTTTTTCTACCTTATTGAACCGCAACGCAGGGGGGTGCGGTGAGAGTCCCTCCTAAACCACCCGACCAGATAGGAAATCTGGCCGCCTCACCTTTCTTCTCGCTCACCGGGGCAAAGGGGAGTGAATGATAAAAGGGGCTTTTGTTTCTTCTGTTTACTTCAGGAAATTAAAGTAAAGTTTGCTTCCAAAAATAAGCATTTGTCGGCGATGCATAAAGCATGATGAATGTTTGAGCTTGGAATGCTCCAAGGTTGAGATTCTGAAAGAAAATCAAGAATTGGGTAAACTAAGCATTACGGTGAATAACACTTAGTCAGGGGGACTTGCAAGTGTTTGAGTTTATAGGCCTTTTGTTTTTGTTTGTTTTTTCCGCAATGAAAATTTGGAAAAATTTTGTGATAAAAATTTCCGCAAAGAGAATTGTTGTACAACGTTCCGCATGAAAATTATGCATAAATCTGTATATAAAATCCGCTACAGGGATGTAAGATGATGCGCATACTGAACATTGAGAATAGAAATTATTCCGCAATGAATGTTTTTAGCGTTATTTTTACCCATGTGTTTATTAACGTAGGATGTGTGTAACTATAACTAACTGTACATATCTTTCCTTGTAATCTATTCCTAAACGTCGTAATTATAACAGTCTATTTAACTCTCGCAAGGGATACATCTTATCACTTCAATCATGTCATAAGTTGCTTTTAATTCCCGCAGTTAAAGTCGCTGAAGAGGGATGATAATAAAATCCAAAATAATATTTCAGGAACCGACCTTTTTTCCCGGGTATTCCCACAACAATCCCGAAAACAAGGCGTTTTCATGTTCTGAAATATATCGGAAAATAATTAAAACATGTAGGGGCAACAAGGAACAGATTAAAAGAAGTTTTGTGTTCAATTCCGCAAAATAAATATGGGTAATAGAACGCTGTGAAAAATGTATGGTTAACCAATGTGCTAAAACAGTACTAGTAACTGTGGACTTAGAATTTTATCTAAGCGAAAATTGAATATAATATTATAAAATAATATTATAGGAGTGTTAAAATGAATGAAAGTAAATTTGTTTTGGACAAATTTGAATGAAGTTTTCTGGAAAAATATGATATAGGAAATTATACCATATTTGTGAATTTGAGGTTATGTTTTGTTTGAGTATTAGGAAACTCATGTTTATTTCGAATTAAATCGCGAAGTTTGTGTCGGTGATCCGTAATTGCAACACCAGTTCGTGTATACAATTACGAATAACACCTGACTTTCGAACTATAGTGTCTGAGAGCCCTGTAGTTGTGAAACTTACCTAGGCGTTCGTATGCAGATACTACCTAAAGTCCAACACTATGTTTTATACAAGGGGAATTCCCAGACACCGTATTTAATCCGAGTTGTTTGCATTTCGCTTTAAAATCTTCTTGAATCTTTGGTTTTTCACTATCTTTGTGCAAGTGATAGCTACTAAACGCCCAAAGACTCCGAGAATATGATTTTAAATTTACAGAAGCGAAGACTGGACGTTCTTTGAAGACTTCGGTGCCTTCAGAAAGATCGTCGTGGTTGGTGTATGAAGGTACTGGAACTGGTAAGCGCGACGGCCGTTGCTTGTTATGCTTCTGATGGATGTTGAATCGAGAAAAGCGATGCTTGTGATCGACGGGTTTTATAGTAACTTTTAGGCCACGCCTTTAAAGTTAAAATAAACGAATGAAAATGCTGGATTTCGTTCCATAAGCACTAATGCTTTTTGGAACTGTGAATTTGAAAAGGAAATCGTGTTTGAAAATTGGTGAAATGGTGTTTTTCACGTGTAATGTGATCCATGGTAATCTGATAAATATCCGTTTTTGAAGTATTGCAAACAGATATATACAACATATGTAAACAGTCATACAGTCATAGAAAAAGCATTTTCATTTATTTATAACAACTGACATTTCATGCTTTTTATCTAAAAATAATAAAATTGTTACATATTTACGCTGTTCCAAAGAAGTTAAAAAAATTAGATTTATTGGAGTTGCTTTAAACAGAAAAATTATAATTTTGAGGAAACTAAAAGTAGAAATTCAAGTTAAATATTGTTTTACAGAAACAATTATCCTGGTCTTTTTATTGAATATACTCAATTAATCTGTCAAGTAAAACAAGGAAGAGCGATTTATTGTTTTAGATATAGTATAGAAAGAGATAGTTATTGTCTAAACCTGTTAGTTAGAATAATAGGATTGACGTTATACACGACACATTCACGCCAATGTAAGAAACTAGCAGGGAATTCAATCTTGCCATACAAATCATTGCACCTAGTGGCGACCAATAAGGGAGCGGTCAAAAATTATTTTCATGAGCAGTCCAGTTTTATATGTCATGTTCGTGGTACAGCGCTAGGCCGTATACAGTTGGGTTGGCATGAATGCCATCAAACGACATTTACAGAAACTTAAAAATAACGTTATTAAACTTTAATTTTTTTATTCTTTTAACATAATATTTTTAACAAATAGATCAACACAATAATATTTTTATTGATAAACAAAGAGAGCGAAAATAAAATGAGTCAATAAATGTAAATTTTCAAATAATGAAATACGTATTAACATTTTTATTTGAAATTAATTAAACTTCAGATATTAAACAAAAACTTAGGTTCGATTATATTCATTTGTTATTTACAGCCATATATATTAATAACAAATTAATTTCACAAGCTAGTTAAATTCATTTGTTATATCAGAGTATAAATAGAAGTTGGTAAATAATAAAGAAAATAATTTTCACTTCGATAAGTTTATTATTAATTTTATTTAATTATAGTTATAAGTTCAACTGATAACACAGGTCTACAAAAAATGGGGTCATGATTGTTGTTGGTTAACTGTGGGGTCATTTTCGAAGTAATTTGCTGCATAAAATCGGAATCCGAAATCAGAATTGTCCCATATGTCAGGATTTTTAGATATTAGATGTTAAGTAATTAAAAAATTGATTTTTTAGCTACTTTTGAAGTTATGTACAGAACCCACAAAATTTTAATTGAGGGGCCATCCATGATTGTTTTCTGTTAAGTATGAAGCAATTTTATTGGAAAACATCCGGCATATCGCGCAGTGCTAGTTTAAGGGCCAAAATTTGTTTGCTTACCTTTTTTGAGAAAAATACTCTATGGTTCAGAATGTTCAAATTTCTATTTATAAAATAAGTAAAAATTATAGTAACTTTAAATGACACTTCTTTTTTGAGAAAGTAAATTCAGATTTTAATGTGTTGTGAAACTTACTTTGCATTTTGTTACATTATGTTCTTTAGAATTACATTATTTTCTTTAATAAAAAATTTAAACTCATATTTATTCAGAATTATGAATCTCACAAATTGAAGAAGCCGGTTTTTAAATTAATAATGTCCTATTATGTTATTAATTTGATGTTATTGAGGTAAGCAAGCCGATAACAAATATTTATCATGTAAAATTTTAGCTAATTTAATTACCCAAGTTCAGGGAATTCCCTTCAGCATAGGAAATGGATGCATTTTAAAGTATTTGTTTATTAAATTAAAATATACAGGGTGAGTCAACGATTGGATGAAGTAGGTTTATGCCTTTTCGGTGAAATTAACAAAGAAACTATATTTATTGTTTGATACAGTTTATTTTTACGCAGATTTTAAAAATATTTAGAACTCTACAGGGTGAGCCAAAAAACTAGGACAGCATAAAGTTGTATTTTTTTAAATAGAACACCCTATATACGAATCGTATTTTCGATTTAGCTTATAATTTTAAATCTTTTTTATTAAGGGTCTACTATAACAAAACTTTATAGTTTCTGAGATAATTAAGTTTAAAGAAAAAAAGTCACATTTTCAAGCATCAATTCAATCCTAAATAACGTTTTCAATTTTGTGACAAATATATTCAAATTTGGAATTTAGCAAGGACAAGGACAAGTTAACATAATTTTTACCTAATATTTGCAATAAAAGCTACAGGGTGTTGAACACATCGGCTCAAATTTGAACAAGTTTAAATGAATAAATATCTTTTTTTAAATGGTACACCCTGTATATTTTCATGTTATTTAATAGAGTAATAAAAACCCTAAAAGTTTTGTTCAATATATCCTATACTTATTTATAATAGTTTTTGAGATATTTCAGTTTTTCTTATTTTCCATACTTTTTTACAGAAATAGTCTTCATTATCATAGTAGCCATGGCAAAAACAATGTAAAAGAACATTTTTGTGAGTGTCAAATTTATAACCGCAATCGCTTCTTTTGGTTTTTATGTAGTGTAGTTTGGTTTTTTTTGCATTCATCTTATATTGTAAAATGAATTTTCCAAAGAATGAGTTAATAGATATGATTTATACAATAGGAGAGGCTCAAAAAAATTGCCTTCTTGCTCAAAGAATTTACAAAATGAAGTATCCAGCCTAATACCCATACTTTTCAAAACTTAATGCAAAGATTTGATTCTTCTGGTACTGTTGATTATCCAAAACGTAAAGTGGTCAACAAACCAGTAACTAATGAAGAAAAAGAACTACAAGTATTGTTAAATGTTCAGGAAAATCCTTATATTGGTAGCCGTCAGTTAGCAGCATTATGTGAACCATCACAATCCACCGCTAATCGTACTACCAAGAAATATAGGTATCATCACATGGAATTACACCAAGAATTGCATTTACAGGATTTTGAAAGTAGTGTAAACTTTTGTCGTACAATAAATGCGGAGATTCAATTAAATCCAAATTTATTATGCAAGGTAATGTTTAGTGATGAAGCTACTTTTAGGAGTAACGGTGCCGTAAATAGACGCAACATGCATTATTATGCCACAGAAAACCCATTTTGGATTAGAGAGGTGCAACATCAAAACCACTGGTCATTAAATGTTTGGTGTGGTATTCATCATAATCGAATTATTGGACCCCACTTTTTTAATGAACCACTAAATGGCCATAGTTACCTGAACTTTCTACAAGAAGAACTACCCCAACTGCTTCAAGGTCTCAATAGGGATGAGCTCGACAGTATGTGGTTCCAGCACGATGGTGCGCCTCCGCATTACCATCGTGAAGTTCGTGCGTTTTTGGACCAACGATATCCGCAAAAATGGATTGGACGTGGGGGTTTCATTGAGTGGCCACCAAGGTCTTGCGACATCGCCCCATTAGATTTCTTCCAATAGGGTTATATTAAAAATAAGGTGTATGTTAATCCACCAACAATAGTGGAAGATATGCGAAACAGGATTAGGGATACCTGTAGAACAATAACGCCATTAATTTTGTCCAGGGTCCGAGAAAATCTGCAAAAAAGACTAAATTTGTGCATTGCACAAGAGGGTCGCTTATTCGAACACTTATTAAAAAGAAATAATTAATCTCAGTATTTAATAGGTAATTTAGTATAAAAGTAAATATGCATTTTCCTTGTCGTTATTGTTGTGTTAATTTTTTCACATTATGTTTAATTAAACTATGGCCGTTGTAATATAACGAATAATGTATTTCATCATATTTAACCACATTCTGTTTGTTTCTGTAGTTTCTTTTTATTATTTTACATGGCTACTATGATAATAAAGACTATTTCTGTAAAAAAGTATGGAAAATAAGAAAAACTGAAATATCTCAAAAACTATTATAAATAGGTATAGGATATATTGAACAAAACTTTTAGGGTTTTTATTACTCTATTAAATAACATGAAAATATGCAGGGTGTACCATTTAAAAAAAAAGATATTTATTCATTTAAACTTGTTCAAATTTGAGCCGATGTGTTCAACACCCTGTAGCTTTTATTGCAAATATTAGGTAAAAATTATGTTAACTTGTCCTTGTCCTTGCTAAATTCCAAATTTGAATATATTTGTCACAAAATTGAAAACGTTATTTAGGATTGAATTGATGCTTGAAAATGTGACTTTTTTTCTTTAAACTTAATTATCTCAGAAACTATAAAGTTTTGTTATAGTAAACCCTTAATAAAAAAGATTTAAAATTATAAGCTAAATCGAAAATACGATTCGTATATAGGGTGTTCTATTTAAAAAAATACAACTTTATGCTGTCCTAGTTTTTTGGCTCACCCTGTAGAGTCCTAAATATTTTTAAAATCTGCGTAAAAATAAACTGTATCAAACAATAAATATAGTTCCTTTGTTAATTTCACCGAAAAGGCACAAACCTACTTCATCCAATCGTTGACTCACCCTGTACAATAAATTCCAGGGTTTTGCACTGGCTAAGTTTTGTAAAGAAGGAAGAAAGAAAGATTCTATCGAGGACGTACCTAAGTCATAACAACTGAACCCGGTTATTTTTGCCCCCATTTTGTTATATCCCATTGATAAAACAGAATAAAAATGTCGCGTTGTTTTTCATACAGTATTTAACTGAAAGTAACAGCACATAAACAAGTTAATATACTAAAAAGTAAAATTATTACTTACGTGCATTAACAACGTTAAAAATTACAAAATAAAGGCCGAAAAGGATCTGGTACCACATATTAGCGAAGACCGTTCAAACAAACAAAATAGGCTCGTTTCTTCTTGCAATAAACGGCAATGAAGACAGGTTTATTTATTCATTCTGTTTCTCTGAATTTGACCTTATTGTTCTGGTAATTCCATATATAATATATTAAACTATCATTCTGTAAATCTGAATAAAATTGATATTAATTATTTTTAATATAGTGATTGTTTACTGTTATTAAATATTCTTGCATTCAAAACTACATTCCATTTATTATCTATTGATTAATTATTTATATAAAAATTTAAGAAATGTTCATAAAGTTTGCTATTTGTATACCATCATTTATAGTTTTCAAATACAATAATTCGATTTTAAAAATACAAGATTTAGTGTCGCTTCTCTGTTAAAATTTTAATTTTTCTTGCTGAGTCAGAATAAGTTGGAATTTCTATTTGGTTTTTTATTAAAAAATTTACATTCATATTTTTATAAACCATAGCCGTAGTTAATAGTTTCAATTTTCTATTTGTACTTTTAAATAAACCTACTAAATAATTTTATAAATTAATGGCAATATAAGATTTGCCATTGATTGGTTTTACAACCTTTAGGTAGGTTCTAAATTTTCGTACCAATTTTTTAAAGATCAGAGAAATATTTGTAAACTTTAAGTGGTACTTGATTTTTCCCATTGTCTTTGGGAAGAAATTCAGTCGTGCCCTGAATTCCTACCTTTATCTACATTATCTTAAATACAGGGTGGGCCAGGAATTAGTTAACATTTTAAAAAATCATTAAAAAATCTATTAGATTTACACCAAAAATTATTTATTTAGGAGACAGCTTATACACTAGAAATTACTTTTTAAAAATAATATCGTTTAAATGCCCACCGTCTCGACCTCGGCATTACTCTAAACGAGCACGAAAATTTTCGAGTACTCGCCGGGGTATTGCTGACATCTCCTCTCTTATTTTCGTCTTTAATTGGAGCAGTGTCTTTGGTTTGTGGGTATAGGCACGATGTTTCAGATATCCCCAGAGAAAAAAATCTGCTGGTGTTAGGTCAGGACTCCTAGGTGGCCACGGAATGTCGCCTCTTCGCGAAATGAGCCTTCTGGGAACATTTCTTTGATGACCGGTAGGGATTCGTTAGATGTATGGCAAGTGGCTTCATCTTGCTGAAACCATGTCTGCCGATTGTAGCCAACAAATTCCTGTAGCCGTGGTGTCAGAAATTCTTTCAACAGCTTCACATACTCGGTGGAGTTTACAGTAATCGGACGGTATCGAAAATCCTCAAAAAAATAAGGTCTAATGATTCCTGTAACTGAAATTGCTGCCAATACAGTCACCTTAGGTGAAAGAAGAGGCCTTTGATGTTTAGCTCTGGGATTTTCGCTGCTCCAATATCTGCAGTTCTGTTTATTGACGTGCCCGTTGAGATGGAAGTGGGCATCGTCAGAGAACATGATGTTGTCAAAGTTACGGAAGCGATCCAACATTGTTTGAGTATACGATTTGCTTAAAATCAAATCATTAGACTTTAATTCTTGGACTAACTTGATCTTATATGGATGTAATTTTAAATCAGATTTCAAAATGCGGCGTAAGGATGTGCGAGATATGCCTAATTCAGCGCGTTTGCGTGTCGACAAACCCGAATCTCGCCGAACCGAAGCTGATACTCTCTGCACGTTATCTTCACTCCGTGAAGTCCGGGGGCGACCGGTTTGCTTCATATTTAGCGTCGATCCCGTCTACTCAAATTTCTTTACCCATTTCTTTATTAAAACTAAGCACGGACACTTATTTAGGTCGTGTAAATGGTATTCAACGTGAAATAAACGCCGCACAATGATGAGCGTACCATTGTTTAAATAAAATTGCTTTACGCAAAAGGCACGCTGCGGTCCCGTGAACCAATCCATGTCGACTAAATTTCCAAGAACTGAGCTAGCCGTTAGACCCCTCCCCGCGCCTCGCGCCTCTTGTGTTTGAGCGGGAGATCAAACTCAAATGTAAACAAATTCCTGGCCTACCCTGTATATATATATATATATATATATATATATATATATATATATATATATATATATATATATATATATATTTTAAAAACACACGAAAGATCTTATTGAGGATAAAACAAAAATCATTTGTATTCAAAAGGTTTTTGTCTATTGAAAAATGCGAGAATAGCTTTAGGTAGACGGGTGTTTAAAGACAAGTACAAAGTTTAGTCCTAAAGAACTAGCAGATTTTGATAGATATAAAATCAGTCAATATTTTTTTAAATTATTCTGTCCTTTGCAAATGCCTTCACCAGAATTATTTAAACAAATCGAGTGGTAAACGAAATCTTTAAATTCACTGAAATGCGGGATGATATACTCCTCTTCATAATTTTTCCTCCATAATCAAAAGCCTAACAAAGGACAATTTGGTCATGTTGAAGAAAAAGAAAAGGCAAATGATATTAGATAATACTGTCACAAATCTGTTATTGAATTGGATGGACAACCAGTTGTCGTTAGTTTAGGTTAGTTCCGTTAGTTCAGGTCCAGCTTCATTCCACAATTCCAAAAGAACAACTAAGTGCAGAGCACACCTAAGTGTTTAACGCTTTAAACAGATTTTTACTCTTTAGATTGGTCCGTAGTACCTGCCTCACCAGTCTTATGAACTCGATGGTCAATTCATTCTTCATAGTTCGTTCGTCAATTCTTTGTGCCTATTTCATATCTAAGTATTTATAGGTCTCTTCTGCCTCCATCAACGCTGAACAGCATTCCTAAATCCCCAGAGAACTTCTTCATAACTTTGAGCCTTTGTTTCAGCTGACTTCTACTAGCTGTCATCAGTTTAAAATCATCCATAGAGAGAAGGTGATTTCGTCTTATCACCCCTTTATGATTGTTTTTAATACTGAAGACACTTCTAATGGAATTTAAATGACGTGATATTGGGTTCATGATAAAAGAGAATCATAATAAACTCAAAAAATCTCCTTGAAATATTTCCCTTCGTATTGTGTGTCTGTCTCGATATCTCGATGTTGCTACTGGAATGTATTTGTATTTGGATCCTAGTTCTCCCAGTTGACTTGAGGTATTCTAAAAAGGACAACATATGTACATCGACTCTATATATACTCAGTGTAGCTGCCAGGTAGTCACGTGGCATTGAGCTAGGCTTTTCGGAGTCCACGTAAGTGATGAAAAGGTTCCTTCGTTTGGTATAGGCCAGATTGCAGAAGACCGAATCCATAATAAATTGCTCCTTGTAATTTATTGCGCCTCAGGCACATATTTTTTTTTCCGAATTTCAATGATGTTGTATTAGTAATACCAATAATACTAATAATATTGACTTTTTTTCATTCAAAAATCTACAAAAGAGATTTGTATAGAGCAGCTAATCGCTTATTGAGTTTATATTTCATATAAACAACCATAATTGTTTTTTTTTCTCTAATATTGTAATGGCGTTTTAAAATCAGTATGGTATTAGTAATCTAGAAACGTATTCCTGTTACGACAGTGAAGCATCGGAGGTAGATATCCATCTTGCAGACAACCATTTGTCAAACATTCAGCGGTCAAGCGATCCCTAACGTCAGTATATACTTTAATTACCTTAAATACTTCCGGACGGTACCAGTCACGGTCGAAATATCTTTATCGGCGCCGGTAACTCTCCTCTGAACTTTAATGATTTTTGATCTTCCGGTGTTCAAGATATTCACCGATTATCACTCCCGGGCTCCACCCTCTGGATTAAAGTGGTAGAGGGCTCACTTGCATCGGGTGGCCTGTTATAGTGGAGAAACGGTAAGCCAGGGGTCATTGGCCGCGTATTAGTTAGGTGGCGGTGATAACCTCGGGGCGATAACCCTGGCCGTGATGACGGTGACAGTAGTTCTGAGCTCTTAAAGACAGACACCGGTTAGCACCTGGCAGTCAAATACATTCCTTGTCATTACGTAATTAACTAAAAAAACTGACGGCATGTAATATGTGTTTGTATAAATAACGATTGTATGGAAAGAAAGAAACCAACACTGCCCGTGCTTATTAGGATCCTCGACAGTGTTGGTAGAATGGAACAATACTGCTCATGCTTACAGGGTCCTCGACAATGTTGGCGACTAGCGGTAGTTTGTAAGGAAAGCAATGGATGAGGAAACATCATATACACACAAACTTTTCCTTACCTATAATGTTAAACCAGGAAGGTGCGTTGCGTCAGTCCGTTTGGACTCATCTTTCGGGTTGAGATCGTGAAGTTCTCCGAGAATTCGTTTTTGGAACAGAAATTCCGCTATGGTGGCGTGCAACGGCGTGAGGAAATCGTGCATACAGCACTTCGGTATATGACTCGGCATTACGATATACGGACGCTCTGAAAAACTTCGGAAAGTCTTATTTCCCGGTATGGCGCGGTAACATTAATTAGAGACCGGTAATATGAAAGCTTCAAATATTCCTTTCTCGCATGTCTAATAAATAAGATACACTTCGGTATACATAGTTATTCCCAAAAAATTCGTAACTTCGTTACAAAGCATAAGTAAAAATAGGACATTTTTTGATTAATAGGAGTTTTTGAGAAAATTGTTGGCGATAAAGATAAATATATTAATATTAATTTAAAGATAAATAAATAAATAGTCTGTCGACTCACGCTACTAGATATAGCATATCCCATTTAAAAAAAATAATATGTAAAGCGGAATGAAGATATAACATGCATAACAGTGCTGGACACCCTGTATAAAAAAAATAAATATTGGACTGTTATGAGGTAAAATGATTCCAGCTAAGACTTCTTACAATATTTAATAAAAAAAAAATAAAGAACCATGGTGTTAATATTAAAATTTAAAAGAAATTTTGATTTCGGTCAAAAATATTTGAAAATAATTTAGGAATGCCAAGGAAAAAATATTGTTGAATAAAGGATTCAATGAGACTCCATCTATGATAAAAATTAAGGTCGTTACATTTAAAAATTGTTTTGATGTACTCGTTTTTACCCCTTCAACTTTCTACCTGTACAATTATTCACTGATTTAACCACGTAACCCCCCAATTGAATACCAAATTACTAGATTAAGAAGAGAACAGGAACCTTAAAAATTTGTAGGATAAGTTGGACTTAGCTTCAGATATTTCAAGAATTTTTTTAACTGTATGCATCATCATTTTGGAACGATCTATTATCGTTAACCAATAAAATAATTTAGAAATTCAAACCTGTGCAAAGATTTTAACGTTAATAATTATAAATAATTTCTATTAACAAAATGTTACAAACACTGTTATTTTAAATTCATTGAAAAAGGATAAGCTTTTAACCCAAGGACCAAAAAATTAAATACTTAAATATAATTGTTAATGTTTTTAACCTTTCTAAGATCATTAAGTTTAATAAATAATTAAATTCAGTTTGTTGTTTTCCAAGTCTTTACTTTATTATTTAATTGTCAATAAAGTATTAAAAATTATCTTAAGATTTGCTTATGCTCGGACATTTTGATGTATCCAGGGAATATATTTTGAAACTCTGGTATATACTTCTGGATAGACAGGTCCATTACAGTTACGGACTCCGAATGAAACTACACCTTCAACCATCCATCTAGTATTATCT
This sequence comes from Diaprepes abbreviatus, assembly GCA_034092305.1. NCBI lineage: Eukaryota > Metazoa > Arthropoda > Insecta > Coleoptera > Curculionidae > Diaprepes > Diaprepes abbreviatus. The sequence continues at coordinate 14,997,374 of JASJET010000018.1, forward strand.
GTGGTAAGTGTTCTCATAAGGGGGCCACCACCGTCACCTAAAAATTTAAAAATAATTGAAACTAAACAATTAACTTCTCAATTTATTCAAAACTTTACAAATATTATAAAACTAAACTATGTTCAACGATTCTAGTTCAGGATATTTTCTCCGAACTAGTCACAATCATCCCTCCATTTTTAAATAAGTTGATCCCATTCTTTTAGTGTAAGAAGAAATCTACAACCATTTCTTTGTCTGAGTTATATGGTTAAATGGCAAAATAAACAAAATTATGAAAATTAAAAAAATAGAATTGAAAAGTTGTAGATACCTCAAAAATATTAAAGTTTGAACTAGATTTTTTAATAGACTTATGGACTAGTCATAAAATATAATTGCCTGAAATCCCTATAGCCATCAAGAGTGCTATTACACTAATTCTAGTTTAAAAGATTTGTATTCCTATATCAGGCTCAGTAATTCTTTTAATAATTGTCTTATGGAGATTGTCTCTTCAGGATTAATGTCTTTGAGAAGTCGATTCATTCTTCACGAATGACTTAGTTTCTTCCCCTCCATTTTAAAGCCTCATTCTGTGTTTAAATTTTTTATGTACTCGAATACATATCTTGTTCGTAACAGTTTTCGAACTAGCCAGGTCTAAAAATGTCTTGTACCCAACTATTAATATTATCTGAAACCATTATATCTACTTTTTCTATATATTTAATATTGATTTCTGGGATTGATTTATGTTGTAACTTATGAGTACTTCTGCAGTGTATCCGGGAAAATGTGGGAAATCTCCGGGATATGAAAAAAATACTTGAAAAAAATACCACAAGTTCATATAAAATTTTTCGTATACGCCTCGTCTTCGGATATGTAGGCTCCCAAAGAGCTGCAGTGGAATTTAGTTTTTTACACATAATTATTGAACCACCAGGTATATTTCATTTCTTTAAATGTGTATACCACGTAAGACACTTTAAATTACTATCTAAGAAAGTATTGGGAATTACTGACAGCTGCAGGGATGGTCTAGCTGTGACACTCATGACCCAATTTTTTAAGCCCTGTATGATAAGAATTTTGAACAACATTTTTTACATACCTTTAACTATTAACTAACAATTAAGTACTTTTCATTCATATCGCTAATCCAAACCGTTTTCGAAAAAACGTCATTTTATTTACACTGTTAGTCTCCTAATTTCTGTAGGATTGAATATGATAATATGATATATAAGAGAAATTTTCCTGTGTCACCATAGTTTTTTAAAAAAGTTAAACTAACTGTTCAGTTAAAAACTTTGTAAGAGGGTTCAACGACGAATTGAGGACTGCTGTACCCACACCACATTAACTCAGAATTGTTTCTTATTTAGTCAGAGTGAAACGTGATTCTCCGTGGAAGTTTCAACCTACTATCGACATAAGTGGAATACACCAAAGTTTTGAGGTGTTCTCATAGGTAAAAATCCAACGGCGTTAGATCGGAAGATCGAGGAGGTCAGGCAATTAGTGCTCTTCTACCTATCCAACGGTTCGGATAGACATTATTTAGGTGCTCTCGCACAACAACGCTGAAATTAGGTGATGCCCCATCGTGCATGTAGTACATATTTCGGCGGATTTTAAGTGGTAAGTGCTCAACGAAATCGTAAAAAGCTTTCTGCCGGAACTCTAAGTAAAGTTCTCGATTCAGTCGTGCGGGCAATACGAATAGTCCAATCAAAAAACTGCTAATGATTCCTGCCCATACATTAATTGATTGGAACTGATATTGATGATGCGAAACAAAAGTTGCATGAGGATTTTCTCTAGCCCTACATGGGAGTTGTGTAAATTTATAATACCATTTTTGGTAAACCCTGCTTAATCCGTAAAGAGAATAGTGCTAATAAAGTTTATTCCTTGCTGATCCAGTAGTCAGCTTGCAAACTGCATTCTACAGGGAAAATCTTCAGGAATCAATTGCACTTTTTTTAAATGATATGGATATAAGAGCTATTCTTAAAGAACTTCATATACTATTATTTTCGACGTATTAAACTGCATTGATAATTTTCGAGTGCTCATTGAAGCAGTATTATCTCCAGCATTTAAAATATTTTTTTGCGGCGTACTTACTGTTATATGTTAGATATTTTTGGAAAATTGAACTGTTTCAACTCAAAATATATTTTATTTTTATTCTATCTTTTTATCGCCCCTCCTATTAAAAATTTGCTGTTTCCATAGTTAATAGGTATTTAACTAAATAAGTTTTAATAGTTTATTTGACTTTTATTCGTTTGACTAGTGGTATTAGTCTTTTTATTGTCAAAGAAAATATGGCCTATCGGAATAAAATAGTTTGATCGAGCTAAGGGAATAAAAAGATTACTCTGCTTATGATGATAAGATACGGGGATATATATATATATATATATATATATATATATATATATATATATATATATATATATATAGTATAGGAATTAATTTTTCTTGAACAATTAAATATATTTTTAGTTGGTTATTTTCTTGGGAATATGGTTCATTTTATATTGAAACTACATATATAAAGTAGTCATACTTATTGTATATATATTTTTATTTTTCAGGACGTTTCGATTCTTTCGAATCTTTTTCAACTGACGGTTTCGGCGAATGCTACAAAAATGTACATTTTTAATATTATTATATATGGAATCGGAGGTTAAAAACTTACCATTAAGAACAGAGATTTTTGATTTAAACAAAAATTATTTACTTTTGAAAAGTGAATACACAAAAGAGTGAGTGATTATAATTGGTTTATGAAAATCTCTGTTCTTAATGGTAAGTTTTTAACCTCCTATTCCATATATAATAATATTAAAAATGTTCATTTTTGTAGCATTCGCCGAAACCGTCAGTTGAAAAAGATTCGAAAGAATCGAAACGTCCTGAAAAATAAAAATATATATATACAATAAGTATGACTACTTTATATATGTAGTTTCAATATAAAATGAACCATATTCCCAAGAAAATAACCAACTAAATATATATATATATATATATATATATATATATATATATATATATATATATATATATATATATAGATGCTTCTAACCAGCAATCAGCTTACCCTGGAAAGAAGCTCACTTTCAGATCAACTGCCAATAGGATATTCCATAATTTTGAAAATATGATTAATGTAAAAAAACGTACCAAAGACTGGGTGGGGCATCTGACAACAGCTACTAATATCAATAAAACCTGGAATATTATGCTAACCCTGCAAAAGTAACTACTGAATTTCGTATTAAAACGTGCTCTTGTATACGAGAATACGGAAAGATCGATCAGACGATTATGACAGATCTATGCAATTTTGTCAAGAAATATTATATATTATTAATGGCTTTGTCAACAGGCACAACTGACGATTTTGATCTAACCATAATCCTCATTTAATTATGGAACACCATATAGAAAATCCTCAATGATTAAATGTTTGGTCAGGCATCATTAGAAGCTACATTATAAGACCTTTCTTCATTCATGAAAATTTACTACTAATTTAAACTTAAATAAGCTACTCGATTTAATTAATTTAATTCATGATCAATACAACAAACTGATATTAAGAAACGACAATTGGTTTCTACAGGATGAAGCTCCAGCACATTTCGGTAGACGTATCAGAGAGTATTTAGATGAAAGGTGGATAGGTTTAAGAGAGCCCGTTGAATGACCTTTAGGCCACCCGATATAACCCCTTTTGATTTCTATCTTTTTGGCCATTTAAAGTCTACAGTCTATAGTACAAAGCCGAACACTTTAGAGGATTTCGACAACACAACATTTTAAATGCAAATATTTCACATTAATATTTGAAGAACATACTTTCCTAGTTTTTGAGAAGGCTTGGATACTGTCACGTAGCTGAAGAAAACTATTTTGAATTAATTAAATAGTTCGTAATTCAAATTATTGTTTTTTATAATTTTTCTTTTATAATTTTTATACCTTTAATTATTAATATTTTCGACATAGTAAAATTTAGTTATAAGACATTCCATAGAAAAACTAATAACAGACAGAATGTTTCATTTAAGAAAATTATAAGTGACATTGTGACTTGACAGCTGCTAAGGCCACGCATAATCACATAGAAAAATTATAGTTCTGAAGGTTGAAGAAAATCCGGATCCGCCATCACTTTTCGTTCACTTAATAAAGTCTTTCCGGAAGATTGGCCCAACCTTGCATACTATAAGCTTTTTGGTAATATCTTTTCCAATACTTTTAAATTTTTACCTTATATAACCCTTTAACCTTTTTATATAGTTTTGACAGTGTTATAAGATTTTTTTTCAAAATAAAATAGCTTTTTAACACCAAAAACAATTAACAATTTTGTAACAAATTCTAACATTTTCCTCATTTTTTACCAGCACAAATGTTTTTTCCTTTTTCTCCTAGGGTACAGATCTGGCTCTTTTGAATATTGATGTTGTGTGGACGGTAAACGTCTGCACATTTAGATTCAGCGACAACTTTAACTTCTAATTTTAGTTTTACATTGCTAACTACACCCTCTTCGGTTAGTCCCCAACCAGCTACAACCAAGTTTTCACCAGGTAAAGATTCTTCATTTGGCAGAGGAAGGCAAACTGGTTGAATAAAATCTGAAAAAACGGGTTATGTACAGGGTGAGTCAACGATTGGATGAAGTAAGTTTGTGCCTTTTCGGTGAAATTTACAAAGAAACTATATCTATTGTTTGATACAGTTTATTTTTACGCAGATTTTAAAAATATTTAGGACTCTACAGGTTGAGCCAAAAAACTAGGACAGCATAAAGTTGTATTTTTTTAAATAGAACACCCTATATACGAATCGTATTTTCGATTTAGCTTATAATTTTAAATCTTTTTTATTAAGGGTTTACTATAACAAAACTTTATAGTTTCTGAGATAATTAAGTTTAAAGAAAAAAAGTCACATTTTGAAGCATCAATTCAATCCTAAATAACGTTTTCAATTTTGTGACAAATATATTCAAATTTGGAATTTAGCAAGGCCAAGGACAAGTTAATATAATTTTTACCTAATATTTGCAATAAAAGCTACAGGGTGTTGAACACATCGGCTCAAATTTGAACAAGTTTAAATGAATAAATATCTTTTTTTTTAATGGTTTATGTTATTTAATAGAGTAATAAAAACCCTAAAAGTTTTGTTCAATATATCCTATACCTATTTATAATAGTTTTTGAGATATTTCAGTTTTTCTTATTTTCCATACTTTTTTACAGAAATAGTCTTCATTATCATAGTAGCCATGGCAAAAACAATGTAAAAGAACATTTTTCTGTGTGTCAAATTTATAACCGCAATCGCTTCTTTTGGTTTTTATGTAGTGTAGTTTGGTTTTTTTTTGCATTCATCTTATATTGTAAAATGAATTTTTCAAAGAATGAGTTAATAGATATGATTTATACAATAGGAGAGGCTCAAAAAAGTTGCCTTCTTGCTCAAAAAATTTACAAAATGAAGTATCCTGATCGACGCCAGCCTAATACCCATACTTTTCAAAACTTAATGCAAAGATTTGATTCTTCTGGTACTGTTGATTATCCAAAACGTAAAGTGGTCAACAAACCAGTAACTAATGAAGAAAAAGAACTACAAGTATTGTTAAATGTTCAGGAAAATTCTTATATTGGTAGCCGTCAGCTAATCGTTCTACCAAGAAATATAGGTATCATCCATATCACATGGAATTACACCAAGAATTGCATGGACAGGATTTTGAAAGTAGTGTAAACTTTTGTCGTACAATAAATGCGGAGATTCAATTAAATCCAAATTTATTATGCAAGGTAATGTTTAGTGATGAAGCTACTTTTAGAAGTAACGGTGCCATAAATAGACGCAACATGCATTATTATGCCACAGAAAACCCATTTTGGATTAGAGAGGTGCAACATCAAAACCACTGGTCATTAAATGTTTGGTGTGGTATTCATCATAATCGAATTATTGGACCCCACTTTTTTAATGAACCACTAAATGGCCATAGTTACCTGAACTTTCTACAAGAAGAACTACCCCAACTGCTTCAAGGTCTCGATAGGGATGAGCTCGACAGTATGTGGTTCCAGCACGATGGTGCGCCTCCGCATTACCATCGTGAAGTTCGTGCGTTTTTGGACCAACACTTATTAAAAAGAAATAATTAATCTCAGTATTTAATAGGTAATTTTTTTGTTTCAATTTAATATAAAAGTAAATATGTATTTGCCTTGTCGTTATTGTTGTGTTAATTTTTTCACATTATGTTTAATTAAACTATTGCCGTTGTAATATAACGAATAATGTATTTCATCATATTTAACCACATTCTGTTTGTTACTGTAGTTTCTTTTTATTATTTTACATGGCTACTATGATAATGAAGACTATTTCTGGAAAAAAGTATGGAAAATAAGAAAAACTGAAATATCTCAAAAACTATTATAAATAGGTATAGGATATATTGAACAAAACTTTTAGGGTTTTTATTACTCTATTAAATAACATGAAAATATAGAGGGTGTACCATTTAAAAAAAAAAGATATTTATTTATTTAAACTTGTTCAAATTTGAGCCGATGTGTTCAACACCCTGTAGCTTTTATTGCAAATATTAGGTAAAAATTATGTTAACTTGTCCTTGGCCTTGCTAAATTCCAAATTTGAATATATTTGTCACAAAATTGAAAACGTTATTTAGGATTGAATTGATGCTTGAAAATGTGACTTTTTTTCTTTAAACTTAATTATCTCAGAAACTATAAAGTTTTGTTATAGTAAACCCTTAATAAAAAAGATTTAGAATTATAAGCTAAATCGAAAATATGATTCGTATATAGGGTGTTCTATTTAAAAAAATACAACTTTATGCTGTCCTAGTTTTTTGGCTCAACCTGTAGAGTCCTAAATATTTTTAAAATCTGCGTAGAAATAAACTGTATCAAACAATAAATATAGTTTCTTTGTAAATTTCACCGAAAAGGCACAAACCTACTTCATCCAATCGTTGACTCACCCTGTACAAATTATTTTAAAATTACCCTCTTAGGTTTTGTGCACTGTTCTGTTTTTTACCATTTTCAACGTATTTTCAAACTTTTGATTATATCATTACAGTACTCGATAAATTAAAATATTTCTTTTGTTTTGTAATATAGTTCGAGATCTTTGGTACATATTAGTATATTTTGGTTCATCGAGAGCCTTAATATAGAAATATAAATGTTAAGATATCATAAAAGGTATTCTTTCTGACAAATTATTCATAAGACTGACGAGAAAAATTTTTATAGAAATGTTAAATTATAAACAGAAAATAAAGAGCAAAAAAATGGCATAAATAAAAACTTTTTACATTTACGTCTGAAGTGGCGAAAAACAGCCGATTTTTTGCCCATCTCCTTTTTAATTTTAGTAAAAGCTATAGCGGGATAAGATGGTCAAATGTGCATCCAAGCGATTCACTACGGCCAATAGCGCGTTCAATCTTGTTCTCTAGGTACCATCTCCCCTTCGAAGGTTGACAATCATTAGGGCGATTCTCACTTTTGAGATTGCAGCTCTAAACAGTTTATTGTTACTGCAACCAAACCACTCCCTAAAGTTTTTCAGCCATGAGTTTCTTCTCCTTCCTATTGATCTCCTTCCTTGTATTTTTCCCTGCATAATAATCTGTAGTATTTGATATTTTTCTCCTCTCGTGACATGTATGCTCTTACTCTTTCAATAAGTTGATTCTTGACGCATATCCTACGAATGTCAGCATATATTTTGTTTTGTTTATGTTCAGTGATAGTCCATATTCATCGCTTACTGTGACCATTTTATTAATTAGCGTCTGTAGGTCTTCATGTGTTCCAGCTAAAAGAACCATATCGTCGGCGTACTTCAGATTATTTATTGTCATTTCATTAATTTTAAAGCCCATGTCCAGATCACCAAATTTACTATATCTTCCCAGTAGAGATTAAAGAGAACTGATGAAAGTATACACCCTTGACAAACACCTTTCTGTATTTCTGTTTCTTCTGATGTTATGTCATATATTTGAATTGCTGCTTTTTGGCAATAGTATAGGTTTGAAATTATTTTTATGTCTCTGATGTCTATTCTTCTCTTTAATAATGTTTCGATACGTTGGTCATGTTTAACTTTATTGTAGTCTATAAAGCATGTGTGTAGGTCTTGATTCATATCTAGGCATCTTTGTGACAGGACAGTGCAAATATTGGCTCTCTTGTCCCTAGGCCTTTACGGAATCCAAATTGTGTATCGCCGATGTATATCTAATTCTTTGAATATTCTTTTATGGACCACCCTAAACAGGATTTTCAGAGTGTAAACCATCCAGGCGCGGATCCAAGGGGGGGGGGGGGGCTGTGGGGGCGATCGCCCCCCCCCCCCCCCAAGAGCTTTGAGTTTAGGAAAATGCACCCGATTTTTCCTCTTATACTATAGTTTATTCAAGAACTAGAGAGAGTAATAAATCATTTTTTACCCTTTTTCTCTTCGCAAACTACCTGTGTTCTTTAGTCCGGTGTTTTTAGCAAAATTTGTTAGACACATATATTTTTCATAGGAATGGGTTAGACATTTTATAATCAAAAATACCGGTCTATAATAATAGACTAAAACGTAGGATTATTCTCTCAAAAAATTCTAAGTTATAATTTAAATACTTACAAAATATCCATTGTCAAAAATATAAAAAGTTAAAGATATATAAAAAAATAAATTCGTCCATATAATAATAAAATATTTTTTGGGTTATCGGTCATTTTATTATTAATTAAAAACATTTTTAGGGTATTTGACGTTTCAGTTTATTTATTTTTTAAACCATCTGCAGAATTACAATTAAACGCTAAAAAGGGATTCAAATGTAATTACTTTTTTATGTTGTCATTAAAATTGGACCTACTTATTTTTATTTCTATTGTACTGATATTTTAATTTAATTTACTTTAATATATTAAAATACGATAGCCCCAAAAAAATAAGATAAACATGTTAATTCTACACGCTTAAGAAAAAGACACAAACACAGTAATAAAATAATAAAAAACTTTTGGCTAATTAGAATTAAATATATATGAAATTAAAGAATATAAAAAAATAAAAAACCATAAACAACAACAAAATACAAAAAAAAACAAAATTTAAATAATAAATTGTGTTTACACTAGTAAACATTACGTATCTAATACCTAATCAAAGTCAGTGAAACTATCTTCGCTAAAATTAATTATAATTGGTTCCTCTATCTCACCGATTATGAGATCGAGTTCTCACATTTTGTTTTATTCTGTTATTATATGGATTTTTCCCATTTTTCCGCAGTAACTTTATTCAAAAAAATCTTTCAAAAGTTAAGTTAAATTACTAATTTTATTAATTGTGTTATTTCTAGCAATTTTACGTTTTACTTGAAAGAGATATTTACGTCTCCAACGGACAGTTTCCGGACGATTTATAAGAACAGATTTTCTATCAGGTTTTTCCCAGCAAAAATTAAGTTCTCTGGGCAATTTCCAGAGATTAGTTCTTTTAATTTCAGGTAAATCGCGATCTTCAATGATTTTAGTTAGAATTTTGTAGATGGTTGATATCTGCTTCTCATAATAAAATGTATATACAACCCCTTTAATTGCAGTTTTCATCTCTTCTTCCAACGAGGTTTTTCTTCTGCCTGTGATCGAATATGGCTTAGGAGTACTAACAATTCCAGTCGTTTTTTCTCCTTCAGTATTCGGTACATAGTAAATTTTCCAACTCCTGTCATGTTGGAACATATCTCAACAGAGCTTTTAACTTTATTATCTAGATATTGATATCTTAAGGCATCATAAACATTCATCGTAATAAGTTTTTCGTTGAGGAAAAAATGCCCTGGTTTAACGATTTTGAAATAAATATAGATGTGGAAGCCATATTTTTTGGGTATCTCACTAATCTCAAATAATATATAAAAACAGGCACATACAAGATAAATCACTAAGGACACACTGTAAGGTGTACTTTGCTCACTGACAGAAATTAAATTAAACTATCAGAAATTCTATGTTGCAATAAATTTATAAAATATATTTAAATATAATGAAATATAATTAGATTTACGGCAGTTCTCAGTTACCTGCGGCACTGGAGCAGGTACGTTAGAGGTTTCGGTAACAGTTTTATTACTCTCTCTAGTACTTGAATAGAGTATAGGAGTCTGTATGCTTGCGATCGCCCCCCCCCCCTCCCAAAAGCTTTGAGTTCAGGAAAATAGAACCCATTCTGCCTTTTATATTAGGAATGAGTATGCTGCTTGCACCCTCCCCCCCCCCCCCCCCGTTGACAAGTTGTTTTTCTTGCCATACTGTACTTTTGTGATATCACCGCCCCCCCCCAAAGAGAGAGGCTGGATCCGCCCCTGAAACCATCAGGCTTATTGTCGGATAGTCAGAGCAATGCTTGGCATTTTTCTATTTTGGGATGATTATAAAAGTTGATAATAACTATTCTTTTGGTATTATTCCTGTTCTATATATCGTGTTGATTAATTCTACCAAAATATGAATCTGATCCTCTTTCAACTACCAGTTTAAGAATTTCCACTGGCAGTTGGTCTGAACATGGAGCTTTTCCGTTCACTTCGTCTTTAATAATGTCCGGACCTATCTCCCCTTCTATATTTTCAGGATTGGTTTGTCGTCTCTCATCTTCAAAGAGTTCTGTAATGTATTTCTTCCATGTTCCCAATTTTTGTTCTATCTCCATGACTATCTTTCCGTTGTTATACAGTATATTGAGTTGCTTTTGTTTACTGGTGCCCGCGACTTCTTGGACTTTTTTATGTACGTTGAAAGAGTTATGCTTTGCTTGTAATTCCTCAGTTTCCTCACGCGATAAATGAACAATGTTAAAACATGCCCCTGTGTAAATTTTCAGCCCCCTATAGGATCTTAACCGGTCTAAAGAGGTTACGTTCACTTTTTTTGCGCTTTATTTTTTGCGGGCGCAATTTTGCACCAAAAAATCTAAAAAAAAAAATTCACAGAGATTTCTTGGCCAACTTTAAAATAATGGTTTTTGTTCTTTCGAATGCCGTTATTCCATAATAACGATTTTTTTGGTGAAACACCTTCAGCAATTCAAAAAACCCTTTTTTTTGGCATTTTCATCAGTTATTTGGGACATAACTTCAAATGCTAATAGCTAAATAGGTGCCAATACACATAGTTATGCTTTAGATCTCATTTTCAAGGAAAAACCGTCTATGAGAATCGAGATTTACGTCACCGAGAATCGCAACGCCCCTTAAAAACCTAGGTATAGGAAATTTCATGTAGAAATGCGAAATACTTTCAATAGAAATGAGAATAACTATATATAATGAACGACTAAATATTTTTTTTTACAAAATAAAGTGTGATTATGTATTACTGAATCTATATGTATTAAAATTACAATGATAGAAGTTCTATATAGAATATTATAAGAAAACATTCAATATATTTTTAATCTTCGTCACTATCTTCCTCTATTAGTGGATCAATATCCGTTGTAGAAAATACGTCAAAAAGAATTTCAGCTGGTCAAATAATATTCGACTTATATCTAGCATTACAAAGGTAATATATGTCTATTACAATGTGGGAACAGGAGCCGATAGTCCTTAGTCTATTTGCACAGTAGCAGGCATAACGTAAAATACCGCTGTAGCCAAGAAAATCAGGTATACAAATAACATTTATAAGTTTTTATTCATATGGCTGGACCTTATTAAAACTCTAATAATGTTAGGTTTCTTTTTAACGTACTCCAAATTGATATTATTAGGATTGTCCAATAACTCAGCCAAATAACATATGGCCTAACCTAACTGCTAGGTATCTGAAAACAATATCCTTAGGTCTCCTTCAGTCCTTTCTGGAAAAATCACTAATTTCTTGCGATGTTAATTTGGTTGTTGTAGTACTCCATCTAGACTACCTTGAAATCTCAGCTTCTTTTGCTAAAGTATTTTCCTCTGTATTGGATTTCAACATTCTTTCTATGATTACGTCTTGTAATCCATCTTCACATTTATCACTATATAAACGCTTTTCGAAGCTATTGTTTGAAAAACATGCAATCCTACAATAAAGACCAGCCTTTGCTAAAAGTTCATTAGCTATTGATGGAGAATTTCATGGACGGCTTCAACTACTCGTCTTAATTTCGTAACGTAACCAGATCGATTAGCTTCAGTCGTATTTACGTTTGGTCTCTTTCCTTTCAAGGCAGGTATGAGGACCTTAAAACCTAGTGCTTCTAAATAAGACACTAAGTGTCTGAAACCTATATTTACAATATCAACATCACCTGTTCTCATGATATTTCTTGTATCATCCGGATCTTCCATTACTTTCTTCATGATACTTGTACCATTTTCAGTACCTATAAACCATCCAGGAAGATCTACAACAAACCTATCAGTAGTGCAAATGGTGAAAAGTTTACATAAATGTTTCTTTTGACCTGAATATGACTTTCTTTGGTACTTTTAAATAGCGAAAAATGTGATTGATAGATATGCAATTAATTACATACGTTTGCCAAAAAATGTTAAAATTCTACATTAATTTTCTTTATCCCTGAAATTTTTTAAGGCGCGTCGTGATTTTCGATGTCATAAATCTTGAATTTCAGAGGCTGTTTTCCCTTGAAAATAAGTTCTAGAGCATAACAAGTATATTGACATTCATTTAGTTATTTGTCTTTGAGGTTATGTCCCAAAAAACTGATGTTCCACCAAAGAAATCATTATTCCATGAGCGGCTGTATATCTAATTTTTTGAATATTCTATTATGGACCACCCTAAACAGGATTTTCAGAGTGTAAACCAACAGGCTTATTGTCGGACAGTCAGAGCAATGCTTGGCATTTTTCTATTTTGGGATGACTATAAAAGTTGATAATAACCATTTTTTTGGTATAATTCCTGTTCAATATATCGTGTTGAATAATTCTACCAAAATATGAATCTGATCCTCTTTCAACTACCAGTTTAAGAATTTCCACTGGCAGTTGGTCTGAACATGGAGCTTTTCCGTTCACTTCGTCTTTAATAATGTCCGGGCCTATCTCCCCTTCTATATTTTCAAGATTGGTTTGTCGTCTCTCATCTTCAAAGAGTTCTGTAATGTATTTCTTCCACCAAAGAAATCATTATTCCATGAGCGGCTTTCGAAAGAACGAAAAAAAATATCCAAAAAAGTCATAATTTTGAAGTTGGCCAAAAATTATAAACCTAACCTGAATAAGGGTTGAAATAATTAAAAATATTTTCTTGGGCACGATTTTTTCTCGAAAAATCGGAAATAAATTGTAATTGTTTGTAACCAAAAAATACAACTCTGAATTTTTTCAGATTTTTTGATGCAAAATTCCGCCCGTAAAAAAATAAAGTCGAAAAATATGGCGATAACCTCTTTAGACCGTTTCCTATCAAACAACTGACTTGCCGTCACTAAAAAATGACCAGTCATGTAACCTTCGATCGTCGATATCTCAAAATCTATGGGTTTTGGAACTTTGTGGCCATAAACATTTTTGATCAGAAAGTCATGGACTACAACATACTATATTTTCAGCCAATTCTATGGCGCTATGAAATCTCATGTATTGTGTGTGTGGTCCTTTTTATTGTTGGCCTGTCGTTCCTTAAACAAGCATCAAATTTTTTGGACCAGTTCTAAGCATCGATGAAGTGTAAAGGGGGGCTACGACTAATCTTAGAACGTAATTAAATATTTAATTTCGATTATCTCAGAAACAGCTGCTCAAAGCGACATCAACTAGATATAACTCTTTTGGATAAAAGATGTCAAGGAATAAGAGTTTTTAATTAGAACTTTAATATACCGATGCAGAAAAAAGTTATGAAGTATTAGATGCAGGCAATATCCTCCTGGGGATGCATTGTGCAATGTACATCGAAATTGTAATAGGATCTTGATTTCCGATCATAAAAAAAAAATTGTGTAAACCAAGCTATTATTAAGATAAATATTCGTAAAAAACTCAAGAGAAAATTATAGCTTTGACACCATGTATTCCGAAAACTATCAACTTTTGGACCAAAATAAATTGGGTTAGATTCTTCTATTTTAGCCTCAGCGTTAGCGTTTTGCTCCGACTTTTTAGAGATACCCCGGATATTACGTAAATTCTAAGGATATAAGGAACTGTTAAACATTTTTGCTTACCTGAATATTTTACTTCTGATGCGAGTCGTACCAATGCAATGTCATTTTTTTTTTCATTTTCAGTATAACCTGGATGAGGTATAATTTCGTCTATAGCAACATTAACTTCTTCCTGATTACAAGAACGTATACCCTTATTCACAACACAGTCTCTTCCAGGACTACTTGTGTCGTATTCTCCCAAACGAATATTTACTCTACAATTAAAAGCATGATTATAAAGTATCTAGAAAATTATTATTTTAATTATGGGACATTTATGGACGTTTATCTCTAATTTAATAGATGAAACGTATTATACTGATAACATACTTTCCAAAATTGAATGAGTATGATACATTCAAGTTTATTAATGAGATATGTAATGGCGTACCCTATCAAGAACTGTACTAACAAACCAAGATCTATAAAGTGGTGGATCTATCCTTAAAGGACAAAATACTAAATGTGAAAGTGAGGGAAAGAAGTGAAATACTTTATATCCATCGCCCAGGAAAAAGAAAACTGGAAGTTATTACGGAAGACTTTAGTTCAGGATTGAATATATACGTAGCGTTTTCATGATGATGAAAATATTTTGTAAATTTTATATCATACATTTTTGAATTATTAAATAAACAAAATATTAAAAACACTTACAATTGTAAAGGTCTTTTACCACTCACTCCTAAAACACAACGCGCTGTAGATAAAATATATCTTGTATTAATTAGGGATCCTCCACATCGAAACAGTCGGTATCCAGAATACGTAGAAAATTGCATAACTGCCATCCAGGGAAACTCGTCGAGAGCAGTTGTTTGGTCGCCGAAAATTCTATTTATAAACTGAAATTATAGAAAATATCTGTAGCTATTAAGAAAAATAAAACAATCCATCTGTTTTATTATTGATATTTTGATACAATATTTTATTTAGTCAATAATAGGAAAGTTATAACTTTCATAATTACAACTTAAAATAATAATATCCATTATTTAGGAAATATGTGTCTTAAAATTATTATGCAGATGAAATATATGCCCGATATTTATCAAATTTCTCAGAAAATTTGGAAACATAATTTAAAATGCTAAAATAATAATAGCCTTTTCATTAAGCATAAAAAAATATTATTGCAGCAACGTACGTTAATCCTAATATTATAGAGCCTCTAACTTTGTGCTAAATATAAATATAGTTTAAAAAAAGGACCCAGTCGGGCTAAAAATTGGACATATTTAATTGTCCGGAAAGAAAAAAATTTTCGATGTCTTTTCAGAAAAATATCTTTTTTTATTAACTTGTTCATTTATGTTCTTAAGAATAAGATATACTTGGTGAGTATAAAAAATATTTATGATTTTTGTATTTCTCTTAATAGACCATACACATAAGCTCTGAATGGCTGACAGAGCTTGCATCCCCCCTAATGCCTTGATATAAATCCGGTCCTAGTTATAATTGAATTAAAAATTTTTATTAAACATTATCAGCCGGATTCACTAACGTGATTTAAATTTAAAACCACCCTAAATTGACAGCAGAGGGCTTAAACTGACAAAAAAAATAATAAGTCAAGCAAGTTTTAAACCCTGAAAATACAAGAATAATAAAATCATTTTATTTTACTACTGAATCGGCAAACATGGATAACTTTATATATTTTCGGGATACAACTATTTCTTTTACATATTGCAAAGCTTTATTGTAAGATTCTTATCCTTAATATCCCTATATAAGCGTTTATTTGTTGACATATGTAATATAAATTATGACAATATCATAAGCAAAACAAAGTTGGCCGACTATAAGATTTAAATGTCATGGCAATTAGATCGGGTTTAAATCTTATATCTTCTTTGTGAATTTGGCTGTAAATTACTAAACGACTTCGCCATTTGTTATGGAGAATTTCTGTTCATAAGAAATTTTATATTATAATTATTATATATTGCCCAAAATGCACATGACCATTTATTATTTTATCATAGTTTCTAAACATTCTGTTTAAAATGTTAGTAACCTGTTTTAAGCTTCAAACTGACGTGAATCATTATTTTAAAAATAACAAAAACAACAATACCTGAAATCCACAGTTTTCTCTATCTGGAATTAATGGATTGGGAGTAAAAGGAACGTTTGAATCTCCAGAATTAGTGTCAACAACGTTGCTTATTTTGGTACCGCAACAAACATATAGTACGTTTGATAAATCAAATCCACAGCTAATAAAGAATTGAACTATTATAATAGTACATAAGTATGGAATGGTAATGTTGGACTAATATAGTAATATAAAATTTTAAAAAAAGTACCATTTAGGCATAGAAAATATTTAGTCGTGAATTAACTAAATTTAAGTATGCAGTTGAAAACATTTTCTCGAAATATTATTAGCCGATATTGCAAGATGTTTCCTTGTTTTCAAAATTATATTTCTTCGAAATAATTTTTATGCTAACTAACAAAATTCCGTCTTTTTCAGGTGTTTTTTTAGAAAGGAAAAACTGAATCTTTCAATAATTGTTATTCCAAATAGATTCAATAGATAATATGAATTTCTGATTTTAAGTATTGGCTAGCAAAGTTTCGGAAATATTTTTCTCGCATACAAGAAGTTTTCCGTCCTAATCATTTAGAGAATATTGAGAAACAGTTTATCAATAAAGTTAATAAATAATGTTGCCAATTAACCAAAAATATTAGGGTGACATATCTTTTAGATATCTCTCTAAGTTAAGTTTAGCTAAAAAAAACGTACAGGACCCTAAATGTAAGATATTTCCAAGAGCAGTATATTAGGTAGTGGTTTGTCTTGAGACCGAAACTGATTTTTTAACCATCTGAAATCTAGACTAGAAGTATTGTGATATTGTAGAGTATTGTTGCTAGATGCTTGGATATCAAAGAAGTAGAGAAAAGATTGAGAACTTTTACTATGTTTCCAGAGGTAATATAAAACTGGGTCTGTATGTATGTGAAGATGGAAATGTGTGCACAGCGGTCTAAAAGATCTGCTGTGCCCCGTTTTTGGTGCTAACTCGGCGGAGACTCCTTGCCGACTAAAGCAGGTCCTCCAATCCTATTTAGCTGAAGAAACTCAGAATGTGGGATGGCTTTAGATTAAGTAGATCTCCATCTTCTAATTGATACGTTCTCAAGTATCTCATTCAAGGGTTTTGCAAGACGACTCATTCTAAAAGATTGTGGATAAAGTTTTCGTTCTCTTTCTGGTAAATCCATTTTTTTCATGTTCCTTAAATTTCATCTGATCATAGTTTCCCAAAAGTATCTTCGCTCGTTTTCTTCCTAGTAAATTTGTCCAATAATTTGAATTCCTATTCTGCTCTTTTCTTTTCAGTTCTTTCAGTATTGCATTATTTTCTAATTCCGCAGAAAGGTCAGGTTAGGTCCCTTTTTTGCTAGTTTGTTTACAGTTTCATTTCGTTCCACTCCCATATGTCCAAGCACCAACAGGAGGATAATCGTGTTGTTCTTACCTAGTTCGTTTAGTTATTCTAAGCATTCTTATACTATCTTGGAGTTGATTATATCAAAACACTCATTGATGACTGTTTAACTGTTGATGATTTCTTGTCAACGATAGTTTTTTTCACTTATTTAACGTTTCCTAATAGCGTAAATTTTTGCTTAGTGATTTTTCCATACTTTCGAAATGTTTAATTATACTTCTAGTTCACTTACGTGTGTTGCTTTAGAATTGTCTATATACCATTTAAAGAAGTTTCTGTTGAATTTCTCAATGATACCCCTGTCCCTTTACTTTTACGACTTAATCTCGTGTTAAAGTCTTTCGTGAAAGTGAACTTATTTTATATTTTATCTTAAAAAATATCCCATAAAAAAATCTGGTGGAGTTAAATCCGGAGATCTCGGGGGCCTATTTTGAAATCCGTCTCTTCCAATTCACCTGTTTCGAAAGTTTACATTTAAAAATTGCCGAGCCTCACAATGATAATAAGGCGAAGCTCCGTCCAGTTGAAGCCACATAGTTGTTTTAATATTTAAGAGGACATTTTTCTAATAACACTAAAAGTTAGTGTAAAAGAAAATCGTGAAACATCAAACCATTTAAAAGTCATTCAAAAAAGTAGGGTCCGGTGAAGTATGGACCCAGTATTCTTCCATACACATTAACCGACCACCTATTCTGGTTTCTCAAAACTCTGTATTCATGCGGATTTAAATCAGAATAGTAACGGAAGTTGGGTCTATGCACGAAACCATTGTTATGAGAAGTAGATTCATCAGTAAACAATACATTATCAAAAACGTGTTCATTTTCTGCCACTCTATCTAACACCCACAAACAGAATTGGTTGGCGTATGGTTCAAATACCATTGATATTGAAATATATAACGCATGTTTTAGACATTGGCATAAATTAAATTATTAGTGGATAATAGTTCAGTCTTCAGTTTTTTATTGATTTTACTTTTACATTTATTCATGTTTTAAATAAGTAAATTTACCTTGAAGCTTGCAGAAATTTCGTTTGTTCGGGTGTTCGCGTAGATGATATAATAAGTGGTAAGAAAATTTTACATTCATAAATACCTATGCATTTAGCTTCTTCATTTAATGGTGTTCTGCAATCACCTCCAAGAATTTCTAAAACAAATAATTTAAATTTAATATATAAGTTTATATATTCAAAATTTAACTCTTATTTATTCATACCTCTTTCAACGTTGAAGGTTATTATCAAAGACACACATAAAATCAGATGTTTGTATTCATAGGGTTTTTAGTATTTGTTTTTAAAGTCATCGGACATATTACTGAAGTCCAATATACCAGATGTGATACTTTTACATGATCATCACTACATAGTATAAAACAAAGTTGCTTTCTCTGTCCCTATGTCCCTTTGTATGCTTAAATCTTTAAAACTACGCACCGGATTTTGATGCGGTTTTTTCAATAGATAGAGTGATTCAAGAGGAAGGTTTATATGTATAATAACATCCATTAAATAGTGGAGAAATACTGTTATTTTTGAGGTTTCTAATGTGATGTCGTTAATTATCATATTTTTTTCCGCTTACATTGCAAACGCAGGCTGAACCCTACGAGATTTATCAAAATAATGTACTAATTATTTTTACACATTGAAAAGGTCTACAGAAAACTCCGCGATGGTATATGTCTATCTCTCATGGATATCCCACAATAACATTTTTTTGTCATTTACTTTTTACGACAAATAATGGCAAATTTTGAAGCGATTTTAACCAATACAGCATTAATCCTTATCCAATTAAATAGCTTAAATACATTGTTGATTTAATATAGATCTATATGGTCCTTTACAGCACAAGATTTAAATGAATATTTTCGAAGATATTACAGATTTAAAATTGCGGGAAGTAGCGCTTGCGGCGGTACTGGCCGACCGGGGCGGCGGCAGCGTGCCTATAAATAGCGCGTCGGAGGCCGATGTAATAATTGTTGTAAAAATAAAATAAATAGTCACACTTTTTCTGTTGTGTATTTAGTATTAGCATTGCACCCGTGCGAAGCCGGAGCGGGTCGCTAGTAATATATAAAGTGAATCCACAGATGGAAGCATAATATTTAGGTCATCACCTGATATAAAAACGACGGATGGTAAAAAGTCATTGAATTGGTTAAACATTAAAATCCGAATTACCAATAACTATATTTAAACATTTCTTTTGCTTTTTGAAAGAAAGTATGTCCTTTATAATGCAGATGATTATACTAATGAACAGTGACTTTAAAGTAAAATTATTGCATATAGCTGATATCTATTAGAAAACATCTTCGCAGGCACTAATAGCCATTCCTTCCAGAAGTATTTTAAGCATTAAGAGACGAGATTTCTTTTCTGACTTCCTTCCTATTTGAGTATAATTTTTAATACGGGTTTCAACAATTTTAATTGACTTTATTCTGTTTACGCCTAAAATAACCTACCAGGAATTTATTAAAAAAAAAAAGAAATTAACTTTCGAAATAAGTAGAGTATACCAGTTTAAAAATCAAAAACTTTACACAATGTAGCATTCCGCATTTAAGTTTTTCAAGTTAGCCTAAAAATTTCAATTTTTGTTATTTCTGAACTAATCTTTAGTTGAAATGTAAATAAAGGCATTGCCAGTCGATCCCTTACAAAAATTTCTTTATTTTGGTCCTAAATAATTTCTTGCTTTTAAGGAAAGTGATATTTTTTTCAAACTTTTTAATTTCGCATCTGAAATATCCTAAGATTACCACAGGCTGACAAAATTTTTAACCAGAAATGGATCTATACTTTTCCGAAGACTTTTGACGCTCTAAATCCAAATCCGGAACCCAAATTGCTTTAGCGCATCATGTTTTCGAGATAATTTTACTTAAAACTGCAAAAAACAGCATTTTAGGCAATATTTGAGGTTGCTTTTTAACGCTATGTGACGTTCCTTCACAAAACTAAATATAACATTTTAATAGTTCATACATATTTTTTCTCGCCGAGATATCTACTATAAAAAATACCAAATATCATCATGCTAGGTCCAGGTTATGTGTTTGGGAGTCTGGGTTTGTGAGCAATCTCACTTCGCTCGCCTGTCTGTTGCATTGGGAACGTTGCGCTCGCTGCGCCCGGGTTATGTATGTTTAGGAGCCTTGGTATTAGAGAAAATTCATTTCGTTACTCTGCAGAATGGTATTCAATTTTCATGTAATGACGAAAACACTAAACTTGAAATTTTCAGCAGTAGATATCTCGACGAGAAAAAAAAGGTCTTGGGAAAACTATTTTGAAGGGGAAGTGTAGTACTTTAAGATGTTATATTGCGTTTTGAGAAAAAAACATCATACAGTGTTAAAAAGTAACCTAAAATATGCCGTTTTTTCCAGTTTTAAGTTATATTGTCTCGAAAACTTAACGTGCTGAAGCTATTCTAGTTCCGGATCTGGATTCAGAGCGTCAAAACCCTACGAAAAAGATAGTCCGATTTCTGGTTTAGAAATAAGGTCTAATTTTGTCGGCCTGCGTTATTGTTCGCTAAACCAAAAACCCTTCGAATAATTTGAATACAAATTATTGGGGAGAAATTTGTTGAAATTCCAAATGGTAAATTCAAAATGGCAAACCAAAAATTTAAAACTTCCTAAATCCAAAAAAGAGCTCAGGGTATATTATCAGTATTAGTCCCAGACAACTATTTTCAAAATTGCTAACATATTATGGCACACAAAAAATAAGGAAACTTACAAATTTTCGGGAAAGTAAGGATTGTGGAAAAAATGTTAAAATCAAATGTTGCCTCCTTCAAAATTATTTAGAGGTATGTATACCGGGTGTCAACGAATCTATTAGACAAATCATAATTTCTAGAGTATTATGTATATCAAAATGAGAATTGGTACAGGTAAATGGTATGTGAAGGGGAACGTTTTCACATATTTTCCACTTTTCGGCCACTTCCGGTTTCACCGGAAATGGCCCCGGTTTTGAATTTTTAAATAGAATACCCTGTATATTTTAACATTTTTGAATTTCTGAGACAATTCTAGATCAGAATGTGACATTGTAAAAACTTTTTACGTCTACTTCATTTTTTTAGAGCCACTTTTAAAATTGCATCTAGGTGGCCATGATCGGACGCAAACTAATCTAAGGGCCTTAGGTGATGTCAAAAAAATACAATCGCAAAGTTTTATTTACTAGTATGAAAGACACGAATAAGACAAGTTGACAAAATTACGTTTTCATTTCTAACTATTAATTTTCAAATGGCGACCACTTTTTGACAACTACTTTTCGAAAAAAGCATTCTTTGACGAATCTAACGGTACTAATTTATTTGCGATTGGATTAGACATAAGAACAGAAATTAAATATTATTAAGCAAAATACTGGATAATTTATTTACCTATGACAAGTGCGCCATGGACAGCCATGATGCATAATAATTTGCAACTGTTTTTATCAAGTCTTCTTTGGAAAACAAAGCACTCACTTAAGTAGATAATGACAGTGACATACGCTCTAAGAATAGACGTAAAAGTTTCTTAATTTTCGTTAAGTTTAGTTTAAATTTTCGTTAAAATAATGTATATTCAAAGTGAAAAAGTGGATATGTTATTAATATTTGGAGAGTGTCATAGAAATTCAAGGAATGCTGCCGAGTTGTATGCTCATAGATATCCGAATCGGCAACATCCAGCCCATCAGTATTTTCCGTATGTCGAGACTCGTTTTAGGCAAATAGGAAATCAAGAGGCGGAACAGAGGTTTATCATAAATGTAGAGACTGAGATTAACGTACTTACTATGGTTGAGGTTGATAAAACAGTTTCGCTAAGAAAAATTAGTCAAGAACTGCAGATAAGTTATGAATCAGCAAGAAAAATACTGAAAAAGCATGGATATCGAGCATTTAAATATCAGTTACATCAACATTTGTATACTGAGGATGGCGATAGACGGGTAGTGTTTTGTGATTGGCTGCTTTAAAATCATAGAGTTAACCCAAATTTTATCGATTTTATTCTATTTTCCGACGAATCCCGATTTACAAATAATGGTATGTTCAATAAGCAAAATACTCGGTACTGGGCCCAACAAAATCAACATAAAATGAGAGAGGGTAATTTTCAAGAAAGATTTGGCGTCAATGTCTGGGCTGGTATCGTTGGAAACAGAATAATTGGGCCAATATTGTTTCAAGGTCA
Source organism: Diaprepes abbreviatus (assembly GCA_034092305.1). Classification (NCBI taxonomy): domain Eukaryota; kingdom Metazoa; phylum Arthropoda; class Insecta; order Coleoptera; family Curculionidae; genus Diaprepes; species Diaprepes abbreviatus. The sequence continues at coordinate 15,020,340 of JASJET010000018.1, forward strand.
GTTAACAGGGGTTAGATATTTAAGTTTTCTTCAAAATGAAATCGATAATCATTTCAATGATATACCTTTAGCAGTTTTACGGCGAATTTACTTTCAACAAGATAGAGCACCGCCTCACAATACTAAAGAAGTTCTTCGTTATTTAATAGAGCATTTTAATAATCGAATTAACAATGGTCGGGTATGGTGGCCAGCCCGCTCACCGGATCTTACTGTGCTCGATTTCTTTGTCTGGGGATATGTTAAAGAAAGAGTTTACTATGGAGCAGCCCCAGCTACTCTTGAAATATTAGTAGAAAGAATTGCACGGGCATTTAGAAATATAACGCCCCAAATACTACAAAACGTGTTGAGAGAAACAACTGAACGAGCTGAAATGTGTCGTGAAAAAGAAGGAATGCACTTTGAATATTTACTACACTAAACTTTTTAACAAATTCAGCTACTGTACTTTCAAATATTTTAAGTGCGTCGTCTAAGTTATTAGTTTATTTTGTTAGTTTTTTGTTAATTTTGTTAAATTTTTAATCCAATTCCTGTCTTTCATACTAGTCACTAAAACTTTGCGATTGTATTTTTTTTGACATCACCTAAGACCGTTAGATTAGTTTGCGTCCGATCATGGCCACCTAGATGCAATTTTAAAAGTGGCTCTAAAAAAATGAGGTAGACGTAAAAAGTTTTTAAAATGTCCCATTCTGATCTAGAATTGTCTCAGAAATCCAAAGATGTTAAAATATACACGGTGTTCTATTTAAGAATTCAAAACCAGGGCCATTTCCGGTGAAACCGGAAGTGACCGGAAAGTGGAAAATATGCGAAAACTCTCCTCTTCACATAACATTTACCTGTACCAATTCTCATTTTGATACACATAATACTCTAGAAATTATGACTTGTCTAATAGATTCGTTGACACCCGGTATAGTATATTTTTAGACAGCAACCTTAATGTTAATTCATGGTCAAGAAATTGTAAAACTGTTTCAAACATCAATTAGATTACACAGGAATCAAAAGGTAAAGATTATAAAAACCGCGGAGAAAATCTTTGGCAAAAAACGTGCCCTAGAAACTATAACAAAGATAATATTAATTTTCTTCTAGTATTCGTTACTCCTTATATTATTAGCTTAAACCGAGTAGAAAATAAGACCTACCACCAGAAGTTCTAATCTTTCTTGCACGTAATTAGATTAGTCTGGAAGTAAGAAATAAGTTTAGAGACGTAACATTAATTTTAATCTTAAAAATTGTATTTACTATATCGTTCCATTTGGTTTTGAAAAGTAATTCGGATTCTGCATGGACAAATTCATCACTGAATGGAATGCAATCATATAAACTCCTAAGTAATTTATATAGATAAAAATAGTGTTTTCGGTAGTTTATATTTATGCAATGAGAAGAGTGGGTTTTTATTATAAAAACTAAATTGACATCCATGTGACCTTGTACGTAAGGTTGATCAAGAGAGTCCGAGAAAAAGCCTGTAATTTTTACATTTGACATTTTCTTTTCACAACTCTTTGTTATGAGTTATTTGGAGGTTTGGAACGACGTCTTGAAGGTATTTAACTGGGACTAATATAGATCATATACTTCATAGTTATTATAACAACCAAAGATTAAAGGCCAGAAAACTCTGCTACTTATGGTGAGTTGTTTTAGATTTATCAAAATTTTTCATTTGTGACCTGCTAATTTTAATTACTGATAAACAAGGTCGTGATTATGAAATTTATACCGAGTATAAAAGATTTTTGCCTGCTGCAACATTGTAGATTCCCTATTAAAAGTTGACAAAATCACAAAACTTTAGTGGAAGTCGGTGAACCACCAACTATCAAGTGTTAGTGAATGCAAAAAAGCTGCTATAACTCCTGTAAATTGAGTTATGAAAACGGTTCTCCAAATTATGTCATTAATCAGACTGAATATCTTAGAAATCACTTTAAATCTGCCTTCAATCAAAAACCAGAAGGTCTGACAAAATTCAAGTATTAACTACACTGTCACTTGACTGGCAAATGATAAGATTCCAATTTCAGGTATCTTAAAGAATGATGCAATTTGTTAAAAAAAAATTAGAGAACAATCAAGATTTGCATCACAACCTCCCATAAAAAAGGAAAACCTACATGATTTAATATATGAACGAGTTCAGAATTTCTGTTTATGGGATGATGTTACCCCCATAAACCCGTAATAAAAGGCTGTGTTTCTATTGCTGAAAATGATGAAATAATTCAAAAACAAAATAAAACTGTTACTATTTAATATATATGATTTATCCAAAACATTTCAAGAATTTTTCCCAATATAATGATTGGACAGACTAAATTTCAAATCATACGACCACGTGAGTGTATTATATCAGCTAATCAAAGTGGGATACATAATGTATGCGTATATAAAATTTATCGGAGTATAAAACTGCAATTGATAGGATTTAAAAATGAACTGGGAAAAAAAATATCTTTTCTGGAAGCTGTAGCGGCTTAATGATTATGAACTTATATCCTCATATTTTCTTTTGACATATACTAATTAGCCAAAAATTAATTATATTATTGAAAAATTAACATTATTACTTGATAAATATGAAATAGTGGAAACGAGAAATAATACCCATAGATTCATAAAGTCTCTTGATTTCATCAATTACTTTACTAGAATAACTTCAGTAATTTACTGATAAAAGAGTTAAATTCGTTTTTTGATTGATAAAATTATTAATTAATTCTTAAGCAATATCTTTCCCTAAACGATTAATAATAATTTGTTTAATTCGTGTACTATCTAACTTTGTCAATCCTTGTACGCATATTATACTATTAAACTTTTTGGGATTTTTTTAAATGACTGGACGAACTAGTGATATGAATTACAAGGTACGATTTTAAGTGTTTTATTTTGCAAGAAAAAAAAAGAATCTGTTGAAATTGAGGAATTTATAGTATATATAGATATCGCTGAAAACTACTTTTTCTTTAGTTAGAATGTAATTCAATCCCATCATTGGTTTAATAATCAGGCTATGCTCTGCCCTTACGTAGTCTATCGCAAAGAAAACACGAAGTAATGTAACGTGAAAATTACGTCTTGATTTCTGAACTTAACCGTGATTAAATTTCTAAAAGAAAAGTTTAGAGTTTTTAAAAGATTTAACACACTGCATATTTTTCTGATGGAGCAGCTTCACAGCATAAAAATAAAAATACTTTTGCAAATATAATCAACTATGAGACGGATTTTAAAATTAATGCGGAAGACAACTTTTTCGCCACTTCTCACTGCAAAGGAGCATGTAATGGCTTGAGAAAGAGCATGAAAAGACACAGTTATCGTGCTTGTCTTCGACGCGGCCATGACAAACACATTACGACTTTACAGTTATTATTTGAATGGGCCAAAAAAAACTATAAAAACATTAATTTTGGTTACTGTTTTCAAAGTAAACATGATTCTAATGAACAAAAATACAAATCACACCGTGAACAACCAATGTCAATAAAAATACACGCCAGTTTCATTTTTATAAAGCATTAGAACAGTATCAGGTAACTGCAAAATATTTTCAGAAGATGAAGAAACCATTACTAATAAAGTTTTTAAGAAACAATAAAAAAACCGGTAACATTTAACTGTAAAATTTAGATTTATTTACCCATTTCATTTTGGCTATCTTTGTTTATAAATAAAAATAAAATTTATTGTTAAAAATATTATGTTGAAAAAAATAAAAAAAAGTTAAAGTTTACTAAAAGTTGGTATTAAATATTTTTTTTTTGTAAATATCGGCTGACTAGAGTTCAAGCCAAGCCAACTGCGCGCGATGGGCAGTGAAATTTTCCTGCGTAATATTAAAGGATTTTCACAGTTAGTTTAGGAGGTTAGTTTTTTCTTTAAATTTATTTATTTTATTTTGCTTTTTTTTATTATTTCTACTTTCTGAAAGTCATTTATTCATTCTGTCTACTCGAGAAAAAAATTAATTACCTTGTCTAAATATGCAGAACTAGTGCAATTTACGCAGTGTTAGTTGGAGGGTCAAAATTTGTTTGCTTATCTTTCTACGGCTCAATTTTTAGCATTTTTCGCAATATTTTAACAAAATATTGTGTACAACTTTAAGAAAAATGTTCTACAATTCAGAATGTTTAAATTTGTATTTGTGAAAGTGGCAAAGTGTAGAGAAATAGGTCAGAAAATAACAAAACTGAATGAAAGTGAACATTTGAATTATATTTCTATTTATTAAATAAGTGAAAATTACAATATAATTTAAATGACACATCTATTTTTTAGGAAAGTGAATTCAGATTTTAATATGTTCTGACCCTTACTTCGCATTGTGTTACATTATGTGCTTTAGAATCACATTATTTCTTCAACAAAAAAATTAAACTCATATTAAGACAGAGTTACCAACCTCACAAATTGAAAAAGCTAATTTTTAATTTAGTCAAAATGTATTATTGAATTTGCAAGCAAACCAATAACAAAAGGATTTATAATTTAAAATTTGAATATAATTTTCTTGTCCAAGTTCAGAAGATTCCCTTCAGCATATGAAATGTATGCGTTTTAAAATATTTTTTCATTATGTTAAAATATAAAATACGTTTTAGGCTTTTGTGTCACAAAAGAAAATAAAATTCTATCGAAGACGTACCTAAGTCATAATATATAAACCGTGACATATTTGCATTAATTTTGTTTTATCTCATTAAAAACAAATCAAAAAATGACTAGTTGTTTTTCATATGGTACTTAACTGAGTAGCAGCAGATAAACTAATTAATATACTAAAAAGTAAAATCATTACTTACGTGCATTAACGTTAAAAATTATAAAACAAAAAAAGAAAAAAATCTGGTACCACATATTAACAAAGTCCGTGAAACAAACAAAATTGGCTCGTTTTGTCTTGCAATAAATGGCAATGAAGACAGGTTTATTTAATCTTTCTTTCTCCCTGAACACGTTCTTAGTGCTCTGCTAATTTCGGGTATATTATTCTGTAAATATGAATAAAATTTAAATTATCTATTTTAAAATACATTCCTTTTATTCCTATTGATTATTTATTTCCATAACCTTTTAGAAAATGGTTTTCAAATTTGATGTGTACAGCGTGTCCCATTTTGGACATCTTTAAGGGGAGTGGAAATTTTTAAGGAACATCTCGTATCTTCGTTATGGGTTAATTTATCAAAAAGGTATAGAGTTTTTGACGTAGAATTCAGTTGAGCAGTCAGTTTTTTCTAAAAAGTTTAGTTTTTGAGATATTAACCAAATTTATAATTTTGTAAATAGGACACCTTATATATTATTTTATATATTCATTAAGTATAGTTTATATATAATGCGTTTATTTTATTTTGAAAAACAAGGTCAGAATTCGACATTTTTAATAATTTACTTTATTTGTAACAGTAGGCCATGGCCAATTTATATGAAACATAACGCAGATGTCCAAAACTTCACAAGTTTGTCAAATTGTCATTATTTATGAAATATTTATATTACGTAGGTATTTTTATTTTACTTTTTATTTATTTTGCATTTACAATGGCTCTTTATGATAATTATGAAAAGTATGATATGCTAGTATATTTTAAACAAAGCAATGAAAGTCCCAAGAAGCTTCCGAATTATGTTTCAATAGGTAATGTATTTAAAGCGTTATCATTAGAATAACTTCTCATATCCGTCGATCGCTTTTGTTCATGTTAGATATCCAGAAAAAAGGCAACTTTTTCCAGACATATTTGCTCGTTTAAAAAGAAATCTAATTAAATACTGATCTTTTATTCAGCCGCGTCTCAAAACATACGGCAAAGAAGACAGGGAAAGAAATGACATAAATGTGTTATTTTACTCAGCAGCAACAACTTCATCATTCTGTAGAAAAATAGAGAAAGAAATTGGTGTACCAAAATCTGTCGCTGAACGAATTTTGAAAAAGAATAAATACCATCCATATAAATTTAAATTAGTGTAACATTTATACCCCGGAGATGATGAGAACCGCGTAACGTTTTGTCAATGGTATTTAGAACAAATCCGAATCAATAAATCATTTGACAGATTTGTCATCTAGGCTGACAAATGTCATTTTTCAAGTGCAGGAATTTTTAATTGCCACAACACAAGGCATTGGTCTACAGAAAGGCACCATTTAATTTTCGAAAGGGCACAACCCTAACGTTCCTGGGTTGGTATCTCGTGTTTTACTTTGGACCGAGGCATAGCTTACGGGATGTATAATGGGAGTGCTTAGAAATCCTTGAGGAAATTGTTCCAGAATTGCTTGAAAATATTCCATTGGCCCATTTCAGTTCCATTTATCTTCAACAAGACAGTGTTCCGAGTCACAACTCTGGACTGTTAAGACCATTTCTGGACAATAACTTTCCTCAATGATTGGTAGGTACCAATGATGCAGTGAGATGGGCCCCACGATCTCCCGATCTTTCCGTTTGGGATTTTTTTTGTGGGGTTTTATGTAAAATCAAGTGTATAAGACACGACATGAATGTATAGCGGAACTTCCATTGGTTTAGTCATCCAAATTCTTCATAATAATAACGCATAACGGAAATACGAGATGGGCCTAAAAAAACGAAGATTTTCAAAATCACCCTGTAGATTAACAACTAAGGGAGATCTTTCGTTTCGTTAAAAAGTAGGAAACTAAAGTGAAAACTGCAACACTGTATCTTTGATAATAACTCCAATTCCCCCTAAAAGTGTCAAAAATGGGACACCCTGTACATACCAGCATTTACATTTTTCAAATATAATAATGAGAATTTTGGAAATTTAAGATTTAGTGTAGCTTATTCTGTTTAAATTTTAATTTTTCTTCCTGAATCAGAATAAATAAGAATTAGTATTTGGCTTTTTTACTAAAAAATTTAAGTTTATATTTTTATAAACCATAGTCATAGTTAATAGTCTCAGTTTTTTTGCATTTTTAAATAAATCTGCTAAATAATGTTATAAATTAATGGTAATACAAAATTTGTCTTTGATTAGTTTTAGAACTTTTTTTTAAGAAAGTGAATTCAGATTCTGTGAGGTTGTGAAATTTATTTTGCATTTTATTACATTATGTTCTTTAGAATCACATTAGTTTCTTTAACACAAAAAAATTGAACTGATATTGAGACAGAGATACGTATCTCACAAATTGAAGGGGGGTCCATTGTTCAATTAATTTAGTCAAAATATATTACTGTGTGACGCGTTTTACGTAGGAGGGGAGCAGGTCGTGCTCTACGGATCTACTTCATTCACGGCAGCGGAACATCGGTCAGTGGATATTTCCCGTGCAGACAGTCATCGGTCAAATGCTCAGCGCAGGGGTATCGGGTCGGCGGTATCTACTTATATTCGGGATATTCCTGCTCTCTCAACTGATCAACGGTTTGACTGCCTGAAGGTCAAAACATCCACTCGGTGGTCGGTCCTCGGACGCCACCCTCGGGATTCATGTGGTCGAGGGCCCACTTATGCACCAGGCAGCTTGTTACAGTGGAGAAACGGCAAGCCAGGGGTCAATTGTGCGTATTAGAGCTGGCTGCCGGCAACAAACGGTTATAAAACATCCTGTATCCTGTATTCCATTCTTTTATACAAAGACATGGCTTAAACTAACTTACAATCTAAGATTGACAATAATATAAACAAATAAACGGTCTGGAGGGCAAGAGTATGTTTTGAGCTAATCACGGTAGCTCGTACGGGTCGGTTGCGCTGAAGACGGTAACCCGGCGGTATCATTCACGACGCTATTCACGTACCTCGTACTACACGGTTGCGACGCTATTCACGACGGCTCATACGCAAATTATCGCGTTTTGTATCTAAAATCCGCGTTCACGATTCACGGCGTTTCGTACTACAATTCGACTGGCGACGGTATACGCGGTATGTAACAATAACCCAGTATCGATCGGCGATAGCCGGCGTCTCTACACGGCGACGGTAATCTCTATACGCGGCGGCGGAGACAAGCGTCGGGGCGGTAGTTGTTTAGCGCCCTTGTCAATGGACATCGGAGGGCACCTGGCGATAAAACACATTCCTGGTCAATACGGAAACAAAGATAATATTGACGGCATTTAGTGCGTGTGTATATCGGTGACGGTAGGAAGGAATGAAAGGAACTGACGCTGCCCGTTCTTATAAGGGTCCTCGACAGCGTCAGCAGGATGGAAAGACATTGCCTATTCTTATAAGGGTCCTCGACAATGCTGGCCATTAGAGGGGTAGGACGTAAAGAAGGAAGTGTATGGTAAAACACCATATACACACAATCCTAGCCTCACCTACATTGCTAGACCAGGAAGGCGCGGCCCGGCAGGCGACCCAGTCCAGTCCGTTTGGACAGTTGACCCGGGTGGAGAACGTGCAGTTCTCCGCGAAATAATGGTCTGCTCAGGCTTAAATAGACGGCCCGAGCTCCCACTACGCTGACGTGTGACGACGTGCGGTGATCACGCATACAATACTGCTATATGCGGCGCGCGATTACTATGGTCGGATGCTCTGAAAATCTCGGAAAATGATATTTCCCGGCATAGCGCGGTAAATTTAATTATATTCCGGTAATATTGAAATTTTAAACAATCTGTTCCCGCCAGAATCAGATTTTTCGGATGTAAAATAAATAAATTAAATCCCGGCGAACATACTCATGCCCAAAAATATAGTAACTTCGTTACAACTGAATTTGATGTTATCGAGGCAAGCAAGCCGATAACAAAAAGATTTATAATTTAAAATTTGATTCCTTACCCAAGTTCAGAGGATTCGCTTTAACATAGGAAATATACGTATTTTGAAATATTTTTTTATTAGGTTAAAACACAACACATTGTAGGATTTTATATCGGCCAAGTTTTGTAAAGAAGGAAGTAAAATTTTATCAACGACGTACCTAAGTTATAACAACTGAATCCGGATGTTTGCCATCATTTTGTTTTTTTTAGTAAAAGAGGACAAAAAATGTTCCGAGTTTGTTCATATGGTACAGAACTGAATAGCAACAGATAAACTAATTAATATACTAAAAAGTAAAATTAGTACTTTGTGGGAAGATTTTGAATTACGAGCATACAAGACCCAGCTCCTGTAAGAGTTGAAACCGCGTGACTATACATTCAGTAAATGAGCCGAAAACAATATTTTAATTTACAACGCGAAATTTTGTTCAGCGATGGGGCTCATGTTTGGTAGAGTGGCTACGGTAATAAATATAATTGCCGAATTTGGAGCGGAGAAAACCCCGAAGTCTTTATTGAAATGCCCTTACATCCATCAAAGTCACTGTTTGGTGTGCTTTATGGGCAGGTGGGATCACATCACATGTTTCTTTAAAGATGATGCCGGGCAGAATGTTACCGTCAATTGAGAGCGCTGTAGAGCCATAATTGCTAACTTCTTCGTTCCTCAGTTGAATGGCATTGATCGGACAGAGCTTTGGTTTCTATAACATGGCGCAACATGCTATACAGCGCGTGACACCATCAACTAATTGCGGGAAACATTCAATGAGTGCATAATTTCGCGTAATGGACCTGTGAACTCGCCCTCAAGATCATGGAATATTACACCTATGGATTACTTTCTTTGGGGATATATAAATGCACTAGTCTACGCCGATAACACAAACGTTGGACCCCTTGGAAGTCAACATTCGTCGCATAATTGCTACTATACGGCCCCAGTTGCTCGATAAAGTGGTCGAAAATTGAACTTCCCGATTGCGCTTCATTCGAGCCAGCCGTGAAGCTCATATGCCAAAAATCATATTCAAACTCTAATGGCATACAATTATCTTTTAAATAAAGCATAAACTATAGCTATTAATATTATTTATACGTGTTTTATTTCATTTTAAAATTTTATACCTCTAAAAAAGAACATCCTTTATTTTTATAAACCATAGCCGTAATAAATAGTTTCAGTTTCTTTTTATATTTTTAAATAAATCTACTAAATATACTATAAATTAATGGCAATACAAAATTTGTCCCTGATTCGTTTTACAACCTTTTGGTGGGTTCCAAATTTTCATATTAATTTTTTAAAGATTAAAGAAATATTTGTAAATTTGGAGTGATCCCTGATTTTTTCTCATCATCTTTGGAAAGAAATTAGGTCATGCTCTGGCTTCTTATCATTATCTTCATTATCCTTACCCACTTGCCAACCCGCAAGTGGTCAGCATCAAGATGAAGACAATGATTCTCTGAATATTTGAAATCCCACATAGCTAAGACGGTCTGCCCCAGGAAATACGAATAGGTAACAATTCGCTAAAAAGCGTATATATATATATATATATATATATATATATATATATATATATATATATATATATATATATATATCCTTCCGTACAGCCATCCCCACAATGCAAACCGGTAGATTAACACACCTCCAACATCAGACACACGTGGGGCATATACACTTATCTGACGCGCTCGAATATTTCGGTGTATTTTTTTTTCATTTTTGAAAGCCTGTGAATGTCACCCCCCGCCGGTGAAATGGTGGGTGGCCTTTTTTTCTTTCTATCATTTAATCAAAATCCAATACGTCCCCACGACGCTCGAGTAAATCACCATATAGCATTGTGGCATCCCCTACCATAGTTCTCTCTTCATATGCGTTTCGACCACCCAATGGTTTCGTCAATGGACCTGTATCGAACAGAGAACAACATTATCATTAAACCTGCCGACTTTTCTATGTCGAACTAAAAAATATCAGCAGTCGAACGCCATCTATATATTTACAGGAGTAGTACCAAACTTAAAAATTAAGATTTTAGTAAGAAATAATTAAATAAAAAAATAAATAAAAGGCAATTATTTAAACACGGCATAAAATAGACCTATTTATTTCTTAATTTTCAAGTTTCGCACTACTCCAGTGAATATATAGATGTCGTTCGAGTGGAGATATTTTTCAGTCTGATAACGTCAGGTTTAATATCCTGCCGACATGTCTCGGAATCTATGTTATACAAATACAACTGTTTCATGCGAATATTGCTCTCAATTCGATACAGCTCCGCTGATAGGACAATTAGGTGGTGGAGAGAGAAAAAGTTGTATTTTCAGGATATGAATTGTATATATTCTTTTCCTTATCTGCTTGAAAGTAGATTACAAGCAACAAACCACCCAACATTTTCCGCCGTAGCATGGTGTTGTAGAGAAACCGGTAGTATTGCGTCTGCAACGAATAATTATGAACGAAATCTTACGATTAGGACAAGGATGCCAAGGAAGAAATTTTAGAACAAGTTGAAGAAAATTTGAGTCTGAGCACCAGACACTTCGGTAAGGAAATTAAATTTCTTATCGATTCAACAAATAGGGTTTTAAGAGAACAGCTGTTTTGTATATGCCACTACCAGATACAAGGAGGGCACAAGATGTAAATTTTCATTAAAAAAAATTTACTCACCGTGTAGCTTTATAAGAGGGGTTATGATAAATGACCGAGTCGATAATAAGTTGCTTCTTGCGAATTATTGCGCCTCTGGCACATCTTTTTGCTGAATTGCAATGATGTTTCACTAATATAAATGTAATGCTGTAAATATTATTTTTTTTTGTTGTTGGAGAATTGTATAGAGCAATAAAGCGATTATTGGATTTATACTTTATATAAATAAAATAACTGGTTTCTTTCTCCATAACAGTCGTAATGCGCAGGTAAAAATTGTCCATTTTTTGACTTATAGCAATAGCGTCAGAGAACAAGGTGTTGTCAAAGTTACGGAAGCGATCCAACATTGTTTGAGCATACGATTTGCGTAAAATCAAATCATTAGACTTTAATTCTTGGACTAACTTGATCTTATATGGATGTAATTTTAAATCAGATTTCAAAATGCGGCGTAAGGATGTGCGAGATATGCCTAATTCAGCCGAGCGTTTGCACGTCGACGAACCCGGATCGCGCCTAAGCGAAGCTGATACTCTCTGCCTGTTCTCTTAACTCCGTGAAGTCCGTGGGCCACCCGTTTGCTTCACATTTAGCGCCGATCCCGTCTCTTCAAATTTCTTTACCCATTTCTTTATTAAAACTGAGTTCGAACACTCATTTAGGTCGTGTAAATGGTATTCAACGCGAAATAAACGCCGCACAGTGATGAGCGAACCATTGTTTAAATAAAATTGCTTTATGCAAAAGGCACGCTGCAGTCCCGTGAACCGATCCGACTAAATTTCCAAGAACTGAGCTAGCCGTTAGACCCCTCTCCGCGCCTCGCGCCTCTTGTGTTTGCGCGGGAGATCAAACTCAAATGTAAACATATTCCTGGCCCATCCTGTATATATATATATATATATATATATATATATATATATATATATATATATATATATATATATATATATATATATATATACACCTTTTCTCAGGTGTGATAAGTTTTTGATTAATTATAAAAAAGTCAAACAAAAATGGACATAAATAATTAATGCATTTATGTGGCAATTACAGATGGTAGAATAGACGTTAGTAAGAATTTATATTTGAGTCATGCTTTTAAAGGACATAAAATGCCAATAATTGTGTAATAACATAATAAAATGTATGAAAATTAGTGTGAAAGCTTGGACATTAAAGCATATAAAGTAAGAATTTTAAACATATTTGACTCAGAAAGACATGAATCTTATAAGCTAATAAATACGTGATATTTTGAATAAGGAGTGAAGTGTTATTGTCCGGAAATAGTGACTGAAAAAGGAATTTTCAAACAATATAGTGGAATCTACAAAAAATGAAAATCTTAATCACCCATTTTATAAACAATGCGGGTAAAGATAATATTAGTGAAAATAAACGTCAAATAATAACTATTTAGTGAAATATAGACATTTTTCATCAATAGCTATTTATAACATATTAGTTTCTACGTACTACAACAACAATATTTGTTAAAACTTTGTAAAAATATTGTATATGTGTATGAATAGTATAGGAAAATCTAGATTATAAGTTTATTTTAATAAGAAACTAGGATAAAATAGTACCTACTTGCAGGCAAAACTTTGTTAAATATGATTATAATATTAATAAATCAGGAATTATTAATATCAGCAAGTTACAATTAAAATTTAAATGTATATGTAAAATTTTCTTAGACATAAGCCAATTTTATTTATCAATTTTATGGGGTAAATAATAACTAAAAGTAAAGTTTAGATATATCAAAATGTCAAGGAGAGTCCAAAATTTACATAAATCATAATTTATTGTCATCAAATATAATATTTATTTCGTAATATCAATAAAATATCAAAATTTTATCATAAATTGACAATTAGGAATCCATTTTAATTTTGTCTTTCAAAGCTTAAAATTCCATCTAGTTACCAGTTCACGTTAGATAGCCGACCAATCAGAAAAAAAATTAAAACAAAAATTTATATCACGTGACCACTTACTATAAAAGCTAAAATTTATTTCTTTTAGGGAGTACAGGTCTATCATTTGTACAGTAAACATCGTTAGTCTTGTTCATAAAAAGTAACATAACTTCAATATTTTCAGTTATTTTGAAAAGTAAAAGAAGGAGTGGTTATTAATCGATTATAGTGTAAAAATCGCTATTCTTTTTAATTAACGGGACCGCAACCTTAAAGTATTTCATTTGTTATTTTGTAAATAAAATTTAAAGGAAGACGGTGCAGATTAATCTGTGGTAAAGAAAACATTGCTGGTTTCATTCCTACACATTTTTTCTCGGCAGAGGTTCTCACCGAACTCCAGATTCCCTCCAGATTTTCGGAATACATAACTACAATTCTCCACTGACAAATTTTAGACCTATAACCTCAAACCACTGAATTAAACTTCTAATATTTTCTAAAAGATTTTCGTTACTAACCATGGGCTACGTAAAAATCTTTGTATTATATTTATTTTTTTGTCATGCGCAAACAAAAAAAAACTGAGTGTCTAATCTCGTAAAAGACTTGCTGTAACAAGTTGAGTTTTATTTTTCTTTGCCTGACAGCATTATAAATAGCATTTATTCACATATCGAAGGCTGCTAGATTCTTCTCTACAAGAAATATTAGTCTTTTGTTACAAATGAAGCAGGTTAGCACATACCTTTATATGTACGAAGACATAGTAGACACGTCTTTGTAGACTTATAAAACACATTTCTTTTTTTAACCATTTTTTGAAAGAGAATATGAGTGGTTATGTACCTTTACATTAAAACTCATAGTAGATGGTGCAGTTATACAAAATTTAAATATGAACTGATATTTGGTTTGCAACCATCAACATCTTTGCGGCAACTGACGGTTTAAATCTAAAGTTTAAGATACATAGGTTGATAGAGATGTTTTTAAAAACACACGAAAGGTCTTATTGAGGATAATACAAAAATCGTTTGTATTCAAAAGGTTTTTGTCTATTGAAAAATGTGAGAATAGCTTTAGGTAGACAGGTATTTAAGGACAAGTATAAATTTTAGTCCGAAAGAACTAGCAGTTTTTGATGGATATAAAATCAGTCAATATTTTTTTAAACTATCCTGTCCTTTGCAAATGCCTTCACCAGAAATATTTAAACAAATCGAGTGGTAAACGAAATTTTTAAATTCGCCGAAATGCGGGATATACTTCTCTTCATAATTTTTCCTCCATAGTCAAAAGCCTAACAAAAGACAATTTGGTCATGTTAAAGAAAAAGAAAAGGCAAATGATATTAGATAATACTGTCACAAATCTGTTATTGAATCGGATGGACAACCAGTTTTCGTTAGTTTAGGTTAGTTCCGTTAGTTCAGGTCCAGCTTCATTTCACAATTCCAAAAGAACAACTAAGTGCAGAGCACACATAAGTGTTTAACGCTTTAAACAGATTTTTACTCTTTAGGTTGGTCCGTAGTACCTGCCTCACCAGTCTTATGAACTCGATGGTCAATTCATTCTTCATAGTTCGTTCGTCAATTCTTTGTGCCTATTTAATATCTAAGTATTTATAAGTCTCTTTTGCCTCCATCAAGGCTGAACAGCATTCCTAAATCCCCAGAGAACTCCTTCACAACTTTGAGCCTTTGTTTCGGCTGACTTCTACTAGCTGTCATCAGTTTAAAATCATCCATAGAGAGAAGGTGATTTAGTCTTATCACCCCTTTATGATTGTTTTTAATACTGAGACGCTTCTAATGGAATTTAAATGACGTGATATTGGATTCATGATAAGAGAGAATCATAATAAACTCAAAAAATCTCCTTGAAATATTTCCCTTCGTATTGTGTGTCTGTCTCGATATCTCGATGTTGCTACTGGAATGTATTTGTATTTGGATCCTAGTTCTCCCAGATGACTTGAGGTATTCTAAAAAGGACAACATATGTACATCGGTTCTATATATACTCAGTGTAGCTGCCAGGTAGTCACGTGGCATTGAGCTAGGCTTTTCGGAGTCTACGTAAGTGGTGAAGGGGTTCCTTCGTTTGGTATAAGCCAGATTGCAGACGACCGAATCCATAATAAATTGCTCCTTGCAATTTATTGCGCCTCAGACACATCTTTTTTTTCCGAATTTCAATGATGTTGTATTAGTAATACCAATAATACTAATAATATTGACTTTTTTTCATTCAAAAATCTACAAAAGAGATTTGTATAGAGCAGCTAAGCGCTTATTGAATTTATATTTCATATAAATAACCATAACTGTTTTTTTCTCTCTAATATTGTAACGGCATTTTAAAATCAGTATAGTAGTAGTAATCTAGAAATGTATTCCTGTTACGGCAGCGAAGCATCGCAGGTAGATATCCATCTCGCAGACCGCCTTTGGTCAAACATTCAGCGATCAAGCGATCCCTAGCGTAAGGATATACTTTAATTACCTTAAATACTTCCGAACGGTACCAGTCACGGTCGAAATATCTTTATCGACGCCGGTAACTCTCCTCTGAACTTCAATGATTTTTGACCTTCCAGTGTTCAAGATATTCACCGATTTTCAGTCCCGGGCTCCACCCTCGGATTAAAGTGGTAGAGGGCTCACTTACATCGGGTGGCTTGTTATAGTGGAGAAACGACAAGCCAGGGGTCATGGGCCGCGTCTTAATTAGCCGGCGGCGATAACTTCGGGGCGATAACCCTGGCCGTGATGGCAGTGACAGTAGTTCTGAGCCCTTAAAGATGGACACCGATTAGCACCTGGAAGTAAAACACATTAATTGCCATTACGGAACTAACTAAAAAAACTGACGGCATGTAATATGTGTGTATAAATAACGATTGCATGGAAAGAAAGGAACCAACACTGCCCGTGCTTATTAGGATCCTCGACAGTGTCGGTAGAATGGAACAATACTGTCCATGCTTACAGGGTCCTCGACAATGTTGGCGACTAGCGCTAGGTTGTAAGGAGAGCAATGGATGATGAAACATCATATACACACAAACTTTTCCTTACTTATAATGTTAAACCAGGAAGATACGTTGCGGCAGGTAACCCGAACGGTCCGTTTGGACTCATCATCCGGAATGAGATCGTGAAGTTCTCCGGGACTTCGTTCTTGGAACGGTGGTTCCGCTCTGGTGACTTGCAACGACGTGCAATCGTGCATACAGCACTGCGGTATTTGGCTCGGCATTGTGATATATACGGATGCTCTGAAAAACTTCAGAAAGTCATTTCCCGGTATGGCGCGGTAAATTAATTAGAGATCGGTAATATGGAAGCTCCAAATATTCCTTTCTCGCATGTGTAATAAATAAGATACACTCTGCTAAACATACTTATGCCGCAAAAATTTCTAATTTCTGTTACAATGCAAAAGTAAAAATAAAACATTTTTGGATTGATAGAAATTTTTCAGAAAATTGTTGGAGATAAAGGTAAATATATTGATATTAATTTAAAGACAAATAAATACTCTGTCGACTAACGCTACTAAATATAGCATATTTCATTTAAAAAAAAATTATGTAAAACGGAAATGAAGTTATCAATATTTACACAACAATGCTGGGTACCCTGTATAAAAAAAAAATAAATATTGGACTGTTATGAGATAAAATGATTCCAGCTAAGACTTCTTACAATATTTAATAAAAAAAAAAAAGTAAAGAACCGTGGTGTTAATATTAAAATTTAAAAGAAATTTTGATTTCGGCCAAAAATATTTGAAAATAATTTAGGAATGCTAAGGAAAAAAAAATAGTGTTGAAGAAAAGATTCAATGAGATTCCATCTATGATAAAAATTAAGGTCGTTACATTTAAAAATTGTTTTTACCCCTTCAACTTTCTACCTGTACAATTATTCACTGATTTAACCACGTAACCCCCCAATTGAATACCAGATTACTAGATTAAGAAGAGAACAGAAACTGTCTGCAAACCTTAAAAATTTGTAGGATAAGAATTTTTTTAAACTGATTGCATCATGATTTTGGAACGATCTATTATCGTTAACCAATAAAATAATTTTGAAATTCAAACCTGTGCAAAGAATTTAAGGTTAATAATTATAAATAATTTCTATTAAAAAATGTTGCAAACACTTTTATTTTATATTAATTGAAAAAGGATAAGCTTTTGACCCAAGTGCAATAGTATTAAATACTTAAATTTAATTGCTAATGTTTTTAATCTTACTAAGGTGATTAGGTTTAATAAATAATTAAGTTCAGTTAATCGTTTTAGCAGTCTTTATTTTATTATAATTATTTGGTAGTCAATAAAGTATAAAAAATTATCTTAAGATTTGCTTATGCTCGGACATTTTGATGTATCCAGGGAATATATTTTGAAACTCTGGTATATATTGCTGGATAGTAGGCTGTATCACAGATATGAAATTCGTATGAAGCTACACCTTCAACCATCCATTTAGTATTATCTGTGGTAAGTGTTCTCATGAGGGGACCACCACTGTTACCTAAAAATTTAAAAATATTGAAACTAAGCAATTAAATAAAACCTTAACTTTTCAATTTATTCCAAAAAAATATTACAAAAAATAAATATGTTCAACGAATCTAGTTCAGGATATTTTCTCTAAACTGGTTAAAACCATCCTTCCATTTTTAAATAAGTTGTTCCTATTCTTTTAGTGTAAGAAGGCATCTACAACCAATTTTTTGAGTTATATTGTTAAATGCCAAAATAAATAAAAGTGTTGAAATTAAAAAATTGAATTCTAAATTGTAGATATTTCAAAAATATTGAAGTGTGAACGAAATTTTTTAATAAACTTATTAATTGGTCATAAAATATAATAACCCGAAGTCCTTAAAGTTTTATTATCGCAGCCCTAAAGAGTGTTATTACACTAATTCTAGTTTAAAAGATTTGTGTCCCTTTATCAGGCTCATTAATTCTTCTTATCTGTCTTTCGACATAGTAAAATTTCATAGGATATTCTATAGAAATAACTGATAACAGACAGGATGTTCCATTTAAGATAATTATAAGTGACATTGTAATTTGACAGTTGTTGACATCACTGGCATATGGAACACATAATTAAATAGAAAAATTGTAGTTCTGAAGGTTGAAGAAAATCCGGATCCGCTATCACTTTCCGTTCATACTTTATTAAGCCGTTACGGAAGATTTACCCAACCATCACACGATTTTTCGTATTATTTTTTTTAATAACTTTAAATTTTTACCTTATATAACCCTTTAGCATTTTTGTATAGTTTTGACAGTATTATAAGTGTTTTTTTCGGGAATAAAATAGCTTTTTAACGCCAAAAATAAATAACAATTTTGTAACAAATTCTAACATTTTCTTCAGTTTTTACCTGGACAAGTGCTTGTTCCCTCTTTTCCTATGGCGCAGATATGGCTCTTTTCAATATTGATATAGAGTGAACGGAAAGTATTGGCACATTTGGATTCAGAGACAACTTTAACTCCCAATTTCCGTTTAACACCATTATTGGTATCCTTTTCGGCACTTCCCCAACCAGCTACAACCAAATTTTCACCAGGTAAAGATTCTTCATCTGGCAGCGGAAGGCAAATTGGTTGAATGAATTCTGAAGAAAGAGGTTAATATTAAAAAAGGACATTTAAAAGAAATGTATTTGTTTTAGTAGGCTTTTATGTCTGCTTTGTACTGAACACCTACTGTATACAAACAAATGACAAAGAAACGCCACTATTGTGAATATTATAGAATTGAATAGAAAATTCTCGAAGATTCTCTAAAAATGTAGAAGCCATATTTGGGTATATAAGCAGCTACAAAGCGGAGGGGTTAGTCAGTTGAAGTTAATGAGTCTAATCGAATAATCTGGATTGTAAGATGTCTCGAAAATATGTATACAATTCAGATCACTCCTGTTATGTTTGTGGTGAGGTAACTTTCGCGTCTCAGAAGCAGTCTATTATCCCATTGATAAAAAAGGCATATCAGCTTTATTTCGGTTGCAATATTGGGGATCAAGACAAACAATGGGGGCCACATACCTGCTGTAACGCATGAGCTTCAAGTCTGAAAAATTGGCTAAATAGTAAAAAATTATCTAATCGGTTTGCTGTCCCAATGATCTGGAGAAAGCCTCCAAATCATGTTAATGATTGCTATTTCTGCACCATACCTCATGTTGGGCAAGACCTGGAATATCCAACCTGTGCCTCATAGTGACGAACTTCCTATTCCAGAGCCCCCAATAATAATCATAGACAAAATATGAGGTTCATTTACAATGATGCATCCCACCCATCACATTAAATGTTAGAAATTATTTAGATGAGAATTTCCAAAATCGATGGACTGGCAGAGGCAACGATGCCCATGTAAATTGGTCACTCCCACTCACTCTTATGAATTACTTTTTATGGGAAACTTTTAAACAGATATTATACTGTAAACTTGAATAACTGAAGAAAAATTTCCGGAAATGGAAAATAAGAGAAGCAAAAGAAAGATAGCTGGGGAAAAGTAATTAAACACGTGACGACACAAGACAAACAAAACATCACATCATATAATTAATAATGGGAAAATAGTAGCCGACACTCTGGAATTGCTACAAATCTGGAAATCATATACAGAGAAACTTTTTCATGAATAACGACCAGAAATACTGACAAAGAACTATCAGACTCCCCATCACAAAGGATCCTATGCATGAAAAACAACAAAGCAACGAGCCCCCAAGGTATCCCTGCCGAGATTCTTAAACTGATAAATGAAACAGATTTCCAACTTCTGGAGCCGCTGTTCAATAATATGTACGACTATGGCGAGCTGCCCCAAGAATGGATCAACTCATTATTCATCACCTTTCCCAAGAGACCACATGCAAAAACTTGTCACCAGTATAAACCAATTAGTTTCATCGACATAATAACAAAAGTATTTACTAACATTATCCATCATAGTATATATACAAAATGTGAGTCAAATGTGGCAGAGAACCAAATTGACTTTAGAAGTGGCTTCGGTACCCGAGAGGCTGTTTTTTTCCTGCAAGTACTTATACAAAAATGTAGAAATATGAACCGTGATATGTATATATGTTTCATCGACTTCTAAAAAGCCTTTGATACTGTAAAACACGAACAGCTTGTAAAACTTCGTCAAGCTAAGGCCCTAAGGTAACTTTTCAAAAAACATTGAAAACCAAAAAGGAGTCCGCCAAGGATGTGTTCTTTCACCTATGCTCTTCAATATATAGTCGGAAGTGATCTGTGGCGAAGTACACGAAAACGTAGAGGATGTGAGGGTGAATGAGGAACCCAAAAATAATATCAAATATGCGGACGATTCTGTCATCTTAGCTAATACCATTGAATACCTACAGGGCTTCCTACAAAGAGTGAAAGACGTATCTGAAGAGCTTTGGCTAAAATTAGATATCTCAAAAATGAAATGGATGTCAATTAGTAAAAACCGAATATCTACAGAAAAACGTACATTAAATTAAGCAAAAAATATAGAACACGTTGAAAAACATACGTATTTGGAAATCATCGTTCATGAAGAATGAGACATGACAGAGATCAGATCTGGAATTGAAAAGGCTAGGTCAAGTTTTACAAAAATGAGACACATTCCTGACAGCAGAGACATTTTATTACCACTAAAAATTAGATTAGCAAAATGCTACGTCTTTCCGGTCTTACTGTATGGGGTGGAAGCGTGGACCAATAGAACCACTTATGAAAAAGCTCTCGGCCTTTGAAATGTGCGTGTATCGACGAATTATAAAAATGTCCTGGACGGATCACATTATAAACAAGGAAGTATTGAGAAGGATTGGCAAAGAACAAGGAATTACGCTCGCAGTAAAGAAAAGGAGGTTGGAATACTTTGCCTACATAATGAGATACAACAAATATCGCCTCCAACAGGAAAAACTCGATGGTAGGAGAAGTTCAGGCGGAAGAATGAAAATGGTTTGGACTAATATCTGTCCAACTATTTAGACTAGCCCCCAACAAGATACGAATTGTTATCTTAATAGCCAACGTCCGCAATAGATAAGGCAACACAAGAAAAAGAAGTGCATAATTTTCTCCGTAGAATTAATCTTCTTATGCAAAAGAAAACGGAGACCATTTTGAATATTTAGTTCAAGCTTAATTAAACAAATAAATAAATAAAACTTTTCTATTTTGGTTTATTATTGATTTTGTGTGTTATTCTTATTGTAGTTTGTCAGTTCATTCTTCCATCATTATCATATTAGCTCGTTATCATGTCAAAAACAACGCTCACAATACATGGGATTTTAAAGCGCCGTCAAATTAGCGGAAAATAATGTATGTTGTAGTCCATAACTTCCTGATCAAATATACTTATGGCCATAAAGCTCCAAAACCCATAGATTTCAAGATATTGAAAGTCAAAAGTCGCGTGGAAATAAATTTTTGAGAACAAGCTTGACATAAAAATTTCTGGATTTGGAGTGAGACATCTTAAAATACTTTAGCTATGACTCGTGGGTCAAAGGTCATGGTCACTTCATGGTTAAAATAAAATAACAAACTGAAAACTCTATTTGTTGTGCCAGAAATAAATTGTGGGGTTTGGGGGTTACTTATCGGTCAAGGTCAGGTCAGTTTAAGCTCAAAATAAAAAACAATTATGAAAATGTTTTATCCCGGAATTGGATGATATTGATCGAAAATTTTCAACGCACCAAGCCGTTAAAAATTAATATATGACCCCTAGAGATGAATAACGGGCAGAAGTTGTCCATTAACGGAGTAATAAAAATTGTGCATCAAACGGATTTTGACAAAAATATGTCGAAAAAAAGTTTGAAAAAGAACGTTCATCGATGATTCTCGGTTCAAAGTTATCATGAGACTATTCAAAATCTAATAGAACTTGAACAGAAAACACGTTTCAGTTTAATATCTATACTAGCTGAAATTCCCACTCGCTATCATTCACTCGGCATTTTTTTTAAATCAAAATTTCAGTAAGAAATAAAGAAATCTATCTGCTGTATTTAAATAGTTGTTATATATATCATTCTCCTTTCAGGCAGAGAAAAGGAAAAATATATACAAACAGTTTATTTCCTGCAAATACCGCTCTGGTCCTCCTTCCATACAAATTAATTTATGAGTTAAGATTATGCCTTTGCGCAACATCGGCGATATAATCTAGTAAACCAGTACTGGTGGTCCATATCCGAGACACCAAAGTATGCTTACTATATGGGCAGAAGCTTTAAGTATCCAGGCTCCTCTTTTACAAGTACAGTAATACTCAAGTATTGGTTCATCGACTGCAGTTTCAAGGAGGTTTCTCACCGGCTCATCTTGTATCCACTATTGATAT
Organism: Diaprepes abbreviatus; assembly: GCA_034092305.1. NCBI lineage: Eukaryota > Metazoa > Arthropoda > Insecta > Coleoptera > Curculionidae > Diaprepes > Diaprepes abbreviatus. The sequence continues at coordinate 15,043,177 of JASJET010000018.1, forward strand.
CGTGTCTGATTTCGAAATCTAGAAAATAATCTGAAGCAAAATTATTTATCATGATATCAGAATGAAAATTAAAAAAATATTTTGTAGACATAAATACATTACAAAAGTATACAAATAATAAAGAAACATTTAATTTCAAAACATTGTTTCTGTACTTTCTGAAAGTTGAATTACCCATAGTATATAAGGGTGCACAAAGAAGCTCATCGTGATATTACATCATGTCAAGTGAATGATAGCGAGTGGGAATTCTAGCTAGTATAGATATAAAATTGAAATCGCGTTTTTGAACAATTTTTTCCAACACATTTTTGATAAAATTCCTTTCATGAACAATTGTTGATATACCGCTAATGAACAGTTTCTGTCCCTTGTTCATCTCTAGTTGTCATATATCAATTTTTAACCGCTTGGTGCGATGACACCTTTCGATAAGTATCATCCATTTCCAAGATAAAAAATTTTAATAATTGGTTTTTATTTTGACTTTGAATTGACTCTCGGCCTTGACTCATGGGTCATAGTTAAAGTCATCTTAAGATGCTTCACTCCAAACCCAGTAATTTTTGGTCGAACCTTATTTCCAAAAATTATGTTTTCTATTAAAAAAATGACTTGCTGTCACTATTAAATGGCAGGTCATGCAACCTTTGACCTTCAATATCTTGACAGGTATTGGTTTTAGAGCTTTGTGGTAATAAGAATTTTTGATCACGACCTACAACATACTACAATTGGAATAACAAAATACCCGAAATAAACACTTTTCTCTATCTGGAATTAATGGATTGGGAGTAAAATGAGGCTTTGAATCTTTAAACTTAGTGTCAACAATATTGCTTATTTTGGTGCCCCAACATATAGTAAGTTTGATGAATCAGATCCACAGATAATAAAGAACTGAACTATTAGAATATTATATCAATATAGAGTAATTATGGTGGATTAAAATACTAATATAAAATTTAAGAAAAATACCATTTAGGTCTAGAAAGTACTAAGTCGTGAATTAACTAAATTTAAGTATGCAGTTGAAAACATTTTCTCGAAATATTATTAGCCAACATTGCATGATGTTCTCTTGTTTGTTTGAAGATTGTAGACAATGATGAAGACTGACTAAAATATTGTTGTCGGACTTGCATTGTCTTTATTTTTATTTATTTTTACGACGTTTCAATTAGGTTGTATCTCTCTACACTTATATAGGGACTGTGTCCATTGAGGCGCAAAGTTTCGTTTCATTGTACACACCTCAATGATTTGATGTTACAAAGTAGTGGTTGCCAAAGATTATGTATCTCAACACTCGGTTTACTGAAGATGCCATTATTGTTTTTAATGTAAGCTGCTTCTATAAATTTTCTTTTTTTCATGTTGGGTTTCATATATATTGCCGCAGCCTTAGACCATTTTATATGATGTTGTTTATCCCAGACGTGTTCTCGACGTTTCCCCTTTTTGTGTATGAGTTTTATGTTCCCTAATTCTAACTTCTAGTGGTCGTTTGGTTTCTCCATTATACATTTCACTACACTCACATGGAACTTTTTAAACACATTCTTTCTTATCTATAGTTTTTGGTTTTGTTTTTGTTAAATGAGCTCTAAGTGTATTTCCTGATTTAAGGCTATTTTTATATTATAACTACTGGCAATTCGTCTTATTTTCCCCGAAGTTCCCATAATGTAGTGATTAAAAAAGGAAAAACTGAATCTTTTGATGTTATATTGATCATGGCCCATAACATACCACATTTGCAGCCAATTGGACGGCGCAATGAAATCCCATGTATTGTATGCGTGGTCCTTTTTATTGTTGTTGGTCTGTCGGTTCTTAAACACGCACCAATTTTTTGGACCAGTTTTACGCATGGATGAAATGTCAAGTGGGATTACGACTAGTCTTAAAATGTAATTAAATATTTAAAGTCGATTATCTCAGAAACAGCTACTCAAAGCGACACAAACTAGATATAATTCTTTTAGATAAAAGATGTTAAGGAATAAGAATTTTTAATTGAGACTTTAATATACCGACGCACAAAAAAGTTATGAAGCTTTAGCTGTAGGCGAAGTACTGCTAGTGTAAACCAAGTTATTATTTAGACAAATATTTGCAAAAAAATTCAAGAAGAATTTTCACTTTGACACCATGTATTTCGGAAACTATTAACTTTTGAACTAAGATAAATTGGGCTAGATTCTTATATTTTGGCATCAGAAATTTGCGTTAGCGTTCTGTTCTGACATTTTAAAGATACCCCGGATAATACGAAAAAGATAAGGATATAAGGAACTATTGCACATCTTTGCTTACCTGAATATCTTACTTCTGATGCAAGTCTTACTAGTGCGATGTCATTTTTTTTTTCTATTTGCTCTAGTAAAACCTGGATGAGGTATAATTTCGTCTATAGCAACATTAACTTCTTCCTGATTACAAGTACGTATACCTCTATTCACAATACAGTCTCTTCCAGGACTGCTTAAGTCGTATTCTCCCAAACGAATATTTATTCTACAATTAAAAGTATAATTATAAGATAACTACAAAATTATTATTTTAATTCATTTATAGACGTTTACCTTTAATTTATGTCGTATTATCCAACATCTAACCGCCTTTCCCCGACCAGATTTAACTTCAAATAGAAGTTCCGAGTTATAATAAGTACGAGGACGGGGTGTCTGGGAAGGTACCAACTAAAAATCCCACTGATGAGTCCTATAGTTGGTACCGGGACGAAACACCAAAATTTTTAGAGAAATTCAATCAATACTTTAACCCGATTACGACACGGCAGGTCGTTTCTAGGTTTTCCCTGCCATAGCCCGATGAAGACAATGACACGAACAGAGACAGAAATATTATAACCTTTACGACCCATACATGTGACAAAGAAAGAAAACCGAACAAGTTTGTAATATAGGAGGATACAGGGACGAGTCAAAAAATTAGTTACCCGGTTACAGCGAACTCCCTTCGATATTACAACATTTAATACATGACATCTATTATACTGAGAAAGAACATTCCAAAGAGCTATAGAATGTTGGATCTATCCTTAAAGAGTGGAATAATTGATATCCATCGCCCAGGAAAAAGAAAACTGGAAGTTAGTACGGAAGACTTTAGTCCAGGACTGAATGTGTATGTAGCGCTTTGATGATGGTGGAAACATTTTTTAAATTTCATATCATATATTCTTGGATTATAAAATAAACAAAATATTAAAAACACTTACAATTGTAAATCTTTTTCATCGCCTCTCTCAAAAACACAATGCGCTGCAGTTAAAATATATCTTGGATTAATTAAAGATCCACCACATGAAAATATTCGAAGTCCAAAAAAGGTAGAAAACTGCAAAACTGCCATCCAGGGAAACTCGTCGAGAGCAGTTGCTTCGCCGCCGAAAATTTTATTTATAAACTAAAATTATAAAAAGTTTCTGTAGCTATTAAAAAAAATTAAAAAATCGATATGATTTATTAGCGATATTTTGATACAACATTTTTTTAGTCAGTAAAAGGAAATAATAACTTTCGTAATTACAGTATTAAAATTCACATTTTATATATTATATTCCCTAGTCCGCGATGTACTGTATTATGCAGATGAAAAATTTGCCCGATATTTGTCAAATTTCTCTTGAAATTTGGAGACGTAATTCTACATGCTAAAATAATAGTAGCCGTTTCTTTAAGCATAAAAATATATTATTGCAGAAAAATATTTTAATCTCATATTATAGAGACTCTAAATGTGTGCTAAATAGTAATATAGTTCGAAAAAAGAGGCACCAGTAGGGCTAAAATTTGAACATATTGATTTGTCCGAAAAGAAAAGAAAATTTGATGGTTCTGTTGACACCTTTCAGAAAAATATCTTTTTTTTTTATTAACTTGTTAATAGATGTACTTGGTGAGAATAATAAAATTTTTATAAAAACATTGAACCGACTTCTAAAAGTGCACTAAAAAGCGAAAAATAATTATAAATTTTTATATGAAATTGAATTTTTTGAAGTCCCCGCCAAACTAATACTTGACAAAATGAGATTTGCATAAACAGATTAAAAATACTTTATTTGTAATTACTTTCTTACCATAATTTATGTATTATAGTAGTTATTTATTTCATTTACAAATAATTTCGCGCCGCTTTCAAAAATTTCAATTTCATATAAAAATTTAGTTATTTTTCACTTTTTAGCGCACTTTTAGAAGTCGGTTCAATTTTTCTATAAAAATTTTATTTTTCTCTTTTTAGTTTTAGGATTCAATATGACACCCATAAATCATTTCAACTAAGTACTAATCGAGATTAGTGGACCTCGCAATGACTCCAAGGTAGCAAAAAAGTACCCATTTTATCCAAAGTTGTAAATCACCCTAAAAGGAACCACTAAAAATTTTTCGATTCTTAGAGTTCTCCAAATACCAGTGAAATTGTGTCAAACAAATATTTAGTCTGGCATAGTACATCCACCATTTTTAGATTGGTAATATAGGCCCCAAAACCTTCCAAAATCGATATTTAAGAACTTGAGACGTAAATTTCTTAGTCCGATATAATTTATACCGCATATTGAATTTGTATACGCCTCAAGAACCCCGCAGTATTAATTTTAGACAAAAATAATTTTAACATCTTTATCTAATTTAAATCTTAACCCTTCAAAGCCCTCTAGTACAAATTTTAGATGAAATTCGAAAACTTAAAATTTCTAAACCGTCATATTGCATCTGACATATTAGATTTTCTTAAAATAATTTTATATTCGCTATTTACATCCTCAAAAACGAACTATATTGGATTCGTCATATTGAATCCGCCAGATTGAGTTTTTTAAAAAATATTTTAGATTCGTAATTAACACTAACAGAAATTCTCCAGTACTGATTCTAGACAAAATCGAGAGATGTAGAATCTTTAATACGCCATCCTGGATCTGCCATATTTAATTTTTTTTTAAATAATTTCAAATTCGTAATTCGCGATCCCAAAAACTCCCTCGTATCAATTTTGAAAAAAATCGGACAAAATTAATTTTTTATAAACTAAATTTGAAACGCCATATTGAATTTTTTAAAAATAATATCAGATTCCAATTTTGGAGAATATCGGTCAAAATTGATTTTTTCGTCCACCATATTGAAACTGCCATATTAAATTTTTTAAAAGTAAATTCATATTCGTTATGTGCAACCACGAAAACTCCCCCAAACCTACTTTGGAGAAAATCGAACAAAATTGATTTTTTTGTCCGCCATATTAGATACGCCATATTGAATTTTTTTACAAATATTTTGGATTTGTTATGTGTAATCCCACAAACTCCACTAAATCTTATTTTTGTCCGTCATATTGGATCTGCCATATTGAATTTTTTAAAAATAATTTCAGATTCGTTGTGTACTACCCGAATTTTGGAGAAAATTGGACAAAATTAACTTTCTTGGCCGCCATATTGTGAGCGCCATTTTACTTAATCAATTTCGTCCAAAATAATATGGGACCACCGCAGTAACTTCCTGAACATAACGTATAACATTTTATTCAAATTGGTGCAGCCGTTCCGGAGTAATCGGTGTACATCCATAAAAAAATACATACTCGACGAATTGAGAACCTCCTTCTTTTAGACGTCGATTAAAAAGAGGAATCAGTAGGTCTAAAAATTAAACAAGTTAAATTGTCCGAAAAGAGAAAAATTTTCGATAGTTCTGTTGACACCTTTCAGAAAAATATCTTTTTTTTTTATTAACTTGTTAATTTATGTCCTTAGAATAAGATGTACTTGGTGAGAATAAAAAGTATTTACGACATTTGTATTTATTTTTATAGGCCGTAAACATAAACTCTGAATGGTTGACAGGTGTTGTATCCCCCCTAGGCGAGCACCTCTAGTGCCTTTATATAAATCCGGTCCTGGATATAATTGAATTAAAAATTTTTACTGAACATTAAATGATAAGACAGCTTCACCGTTTGTTATGGAGAATTTCTGTTCATGAGAAATTTTATATTATAATTATTATGTATTGCTCAACACGCACATGGCCATTTTTTGATTTATCATAGTTTCGAACCATTCTGTTTCAAATTTTAGTAACCTATATTAAACTATAAACTGACTTGAATCATCATTTTAAAAATAAGAAAAATTGGAATAACAAAATACCTGAAATCCACAGTTTTCTCTATCTGGAATTAATGGATTGGGAGTAAAATGGGGCTTTGAATCTTCAGTCTTAGTTTCAACAACATTCCTTGTTTTGGTACCGCAACAAACATATGGAATGTTTGATGAATCATATCCACAGCTTATAAAGAACTGAGTTATTAGAATAGTATATACACATAGAATAGTAATGTTGGACTAAAATATTAATATAAAATTCAAGAAAAAAAGTACCATTTAGGAATAGAAAGTTTTAAGTCGTGAATTAAGTAAATTTAAGTATGCAGCTGAAAACATTTACTCGAAACATTATTAGCCAACATTGCATGATGTTCTCATGTTTTCAAAATTGTCGTTATATTTCTTGGAAATAATTTATATGCTAACTAACAAAATTCCGTCTTTTTCGCGTATTTTTTAAAGAGGAAAAACTTACTCTTTCGATGCCATATTTTCATTCCAAATGGATTCAACAGATAATATGAAGAGGAAATATTGATTTTAAGTATTGGTTAGTAATATTTTGGAAACACTTTTCCTGCATACCAGGAGTTTTTCTTCCTCTTAAACATTTGAGAATGTTGAGAAATAGTCTATTAATCAAGTTAATTAATAATGTTGATAAATTAGCCATAAATGTTAGAGTGACGTATTGTTTAGATATCTGAAATGTGCTGTAAGACTAGAACTATTATGCTATTGTAGGGTATTGTTGCGAGATGCTTGGATATCAAAGAAGTAAAAAAGGGACTGAGAACTTTTACTATGTTTCCGCAGGTAATGTAAAACTAGGTGTGTATGTATGTGGAAATGGGAATGTGTGCATAGGGGTCTGAAAGATCTGCTGTGCCCCGATTTGGTGCTAACTCGACGAGGACTCCTCGCCAACTAAAGCAGGTCCTCCAATCCTATTTAGCTCAGGAAACTCAGAATGTGGGATGGCTTCAGATAAGGTAGATCTCCATCTTCTAATCGATACGTTCTCAAGTATCCCATTCAAGGGTTTTGCAAGACGACACATTCTAAAAGAATGTGGATAAAATTTTCGTTCTCTTCCTGGTAAATCCATTCTTCTCTCTCTGCTGGTCTAGATTATTTAAGGCAACTCTTCAGGTACCATTGCCCTGTTAAATTTTAAGTTGATTTTTACCTACGCCAGTGTGTTCCTTAAATTTCATCTGGTCACAGTTTCCTAAAAGTGTCTTTGCTTGTCTTGTTCCTGGTATATTTATCTAATAATTGGAATTCCTATTCTCTTCTTCTCTTTTCAGTTCTTTCGGTATTGCGCTATTTTCTAATTCCGCAAAAAGGTTGCTAGTTTGTCTACAGTTTCATTTCATTCCATTCCCATACATCGCGGCACCCACAGGAAGGTAATCGTGTTGTTCTTACTTAGTTCGTTTAGTTATTCTATGCATTCTTACATTATCTTGGAGCTATGTATAAAAACACGCATTGATGGCTCAGACGCTTAGAATTTGTTTAACTAAGAATTTTTTTCAATAATTAAATCATATACCGGTTGTCAACGAATCTATTAGACAAGTCATAATTTCTAGAGTATTATGTGTATCAAAATGAGAATTGGTACAGGTAAATGGTGTGTGAAAGGGAGAGTTTTCGCATTTTTTCCTCTTTCCGGCCACTTCCGGTTTCACCGGAAATGGCCCCGATTTTGAATTTTTAAATGGAACACCCTGTATATTTTAACATTTTTGGATTTCTGAGACAATTGTAGATTAGAGTGTTACATTTTAAAAACTTTTTACGTCTACTTCATTTTTTTAGAGCCACTTTTAAAATTGCATCTAGGTGGCCATGATCGGACGCAAACTAATCTAAGGGCTTTAGGTGATGTCAAAAAAATACAATCGCAAAGTTTTAGTTACTAGTATGAAAGACAGGAATAAGACAAGTTGACAAAATTACGTTTTCATTTTTAACTATTAATTTTCAAATGGCGACCCCTTTTTGACAACTACTTTTCGAAAAAAGCATTCTAGCCATTGGATTAGACATAAGAACAGAAATTAAATATTATTAAGCAAAATACTGGATAATTTATTTACTTATGACAAGTGCGCCATGGACAGCCATGATGCATAATAATTTGCAACTGTTTTTATCAAGTCTTCTTTGGAAAACAAAGCACTCACTTAAGTAGATAATGACAGTGACATACACTCTAAGAACAGACGTAAAAGTTTCTTAATTTTCGTTAAGTTTATTTTAAATTTTCGTTAAAATAATTTATACTCAAAGTAAAAAAGTGGATATGTTATTAATATTTGGAGAGTGTCATAAAAATTCAAGGAATTCTGCCGAGTTGTATGCTCATAGATATCCGAATCGTCAACATCCAGCCCATCAGTATTTTCCGCATGTCGAGACTCGTTTTAGGTAAATAGGAAATCAAGAGGCGGAACAGAGGTTTATCATAAATGAAGAGACTGAGATTAACGTACTTGCTATGGTTGAGGTTGATAAAACAGTTTCGTTAAGAAAAATTAGTCAAGAACTGCAGGTAAGTTATGAATCAGCAAGAAAAATACTGAAAAAGGATGGATATCGAGCATTTAAATATCAGTTACATCAACATTTGTATACTGAGGATGGCGATAGACGGGTAGTGTTTTGTGATTGGGTGCTTCAAAATCATAGAGTTAACCCAAATTTTGTCGATTTTATTCTATTTTCCGACGAATCCCGATTTACAAATAATGGTATGTTCAATAAGCAAAATACTCGGTACTGGGCCCAACAAAATCAACATGAAATGAGAGAGGGCAATTTTCAAGAAAGATTTGGCGTCAATGTCTGGGCTGGTATCGTTGGAAACAGAATAATTGGGCCAACATTGTTTCAAGGTCAGTTAACAAGGGTTAGATACTTAGGTTTTCTTCAAAATGAAATCGAAAATCATCTTAATGATATACCTTTAGCAGTTTTACGGCGAATTTACTTTCAACAAGATGGAGCACCGCCTCACAATGCTAGAGAAGTTCTTAATTATTTAATAGAGCATTTTAATAATCGAATTATTGCAACCAATGGTCCGGTACGGTGGCTAGCCCACTCACCGGATCTTACTGTGCTCGATTTCTTTGTCTAGGGATATGTTAAAGAAAGGGTTTACTATGGAGCAGCCCCAGCTACTCTTGAAATATTAGAAGAAAGAATTTTACGGGCATTTAGAAGTATAACGCCCCAAATGCTACCAAACGTGTTGAGAGAAACAATTGAACGAGCTGAAATGTGTCGTGAAAAAGAACATTTACTACACTAAACTTTTTAACAAATTCAGCTACTGTACTTCCTGTCTTTCATACTAGTCACTAAAACTTTGCGATTGTATTTTCTTGACATCACCTAAGGCCGTTAGATTAGTTTGCGTCCGATCATGGCCACCTAGATGCAATTTTAAAAGTGGCTCTAAAAAAATGGAGTAGACATAAAAAGTTTTTAAAATGTCACATTCTGATCTAGAATTGTCTGAGAAATCCAAAGATGTTAAAATATACAGGGTGTTCTATTTAAGAATTCAAAACCGGGGCTATTTTCGGTGAAACCGGAAGTGACCGGAAAGTGGAAAATATGCGAAAACTCTCCTCTTCACATAACATTTACCTGTACCAATTCTCATTTTTTGATACACATAATACTGTAGAAATTATGACTTGTCTAATAGATTCGTTGACACCCGGTATAGTAACTCGAAAGCAGCTGTGTTATGTGACTCCCAATTTTTTGTATAGTTTTTGACTCCGTGCAAAATTCCGAATATTTTTTATATTATATGTCGTATACTTAAATGTAACTGTTTTCAATTCACCGATAGTTTAAACTCGAAATGAAATACAATTTTTTTACGAGCACCACCGATCAATGACCTGTTGACCTTTGAGAGGCTATTTTAGTCTAAAATTCATCGTACAGACTTCAGCTGGGAAACAATTTAAACTGACGTGATATCAGTTTTCTGTTTATTTTATGGAGGAAATTAACTTGTAAAAAAGTAGTGGGACAAAATTTGAAAAAAAGCAAAAATTTGTTAATATCGAGGAAAGTAGCAAAGTTTGAGACGCTATATCTCGATTAATTCTCATCAGATAGACTTCTACAGGGGCTTATTTTAACGGGAGTAATATCGCCTTTCTTTTTTGTTCAATATCTGTACCTAACTTTACTTGGAAAAAAGTGATGGTGAAAAAAAATTTTACTAATTTTTACTTTTTCAATTTGATTTTTGTCGTGTATTTTTCTAAAAAAAAAATTTTTTTGGACTTTATAAGATATCCTTTCAATAGGAAATTTAAATGTCTACAACTGTTCAATAGACATGTACCTACGAAAAAGTATAATTCTCGCTAAAACTAAAAAACTGGAGACTGGACAAATCTATCTTAATCTCAAAAACGCACTCGTTAATTTGGTGATTGAATTGCGATTTTGTGATATTTGGAGGCGAATTGAATGTATGAAACAATGGTGACATTTTAATGTTTTAGTTCCTTTTTCCCCTCCATTTTTTGACATAGTCAATAGCCTATAAGGCATTTCTTGAATAAAGATATAAAAAATTATATATTATTACTTTGTTGTATATTCATCGTATGAAAAAATGAAAATTAAAGTTAATTTGAATTGATTATTAATGCCCAAAATTTAATAAGTTATAAACTCAATACTAAATAATAAGGTTTTCCATATGAACTGTAAGTTAAAACCATATGTAATTAGATAACAATAAATATTAGTCAATGGTTTAAATTCCATTGATATTAAAAAATATCACGCATGTTTTATACATTGGCACCAGTTAAATTATTTCTGGATAATAGTTCAGTCTTAAGGTTTTTATTGATCTTACTTGTACATTTGTTCATTTTTTAAATAAGTAAATTTACCTTGAAGCTCGCAGAAATTTCGTTTCTTCGGGTGTTCGATTAGATGATAAAATAACTGGTAAGAAGGTTTTACATTCATAAATATCTATGCATTTAGCTTTCTCATTTAATGGTGTTCTGCAATCACCTCCAAGAGTTTCTAAAACAAATAATTTAAACTTAATATATAAGTTTATATATTCAAAATATAACTGTCATTTATTCATACCTCTTTCAACTCTATCATATTAGAGGGTAACACCCTATTTTATTTGAAGTTAAAAGTTTCTAAAACTACTCTCTAACCTCAAGTTACTATCAGAGATACACATAAAATCAGATGTTTCTGTTTATAAGGTTTTTAGTATTTGTTTTAAAGTCATCAGACATGCTACTGATGTTCAATCTACCAGGTGTGAAACTTTTACAGAATTAAAATAATTTTATTATAAAATGTAAAGTGAATGCACAGATAAAAATATAATATTTAGATCCTCACCTGATATAAAAGTGATAGATGGTAAAAAGTCATTGAATTGGTGAAACATTAAAATTCGTATTACTATTAAGTATATTTAAATATTTCTTTTGCTTTTTCAAACAATGATTGTGACATGAAATGATTTTATTAATGTACAGTGATCTTGACGAAAAATTACTGCATATGACTGATATTTCTCAGAAAACATCTTCGCAGGCACTAATAGCCATTCCTTCCAGAAGTATTATAAGCATCAAGAGACGAAATCTCTTTATTGATTTGCATCCTATTTCAGTGTAATTTTTGTTACTGGTTGTCAACAATTTTAATTGGCTTTGCTCTGTTAACGCTTAAAATTACTTACCAGGATGTTACTAAAAAAAAGAAATTAATTCTCGAAATAAGAAGAGTATACTAGTTTAAACATCAAAAACGGTACAGAATGAAACATTCCGCATTTGTTTTTCAAATTAGCCTAGAAATCTCAATTTTTGGTGTTTCTGAACTAATTTTTATTTAAAATGTAAATAAGTGCATTGAAAATCGATCCCCTCACAGTTGATTTCTAAATAATTTCTTACTTTTAGGGAAAGGTGGATTTTTTTGATACTTTCTAATTTCGCATGTGAAATATCCTTAGATTACACAAAAATTTTTAACCAGAATTCGAACTACACTTTTCCGAAAGTTTTTGACGCGTTAAATTCAAATCCGGAACGCGAATTGCTTCAGCACGTCATGATTTCGAGATAGTGTAACTTGAAACTGCAAAAAAGGGTATTTTAAGCCATATTTGGGCTTACTTTTTAACGCTAGGTGACGTTCTTTCACAAAACTAAATATAACATCTTAAAGTACAATTCAGAATAGTTTTTTAATAGCCCAAATATATTTTTTCCCGCCGAGATATCTACTGTAGAAAATATCAAGTTGAGTGTTTTCGTCACTACATCTCGCTAGGCTTAGGGGTCCTATCCTCGAACTGGGGAACGTGAAGTGAACGGTGAAAAGGTGGCGAATGCGTATTCTTGAAATGTTCATCACTCATATCCTCGTTCGCCCGGTGGAAAGCAAGCGAACGGTGAAACATACGCAAATGAAATGTCAGCCGCACGGATTTCGAAAAATAAAATAGTATTGAAAATTTTTATTTTTTTTTGGTTCTTCTAAATAACTCGCATTAAAATAAATAATATGTTGACGAACCGTTTCTTTAAGACGTTTTATTTTCTGAATAAACAGTTGAAACGTTAATTAGATGGTACCCCGATATTTTCAATATTTTCAAATTTTTTAATAAAATATCCTTAGAAAGTTCAATATGTCTCGCAAATATTAAGCAAATTTGAGATTTCAGCCATATAAAATTATTACATGAGATTCTGTTCATATCTCAATTGTATGCGCGTGCTATTTAAAAATGTTTTTTAGGGCCAGTTCTGCTTATGGATTTAACATAAATACTTGTGTCCATAACAGCTGAGTATCTTAGTTTTAAACAGTTAAATCTAACATAATTCTTTTCACGACACAACTTATAATAAATTTGAGAAACCACAATTTGTAAGCTATCTGAAACTTTTATTTAAATACGTAACAAATTTTATATTTAAATTATGTTAACTACAGCACTTAACTTAATTAGACTGTGTTAAACACTATACGACACTACAATTAAATAAATATCATGATTATAATTTATCGAGACATATAAATATGAATCCTACAGAACAACGAATGAGGTCCTTCAGCATAAAACCTTATTTATGGTACATTTGATTTTCAAGTCTCTACAAATCTTTATAAAATAAGAAAAAATATATTTAAAGTTGAATGTGAGATCCGCCAGTATCTTTAATGGATGTCTTTGGTTTTGGTCCCTGGTCTTAAACAGTTTCATTATCATTGTTCAAGTTTCAGGTTTTCTTTCAAATTTACTTGTCAGGACAGAACATCTTGCAGTAAGAGGCTGGACACTTTGTGAATTCATACAATAAATAACTGATTGGATAGTTTCCGTAGTGGATTGGGATGATGGCTTTTAGTCATACTGCGTAGAGTTGTAATTTCCACCGTTTCAAGGTTTATCAGTGCCGACTTTCTGCAATTACTGTCAGTATATTACTTTGTATATATGATTGCTGCTTTTCTTGACATCTCTTTTTGTTTATATATTAGAATCTTCAAGTATGCTCTTTGTATGCATTTTTGTTTAACAGTTCTAGAGTGTCAATTTAAGATAAATTTAATCCAGGCAAAGTACAAATATTGTAGTGGCAATCAATAACTTTACAAAAATAACAACAACAGCACTATTTTTTTTTTACTTTTGATGATTAGTTTAAAGTACCACAACTACTTTTTGTCTAAAATGGTAACAAAATACTACGGACATTTTCGGTTTGATAGGTCAATTCAATCTATCATCCATTTTATTTTTTGAAATTCCCGGGTCTTAGCACGTTCATATCTGGCAACATTGGCTTTTCAAGAATACGGCTTTTACTGTCAAAAAGTTCACATCGCCATTTACATCACCTTTCACATCACACTTTCGAGGATAGGGGCCCAGGTTTTGTGGGTTTGTGAGCAAACTCGCTTCGCTCGACTGTCTGTTGCATTGGGAACGTTGCTCGCGGTGAGCCCGGGTTATGTATGTTTAGGAGTCTTGGTTTTAGAAAAAATTCATTTCGGTAGTCTGCTGAATGATATTTAATTTTCATGTAATGACGAAAACACCAAGTCTGATATTTTCAGCAGTATATATTATCTCAGCGAGAAAAAGAAGGTATCGGGGTCATTGAAAAACTGTTTTGAAGAGGAAGAGTAGTACTTTGAGATGTTATATGAAGTTTTGTGAAAAAATGTTGCGTCAAAAAGTAACCTCAAATATGGCTTGAGATGCGGTTTTTTGAGCTTTTAAGTTAAATTATCTCGAAAATCTAACGTGCTGAAGCAATTCGGGTTCCGAATCTGGATTCAGAGCGACAAAATCCTGCGAAAAAGTATAGTTTGATTTCTGGTTTAGAAATTATATCTAATTTTGTCAGCCTGTGTTATTGTTTGTTGGACCGAAAACCCTTCGAATAATTTGAATTAGTTTTTACTTTTTTGGGTTTCGGTCATATTATTACTTTATAAAAAAATTTAACACATGTTTTTTTCTGACGTTTCGGTTTATTTTATTGATTAAACCATCTTCAGAGAATTACTGTAAATATGAAAAGGAATATGTAAATTTATGCTATATAAACTGAAAATTTTACTTTCTTACCTAATGTTAACAGGTGGTTCACTTGAAAAACTTACATTTAACTATTTTATTCTCTCTTCTCAAAGTGCCGTGCAGATTCCTGCGTAGGCGTCCTCCGACTTCTTCCCATCATATAATTCTATCAATAGCAGCACTCTGGAGTGTCTGGAAATCGTGCATTCCCGTCCACTGGCGGATGTTCCGGAGCCAGGACAGTTTTTTTCTACCCAATCCTCTCTTTCCTCCTTCGATCTTCCCTTCCAGCACAAGACGCTGGAAATAATAGCGTTCTCCACGCAAAATGTGGCCAAGGTAGGAGACTTTTCTCGTTTTAATGTTTTCAAACAGTTCGCGATCTTCTAGGTTGGCGATTTGAAGCACCTCCTCATTTCTTATGTGGGCGGTCCAGGGAATTCTAAGCATTCGCCTTAGCGTCCACATTTCGAACGCTTCAATTTTATTTATGGTTGTTGATTTGAGAGTCCATGCTTCTACACCGTACAGAAGAACGGACCAAACATAACATTTGACCATCCTATATCTTAGTTCAAATCTCAGGTCTTTGTTGGTCAAGAACCTTTTAAGTTTCAGAAAGGTGGTTCTGGCTTGTTCTATTTTACTCCTAATTTCGAGCTCCGGGTCCCACTTATCGTTTACGAGGCAACCTAAGTATTTAAATTTGGTTACTTGATCAATGGTCTGTCCCTCGATGTTCAGGTTGATGTTAGGTATGTTATCTTTAGCCACAACCATAAATTTTGTCTTGCTGATATTAATTTTTAGCCCGATTTGCTTGCTTGCCTCGTTAACAGCATCCAATAGCGTTTGCATATCATTTGCATTATCTGCTATGATTGCAGTATCGTCTGCATAGCGTATGTTATTGATGGGAATGCCGTTAACTTTAATTCCTATAGAGCTATTCGAGACCGCCTCAACGAATGCTCTTTCCACATACATATTAAACAACATTGGTGACAAAATACAACCCTGTCTAACACCCTTCCTTATCTCGAATTCTTCTGTTGTTAAATTGTTAATTCGCATTTCCCCTGTCTGATTCCAGTATAGATTGGCAATAAGTCTAATGTCTTTATCATCCAGGCCTAGATCTTGAAGGCATGTTATTAAAAGCTCATGTTTCACATTATCAAAAGCTTTTTCATAGTCTATGAAGCATATGAAAACGTTTTTCTGTTGATCAAGGCAGTTTTGCACCAACATACAAAGGCTGAAAACGGCCTCCCTGGTTCCAAATCCATTTTTAAAACCAAATTGACTAAGTCCACTAGCCTCTTCGCATCTTCTGTATAGTCTAGTGTGCAAGATTCTCAGAAAGAGCTTTAAAAAGTGGCTCATTAGGCTAATAAGACGGTGGTCCTTACATGCTCGTGCATTAGCTGATTTTGGCAGTGTGATAAATGTAGAGCGGAGCCAGTCCTTAGGAAATATTCCAGTATCATAGATCTGGTTGAAAAGCCTTACCAGTATTTTTAAGTTATCTTCACTTATCAAATTGAAAGTCTCGGAGTACATATTATCTGGCCCAGGGGCTTTATTGTTTTTCGATAGTTTCATAGCGTGAACAATCTCACTTTCCAATATACTCGGTCCAGACAGTGAGTTGTTATCTATATTTGGTGGATCCTGGGGCCTGTCGTCGCTAAAGAGACTGGTTGCATAGGTTTTCCAAGTTTCTAATATTCTCTCGGGTTCTAATATGATTTCATCAAGATCGTTTTTAATATAGCTTATCGGTTTTTTCCTATAGAGTCCAGCTATTTCTTTTACCTTTTTGTGGAGATGGAAGCTGTCACCCAGGTTGTGTAGATTTTCAGCTTCCATGCACTGTTCCGTTAACCATTTTTCCTTAGCCACCCTTACTTCGTTTCGAACTTTTCTCTGATAGTTTCGGTAGTTATTGACGTCTCCCTGGTTTTTACAGATTCTACGTTTTTCCATTAGTTCAAGAATTTCCCTTGTCATCCATTGATTTTTATTTGTTGGTCTTTCTCCAGTTAAAAATGTACTATTTGTGTCATTGAAGGCTTTTTTGATGTTAGACCAGTGTTCCTCGATGTCTTCTGTCGCAGTGACACTAGAGAGCTCTAAGTTTAAGTGATGTTTATATTGTGATCTCGTCTCGCTATTTCGGAGTAGTTTGAGGTCTAGTGTCTTTCTGCTGTTCTTTCTCTTGGCCCTAGCAAGTCTCAGATTAATGCTTGCGCAAAGCGGATTATGATCTGACTCTATGTCAGCGCCTGGCAATGTTGTGACCCTGGTGATCGAATTTCTAAATCTGCGGTTGATTGTAATAAAATCAATCTGATTGCGAACGATGTGTTGCCCACCGTCTTGCGGTGATTTCCAGGTATATAATCGTCTGGGCGGTAATTTGTACCATGTATTTGTTATTACCAGATTGTTTTCCTCGCAGTATTGGATCAGTCTCTGTCCCCTGTCGTTCCTTTGTCCTAGACCATAATCTCCTACTATAGGGTCCACCCTATATAATATAATTAAACACTTCGTATTTAATATAAAAATAAATATAGAAAACTATTATTTTTTGATCCATTTTTTTTCACATCTGGTTTGTTGTGCTTTTGACAGAGTACTACCAAAGGGTTTGAAAGTTTCTGGACCATCTGCAATTTTATTGCCCTATTGTGTAAAGGTTTTTGAAATTATTAGAAGGTTTTTCAGCTATTTGGATATCATATGGTTTTAGCACTTTTTAATGGGATTAGTAATTTCTGGTATATACGTCAATGATATGTATTTTTAGGTTGACGGAACATTGCTTCTTGTTGGCTGATTGTTGTTATAGATTTTATCTACTCGGCTTTTTATTATGGGTTCAACAAATTTCTTTGGGTAATTGTTTTTCGCTAAAGTGTCTTTAACTTTTTTTAAATTTTGCGGTCTAAATTGTGTCAACCCAAAAATACATATCATTGCCGTATATACCAGAAATTACTAATCCCATTAAAAAAGTGCTAAAACCATATGATATCCAAATAGCTTAAAATCCTTCTAATAATTTCAAAAACCTTTACACAAAACTTAAACCTGATATCCCTAAAGACGAACAAACAAATGTCATTTACAAGATCAATTGCTTAGATTGCAACCAAACATATGTCGGTCAAACCAAACAGTATTTAAAAAATAGAATACAAAATCACAAATACAGCATTAGACATCACAATAACGATAATAAAACCGCCTTAGCCAAACATGCAATTGATAACATGCACAACATCGATTTTAACAACGTGGAGATTTTAGACAAATAAATTAATTACAAAAAAAGAACAATTAAAGAAATGACCCATATTAAAAGAACACCCGGTACAATGATTTTCAGAACGGAAACAAATGACCTGAGTAATGTATATACGAATCTAATAGGGCAATAAAATTGCAGATGGTCCAGAAACTTTCAAACCCTTTGGTAGTAGTCTGTCAAAAGCACAACAAACCAGATGTGAGAAAAAAAAATGCATCAAAAAATAATAGTTTTCTATATGTATATTTATATTAAATAAGAAGTGTTTAATTATATTATATTAAAGTAATAAAATAGTTAAATGTAAGTTTTTCAAGTGAACCACCTGTTAACTTTAGGTAAGAAAGTAAAATTTTCAGTTTATATAGCATAAATTTACATATTCCTTTTCATATTTACAGTAATTCTCTGAAGATGGTTTAATCAATAAAATAAACCGAAACGTCAGAAAAAAACATGTGATAAATTGTTTTATAAAGTAATAATATGACCGAAACCCAAAAAAGTAAAAACTAATTAATAACTACACGGTCAACAAATAGAAACAAAATAATTTGAATATAATTAATTGAGAATTTTCTGATTTGTTTATTATAAATTCTGATTTTTTGAAATTCCAAATGATAAATTCAAAATGACAAGCCAAAAATTTAAAATTTCCTAAAATTCACAAAAAGAGCTCATTATTAGAGTTTTACAGCCTTTAATCTTTGCCTTTTATGATAACTATGGAGCATATTATCAATATTAGTCCCAGTTATCCATCTAATTTCAAAATTGCGAACATATTATAGAACAGACAGTAAGGATTGTGAAAAAAAAATTAAAATAAAATGTTGTTTCCTTCAAAATTATTTAGAGGTATGTTTATAGTATGGTGTTAGATAGCAACCTTAATGTTAATTCATGGTCAAGAAATTGTAAAATTGTTTCAAATACCAATTAAATAAAGCAGGAAGTAAAACGTAAAGATTATAAAAACTGTGGAGACAATCTTAGGTAAAAATCATGCCCTTCAAACTATAATGAAGATAGTACTCATTTTCTTCTAGTGTTCGCTGCTTCTTATATTACTAGTTTGGACCGAGCAGAAAATAAGACTTATTACCAGAAATTCTAATCTTTCTTGCACGTAATTGGATTAGTTTGGAAGCAAGAAATAAGTTTAGAGATGTGACATTAATTTTAATCTGCTAATTAGTAATTTTCTATACTATATTTTATATAATAATAAAAATTGTGTTTACTTTGTTAAGTCGTTCAGTTGATTTTTGAGAGTTATTCGGATTCTGCATGGATAAATCCATCACTGAATGGAATGGAGTCATATAAACTCCTAAGTAATTTATATGAATAAACATGCACTTTTTCCTAGTTTATATTTATGCAATGACTAGTGTGGGTTTTTATTATAAAAACTAAATCGACATCCAAATAACCTTGGACGTTAGGTTCATCAAGAGAGTCAGAGAAAAAACCTGTAATTTTTGTATTTGATATATTCTTTTCGCAATTCTTCGTTATGAGTTATTTGCATCTTAAAATAATTTGACTGGGACTAATATAGATCATACACTTCATAATTATTCTAACAACGATATATCAAAATTTTTCATTTGTGATCTGCTAATTTTAATTACTGATAAACGAACTCGTAATTATAAAAATTCTACCGAGTATAAGAGATCTTTGCGTGCTACAACGTTGTAGATTGTCAATTAAAAGTTGACAAAATCAATAAACTCTTAGTGGAAACAGGCGCGGATCTAAGGGGGGGGGGGCGATCGCCCCCCCCCCCCCTGAAGAGCTTTGAGTTCAGGAAAATAGACCTGATTTTGTCTCTTATACTATAGTTTATTCAAGAACTAGAGAGAGTAATAAATCATTTTTTACCCTTTGTTTCTTCGCGAACTACCTGCGTTCTTTAGTTCGGTATCTTTGGCAAAATCTGTTAGACACATATATCTTTCATAGGAATGGGTTAGAAATTTTATAATCCAAAATACCGATCTATAATAATGGACTATTTGGGTTGGATAACAATAGATATTTGGAAGTGTGAAGTGTTAAAAAGGATTTTAATCCTTGTCATAGGCGTCGGAACGAGGTTTATTTTATCACTAAGTATTTATGGCATAGAATATTATTTCGGTAATAAACATATAATAAAAATGTTTTATAATATCATTTTATTTCTTACGATTTCTTAATAATTCACATACATTAGAAAATGTAGATAATTTTGACATATTTTACAGAAATCACAACTGTAATTCCATTATTTTTAATTTTGTCATAGAACCCGTTTTAGGCACATTCAGACTAAAACGTAGCCTTTTTCTTTCAAAAAATTCTAAGTTATAATTTAAATACTTACAAAATATCCATTGTCAAAAATACAAAAAGTTAAAGATATATAAAAAAATAAATTCGTCCGTAAAAATATTTTTGGGGCTATCGGTCATTTTATTAGTTAAAAACATTTTAAGGACATTTGACGTTTTAGTTTATTTATTTCTTAAACCATCTATAGAATTACAATTAAACACTAAAAAAATATTCAAATTTAATTAGTTTTTATATGTTACAGTTAAAATTGGACCTACTTATTTTTATTTCGGTTGTACTGATATTTTAATTTAATTTACTTTATTACATGTAAATCCGATAGCCCCAAAAAATTAAAATAAACATGTTAATTCTACACGCTTAAGAAAAAGACACAAATACAATAATAAAATAATAAAAAACTTACAGCTAATTGAAATTAAATATATATAAAATTAAAGAGTGGGACACACTAAAATAAAAATATATAAAAAATAAAAAAATTTATAACCAACATTAAACAATAAAATACAACAAAAACAAAAATTTAAATAATAAATTGTGTATACACTGGTAAACATTACGTATCTACTTCCTAATCAAAGTCTGTGAAGCTATCTTCGCTCAAATTAATTATAATGGGTTCCTCTATCTCACCGATCATGAGATCGAGTTTCCACATTTTGTTTTATTCTTTTATTATATGGATTTTTCTCAATTTTCCGCAGTAACTTTATTCAAAAAAATATTTCAAAAGTTTAGTTAAATTACTAATTTTGTAAGTGTGTTATTTCTAGCAACTTTATCTTTTACTTGAGAGAGATATTTCCTTCTCCAACGGACAGTTTCCAGACTATCTATGTATAAGAAAAGATTTTCTATCTGGTTTTTCCCAGCAAAAATTAAGTTCTCTGAGCAATTTCCAGAGTTCAGTTCTTTTAATTTCAGGTAAATCCCTATCTTCATTGATTTTAGTTTGAATTTTGTCGACGGTTGGGTTTTGCTTCTCATAATAAAATGTATATACAACTCTTTTTTTGCAGTTTTCATCTCTTTTTTCAACGAGGTTTTTCGTCTGTCTATGATCGAATGTGGCTTGGGAGTACTAACAATTCCAGTCATTTTTTTCTCCTTTAGTATAACAAGATATATCACTAAGGACACACTGTAAGGTGTACTTTGCTCACTGACAGAAATTAAATTGAACTATCAGAAATTTTATTGTTGCAGTAAATTTATAAAAGCTTATAATATTTAAATATAATTAAATATAATTAGATTTACGGAGTCTTCAGTTACCTGCGGCGCTGAGCAGGTACGTTGGAGGCTTTGGTAACAGTTTTATTACTCTCTCTAGTTCTTTAATTGAGTATAGTAATGTGTATACTTGCGAACTGATTCTGCCTTTTATATTAGGAATGTGTATGCTGTTGGCAGTCCCCCATCCGTTGAAAACCTGTTTTTCTTGCGATAGCCCCCCCACCCCAAGAGCTTAGAGTTCAGGAAAGTAGACCCGATTCTGTCTCTTATACTAGGAATGTGTATGCTGCTGGCATCCCCCCCCCTGTTGGCAACTTGTTTTTTCTTGTGATCGCCCCCCTTTCTCCAAGAGCTTCAAATTTAGAGAAATAGATCTGACCCTGCCTTTTACACTTAAAATGGGAATGTTGCTGGTGTCCCCCCCGCGTCAACAACTTGTTTTTTCTTGCCATACTGCCCTTTTGTGATACCCCCCCCCCTAAGAGAGAGGCTGGATCCGCCCCTGAGTGTAAGTCCGTGAACCACCAACTATCAAGTGTTAGTGAATGCAAAAAAGCTGCTATAACCCCTGTTAGTAAATTGAGATATGAAAACGGTTTTCCAAATAATGTCATTAATCAGACTGACCTTTTTACTAATCACTTTAAATCTGCTTTCAATCAAAAAACCAGAAGGTCTGACAAAATTCAAGTATTAACAATACTTTCACTTGACTGGCAAATGATCATAAGGTATTTTAAAGAATGATTTACTAAAAAAAATTAGAGAACAATCAAGATTTGCATCACAACTTCCCATAAAAAAAAGGAAAAATCCTACATGATTTAACACATAAACGAGTTCAAAATTTCCATTTATGGGATGATGTTACTCTTATAATGCCCCGAATAAACGGCTGTGTTTCTATTGTTGAAAATAGTGAAATAATTCAAAAACAAAGAAAAAACTGTTTCTATTTAATATATATGATTTACCCAAAATATTTAAACATGCTTTTCCGAATGTCTTTACATTGAACACACTGAATTTCAAATCATACGACCACGTGAGTGTATTATATTAGCTGACAAAAGAGGCACACATAATGTGTGAGTATATAAAATTCATCGGAATATAAAACGGCAATTGAATAGATTTAAAAATGAACTGAAAAAAAATATCTTTTCTGAAAGCTATAGCGGCTTAATAATTATGAACCTACATCATCATATTTTCTTTATACATATACTAATTGTCCAGGAATTAATTATATTATTGGAAAATTAGCATTTTTAGTTGATAAATATGAAATAGTGGAAACGAGAAATAATCCCGATAGGATCATAAAGTTACTAACATAGTCTCTTGCTTTATCATGCACTTACTAGAATAACTTCATTAATTTAATGATTAAATAGTTGAATTCGTTTTTGATTGATAAAATTTTAATTTATCAATTTAGCAATATCTTTAATTAGATCAGTAATAATCATTGGTTTAATTTGTGTAATATCTTTGCTATCTTTGTTTATAAATGAAAATAAAATTTAATGTTAAAAATATTATGTTAAGAGAAATAAAAAAGTTAAAATTTACTAAAAGTTATTATTAATTATAATTTTGTTTGTAAATATCGGCTGACTAGAGTTTAAGCCAAGCCAACTGTGTGGGATGCTCAGTGAAATTTTCTTTCGTAATATGAAAGGATTTTCACAATTAGTTCAGGAGGTTAGTTTTTTAGTTTAAATTTATTTATTTTATTTTTGTTTTTTTTTATTATTTCTACTTTCTGCAAGTCATTTATTCATGCTGTTTACTCGAGAAGTAAATAAATTACCTTGTCTAAATTTGCAGAACTAGTACAATTTACGCAGTGCTGGTTTGAGAGTCAAAATTTGTTTGCTTATCTTTTTACGGCTCAATTTTTAGCATTTTTTGTTATATTTTAACAAAATATTGTGTACAACTTTAAAAAAAATGTTCTATAATTCAGAATGTTCAAATTTGTATTTGTAAAAGTTGTAAATTGTGGGGAAATAGGTAAGAAAATCACAAAACTGACAAATGAAAGTGAACATTTTTTTTTCTCGAATAATATTTCTATTTGTAAAATAAGTGAAAATTACAGTAACTTTAAATGACACATCTTTTTTTTTAAGAAAGCGAATTCAGATTTTAATATGTTGTGAAACTTACTTTTCATTATGTTACATTATGTTCTTTAGAATCACATTATTTACTTCAACAAAAAATTTAAACTCTTATTAAGACAGAGTTACGAACCTCACAAATTGAAGAAGCCAATTTTCAAATTAATTTAGTCAAAATGAATTACTGAATTTGATGTTATCAAGGCAAGCAAACTGATAACAAAAGGATTTATAATTTAAAATTTGAATTTAATGTTCTTGTCCAAGTTCAGAAGATTCCCTTCAGCATAGGAAATGTAAGCATTTTAAAATATTTTTTCCTTATGTTAAAATATAAAATAAGTTTTAGGCTGTTGCGTCGTAAAAGTTTTGTGAGCAAGGAAATGCAACTCTATCGAAGGCGTACCTAAGTCATAACATGTAAACCGTGATATATTTGTATTAATTTTGTTTTTCATATGGTACTTAACTGAGTAGCAGAAAAACTACGTACTATACTAATAAATAAAATTATTACTTACGTGCATTAACCTTAAAAATTATAAAACAAAAACAGAAAAAAATCTGGTACCACATATTAACAAGGTCCGTCAAACAAACAACATAAGCTCGTTTTGTCTTGCAATAAATGGCAATGAAGACAGGTTTATCTATTCTTTCTTTTTCTCTGAACACATTCTTATTGCTCAGCTAATTTCAGGTAAATATGAATAAAATTTAAATTATCTATTTTAAAATACATTCCATTTATTCTTATTGATTCGTTATTTCTATAACCAGTTAGAAAATGTTTTTCAAGTTTGATGTGTACAGCGTGTCCCATTTTGGACACTTTTGGAGATGTGATTTTGAAATTCTGCGTTTTTTAGGAACGTCTCGTGTCTCCATTATGCGTTAATTTATCAAAAAGGTAAAAACTGATTTTTATAGAGTTTTTTTTACGTAGAATTCAGTTGAGCTGTCAGTTTTTTCTAACAAGTTTAGTTTTTGAGATATTAACCAAATTTATGATTTTGTAAATAGAACACTTTATATATTATTTTAGATATTGATTAAGTATAGTTTATATATAATGCGTTCATTTTATTTTCAAAAACAAAGTCAGAATTTGGCATTTTTAATAATTTATTTTATTTGTAACAGTGGGCCATAGCCAATTTTTATGAAACAAAACACAGATGTCCAAAACTTCACAGTTTTGTCAAATTGTCATTATTTATGAAATATTTTTATTACGTAGGTGTTCTTATTTTACTTTTTATTTATTTTGCATTTACAATGGCCCTTTATGATAATTATAAAGTATGATATTTTAGTATATTTTATACAGATCACTAGAATAACTTCTCATATCCGTCGATCGCTTTTGTCCATGTTAGGTGTCCAGAAAGAAGGCAACCCTTTCCAGACATATTTGCTCATTTAAAAAGAAATCTAGTTAAACACGGATCTCTTATTCAGCCGCGTCCCAAAACATACGTCAAAGAAGATAGGGAGAGAAATCACCCAAATGTGTTATTTTACGCAGCAGCAATAACTTCATCATTCTGTAGAAAAATAGAGGTATACCAAAATCTGTCACTAATAATTTTGAAAAAGTATAAATACCATCCATATAAATTTAAATTAGTGTAACATTTACACCCCGGAGATGATGAGAGCCGAGTAACGTTTTGTCAATGGTATTTAGAACAAATCCGGATAAATAAATCATTTGACAGATTTGTCATCTAGGCTGACAAATGTCATTTTTCAAGTCCCGGAATTTTTAATTACCACAACACAAGGCATTGGTCTACAGAAAGTCACCTTTTAATTTTCGAAAGGGCACAACACGAACATTCCTGGGTTGGTATTTCGTGCTTTACTTTGGGCCGACGCATATCCTACGGGATGTATAAAGGGAGTACCTAGAAATTCTTGAGGAAACTGTTCCAGAATTGCTTGAAAATATTCCATTGGCCCATTTCAATTCCATTTATCTTCAACAAGACAGTGTTCCGAGCCACAACTCTGGACTGTTAAGGCCATTTCTGGACAATAACTTTCCTCAATGATGGGTAGGTACCAATGATGCAGTGAGATGGCCCCCATGATCTCCCGATCTTTCCGTTTTGGATTTTTCATGTGGAGTTTTTTTGTAAAATCAAGTGTATAAGACACGACATGAATCTATAGCGGAACTTCCATTGGTTTAGTCATCCAAATTCTTCATAATAATAACGCATAACGGAAATACGAGATGGGCCTAAAAAAACGAAGATTTTCAAAATCACCCTGTAGATTAACAACTAAGGGAGATCTTTCGTTTCGTTAAAAAGTAGGAAACTAAAGTGATAACTGCAACACTGTATCTTTGATAATAACTCCAATTCCCCCTAAAAGTGTCAAAAATGGAACACCCTGTACATACCAGCATTTACATTTTTCAAATATAATAATTAGAATTTTGGAAATTCAAGATTTAGTGTGGCTTATTCTGTTTAAATTTTAATTTTTCTTCCTGAATCAGAATAAATAAGAATTAGTATTTGGCTTTTTTACTAAAAAATTTAAGTTTATATTTTTAAAAACCATAGTCATAGTTAATAGTCTCAGTTTTTTTGCATTTTTAAATAAATCTACTAAATAATGTTATAAATTAATGGTAATACAAAATTTGTCTTTGATTAGTTTTAGAACCTTTTTTTAAAGAAAGTGAATTCAGATTCTGTGAGGTTGTGAAATTTATTTTGCATTTTATTACATTATGTTCTTTAGAATCACATTAGTTTCTTTAACACAAAAAAATTGAACTGATATTGAGACAGAGATACGTATCTCACAAATTGAAGGGGGGTCCATTGTTCAATTAATTTAGTCAAAATATATTACTATGTGACGCGTTTTACGTAGGAGGGGAGCAGGTCGTGCTCTACTGATCTACTTCGTTCACGGCAGCGGAACATCGGTCAGTGGATATTTCCCGTGCAGACAGTCATCGGTCAAATGCTCAGCGCAGGAGTATCGGGTCGGCGGTATCTACTTATATTCGGAATATCCCTGCTCTCTCAACTGATCAGTGGTTTGACTGCCTGAAGGTCAAAACATCCACTCGATGGTCGGTTCTCGGGCGCCACCCTGGGGATTCATGTGGTCGGGGGCCCACTTATGCACCAGGCAGCTTGTTACAGTGGAGAAACGGCAAGCCAGGGGTCAATTGTGCGTATTAGTGCTGGCTGCCGGCAACAAACGGTTATAAGACATCCTGTATCCTGTATTCCATTCTTTTATACAAAGACATGGCCTAAAACTAACTTACAATCTAAGATTGACAATAATATAAACAAATAAACGGTCTGGAGGGCAAGAGTATGTTTTGAGCTAATCACGGTAGCTCGTACAGGTCGGTTGCGCTGAAGACGGTAACCCGGCGGTATCATTCATGATGCTATTCACGTACCTCGTACTACACGGTTGCGACGCTATTCACGACGGCTCGTACGCAAATTATCGCGTTTTGTATCTAAAATCCGCGTTCACGATTCACGGCGCTTCGTACTACAATTCGACTGACGACGTTATACGCGGTATGTAACAATAACCCAGCATCGATCGGCGATAGCCGGCGTCTCTACACGGCGACGGTAATCTCTATACGCGGCGGCGGAGACAAGCGTCGGGGCGGTAGTTGTTTAGCGCCCTTGTCAACGGACATCGGAGGGCACCTGGCGATAAAATACATTCCTGGTCAATACGGAAACAAAGATAATATTGACGGCATTTAGTGCGTGTGTGTATCGGTGACGGTAGGAAGGAACGAAAAGAACTGACGCTGCCCGTTCTTATAAGGGTCCTCGACAGCGTCAGCAGGATGGAACGACATTGCCCGTTCTTATAAGGGTCCTCGACAATGCCGACCAATAGCGGTAGGAAATTAGGAAATGAACTGACACTGCCCGTTGTTATAAGGGTCCTCGGCAGTGACGGTAGGATGACACAACATTGCCCGTTCTTATAGGGTCCTCGGCAATGCTGGCCATTAACGGGGTAGGATGTAAGGAAGGAAGTGTATGGTAAAACACCATATACACACAATCATAGCCTCACCTACATTGCTAGACCAGGAAGGCGCGGCCCGGCAGGCGACCCATTCCAGTCCGTTTGGACTGTTGCCTCGGGTGGAGAACGTGCAGTTCTCCGCGAAATAATGGTCTGCTTAGGCTTAAATGGACGGCCCGAGCTCCCACTACGCTGACGTGTGACGGCGTGCGATGATCGTGCATACAATACTGCTATATGCGGCGCTCGATTACTATGGTCGGATGCTCTGAAAATCTCGGAAAATGATATTTCCCGGCATAGCGCGGTAAATCTAATTATATTCCGGTAATATTGAAACTTTAAACAATCTTTTCCCGCCAGAATCAGATTTTTCGGATGTAAAATAAATAAATTAAATCTCGGCGAACATACTCATGCCCAAAAATATAGTAAAGATTCGCTTTAGCATAGGAAATGTACGCATTTTGAAATATTTTTTTATTAGGTTAAAACACAATACATTGTAGGATTTTATATCGGCCAAGTTTTGTAAAGAAGGAAGTAAAATTTTATCAAGGACGTACCTAAGTTATAACAACTGAATCCGGATGTTTGCCATCATTTTGTTTTTTCATTAAAAGAAGACAAAAAATGTTCCGGATTTGTTCACATGGTACAGAACTGAATAGCAACAGATAAACTAATTAATATACTAAAGAGTAAAATTAGTACTTTGTCGGAATATCTTGGATTACGAGCATACAAGAACCAGCTCCTGTAAGAGTTGAAACCGCGTGACCATCATGCGTGCCGTACATTCGGTGAATGAGTCGAAAACAATATTTTAGTTTACAACGCAAAATTTTGTTCGGCGATGGGGCTCATTTTTGGTAGAATGGCTACGGAAATAAATATAATTGGCGAATTTGGAGCGGAGAGAACCCCGAAGTCTTTATTGAGATGCCTTTACATCCATCAGTACTCACTGTTTGGTGTGCTTTATGGGCAGGTGGAATCAGTGGCTCACCGTCAATGGAGAGCGCTATAGAGTCATAATTGCTAACTTCTTCGTTCCTCAATTGAATGGTATTGATCGGACAGAGCTTTGATTTCAACAAGATGGCGCAACATGCTATACAGCGCGTGACACCATCAACTGATTGCGGGAAACATTCAATGAGTGCATATTTCGCGTAATGGACCTGTGAACTGGCCTTCAAGATCATGTAATCTCACACCTATGGATTACTTTCTTTGGGGATATATAAAGGCACTAGTTTACACCGATAACACAAACGTTGGACCCCTTAGAAGTCAACATTCGTCGCATAATTGCTACTATACGGCCCCAGTTGCTCGATAAAGTGGTCGAAAATTGAACTTCCCGATTGCGCTTCATTCGAGTCAGCCGTGAAGCTCATATGCCAAAAATCATATTTAAACTCTAATGGCATACAATTATCTTTTAAATAAAGCATAAACTATAGCTATTTATATGTGTTTTATTTCATTTTAAAATTGTATACCTCTAAAAAAGAACACCCTTTATTTTTATAAACCATAGCCGTAATAAATAGTTTCAGTTTCTTTTTATAATTTTAAATAAATCTACTAAATAATACTATAAATTAATGGCAATACAAAATTTGTCCCTGATTCGTTTTACAACCTTATGGTGGGTTCCAAATTTTCATATTAATTTTTTAAAGATTAAAGAAATATTTGTAAATTTGGAGTGATCCCTGATTTTTTCCCATCATCTTTGGAAAGCAGTTAGGTCATGCTCCGGCTTCTTATCATTATCTGCATTATCCTTACCCACTTGCCAACCCCGCAAGTGGTCAGCATCAAGATGAAGACAATGATTCCTGAAGAGTTTCTCTGAATATTTGCCATCCACACCGCACAGGAAATATGAATAGGTAACAATTCGCTAAAAAGCGCTTTAAATATATACATATATATATATATATATATATATATATATATATATATATATATATATATATATATATATATATATATATATAACCTTCCGTACAGCCACCCCTACAATGCAAACCGGTAGATTAACACACCTCCGTCATCAGAGACACGTAGGGCATATACACTGATCTGACGCGCTCGAATTTTTCCGTGTGGCTTTTTTTACATTTTTGAAAGCCTGTGAATGTCACCTCTTCCTCACCCCCCCCCCCCCCAGTAAAATGGGGGGTGGCCTTTTTTTCTTTCTATCATTTAATCTTCAAAATCCAATACGTCCCCACAACGCTCGAGTAAATCACCATATAGCATCGTGGGCTACCCTACTATAGTTCTCTTTCCATATGCGTTTCGACCACCCAATGGTCTCGTCAATGGAGCTATATCAAACTGAGAGCAATATTCTCCTTAAAAATATCAGCAGTTGAACGCCATCTATATATTTTCAGTAAGAAATAAATAAATAGAAAAATAAATAAAAGGCAATTATTTAAACACGGCATAAAATATACCTATTTATTTCTTAATTTTCAAGTTTTGCACTACTCCAGTGAATATATAGACGTCGTTCGAGTGGAGATATTTTTCAGTCTGATAACGTCAGGTTTAATATCCTGCCGACATGTCTCGGAATCTATGTTATATAAATACAATTGTTTCATGCGAATATTGCTCTCAATTCAATACAGCTCCGCTGATAGGACAATTAGATGGTGGAGAGAGAAAAAGTTGTATTTTCAGGATATGAATTGTATAGATTCTTTCCCTTATCGGCTTGAAAGTAGATTACAAGCAACAAACCACCCAACATTTACCGCCGTAGCATGGTGTTGTAGAGAAACCGGTAGTATTGCGTCTGCAATGAATAATTATGAACGAAATCTTACAATTAGGACACGGATGTCAAGAAAGAAATTTTAGAAAGAGTTGTAGAAAATTTTAGTCTGAGCACCAGACACTTAAGTTAGGAAATTAGAGTTCTTATCGATTCAACAAATAGGGTTTTAAGAGAACAGCTGTTTTATATATGCCACTACCAGATACAAGGAGGGCACAAGATGTAAATTTTCATTAAAAAAAATTTATTCACCGTGTAGCTTTATAAGAGGGGTTATGATAAATGACCGAGTCGAGAATAAGTAGCTTCTTGCGAATTATTGCGCCTCTGGAATATCTTTTTGCTGAATTGCAATGATGTTGCACTAATATAAATGTAATGCTGAAAATATTTTTTTCTTGTTGTTGGAGAATTGTATAGAGCAATAAAGCGATTATTGGATTTATACTTTATATAAACCCAAACAGCACAAATATGTCTTAAAGACGTCCATAAAACGTTTGATCTCAACATTCAGGACGTCTTATGGATGTCTATAAAAGACGAATGACGTCCATAAGACGTTGTATAGACGTCTTATGTTACAAAAGGTAACGTTTTTAAGACATTTCCTTACAACGTCTTATGGACGTCCCTTCCCAACATTAAAACAACATATTCCACCAATAAAATTATACATATTAAAAAGGGTCCCTTTAATTTTTTTGTTTGTCTTGTTTACAAAGTCAAACCGTAATTATTCAAAAGCCCAAGAAATAACTTTAATTAAGAAAAAATCAAGAGCAAAATATACACTACCATTTTAAATAACTACAAGTTCCGCATGAATAATTTGCTTTAAAAAATATGTTCAACATAATCTCTTTATACAAAAAAATACATAACTTAAGCATAATATAAACTTTTCTAATTTGAAATTTAAGAAGTGAGGTAAAAGAGCAAATATTTTCAGAATTACCACTGTTCGAACTATAAGTGAACTTATCAAATTTAAGCCTTAGTTTATCCCTTCGATATAATAACTCTAAAAGGTAGACTATCAACAAAATAAAAGTTTATTGAAATAAAAAGTACACAAATCTTTGAATGGTTTTAAAAACAAGAATTTTTATTTAATCGAATAACCAATCTGGTCTGATGCCCTTTTCAGCCATGTTTGGATTGAAATTTCCTCATTCTTCCGACTTTTTGTCAGTCCTATTGTCTCTGTAGATCCTAATAACAAAATGATTTTAATTTTATAGGATAAAGTTTGTCATTTGTAGTAAATTTTTTGCGAATTTTTATAATTGTCCTCTACTATAGAATCGTGACTTATGCTATTTCAAGGTTAATATGTATAATGAAAGACAGAACTTACTCATAATAAGTCTCGCCAAGTTGGAATCGTAGAACTTTCTCTTTCCTTTTCGTACTAATCAACTGTGCATGTTAATTTTACAAGCTCGCTTTACAAAATCATAAATGCTCCCTACTCCCAGTTTTGAAATTTCTAAAACCTTAAACAAAATTACTTCTTTTAATTAACAAAACTCTATTTTCTATGTTCTTTAAATATAAACCAATCATCGGGAACAAAATAAATCTTACAGGTTTCATTAGTGGAGCACTCCATAAACAAACATTTCGCCTTCTACTTCATTAGTAATATTTCTTGTAATATTTAGGACTGGGTCTGGATGAGCTGTGCAAGCCTTTTTCGCACATGAAGATTTCATTTCTTACTTCTAATAACATAGAGTTACTACAAAAATATAAGCGGTAATGCATTCCTGTAACACAACCTGTAAATAACGTTACTGCTTCTCCTAAGTACATATGATTCTCGATCTTACCCTAAGTATTACATAAACACGAATAAAAAAGATTTTCAAAGGCACATAGATAAATCAACTACTTTAATAAAATTCTTTCAAAAGCTAAATTTTCACAGTCGGCACCCCAACAACATTAAAAATGAATAACGACATGACGAAACACAAATACAAAACTGAAAAATGACAGTTGACAGAAACAAAAGGCGAGTTTTTTAAAGTTATAGTTTCACTGGCATCACATTGTTATTGTTATCGGTACATCAAACAGTTTGTGACAAAAAGCACCAAAGTATTGATAAAAAAGATCACGCAAAAGTTCCATTAACCAAGGTCGTAGTGAGGCTACTAAAAATTTGTCGTTCCATCAAATATTTTAACCTCAACTTGTATTTAGCTGAGCTCTGTGCGGCGTTGCAAACTTATTACCCAACTGCGACAAAATCCATAGGGAATACACAACTGTATTTATTTTCATTTAAAATGTAGTATGTAGACTTTTAAAAGATATCTTAAAGACGTTGTATATAGACGTCTTATGGACGTCTTTAAAACAACGTCTATAAGACGCCTTATTTATGTCTTAAGACGTTCAGACATAATCTGGATATAAAAATGACGTCTATAAGACGTCTAGTGCTGTGTGGGAATAAGCCTAATTGGTTTCCTTCTTAATAACAGTTGTAATGCGCAGGTAAAAATTGTTCATTTTTTGACTAATAGCAATTTTTGAGAAAATTGTTGGAGATGAAGGCAAACATGTTGACACTAATTTGAAGATAAAAAAAATGCTCTGTCAACATATGCTACTAGATAAAGGATATTTCATTTAAAAGAATAATGTAACGTGAAAATGAAGGTATAGATATTTAAATAACAATACTGAATACCCTGTATAAAAAAGTAAATATCGGACTATTATGAAATAAAATGATACTAGCCAACATTTCTTACAAATTTTTATAAAAAAAAAGGTAAAGAATGGTGGTGTTGATATTAAAATTCAAGTGAAATTTTTATTTCCGCCAAAAAATATTTTATTATTTAATAATTTGACAACGTTACATGTTAAGGGAAAAAATAGGTTTGATGAAAGGGTTCAATGGGAGTTCAACTTCATTAAAAAAAAACAGGTCGTTACAATTAAACAAAACATAAAAATTATGTCGTACGCTTTTTTGATACATTCTGTATAAGCTAAACTGACTGTAAACCATGAAAATTTGAAATTTAGAAGAATGAGTTGGATGAAGTTTCGGATATTTAAGGTTTTTTTTTTAACTGGAGGCATCATCATTTTCGAGTGACCTATTACGGTTAACCCATAAAATAATTTAATAAAATTTTTATTAAATAAATGGAATCGACTTCTAAAAGTGCGATAAAAAGTGAAAAATACCTATAAATTTTTATATAAATTGAAATTTTTGAAGTTGGCGCCAATCTATTACCTGTAAAAATGTGATTCGCATAAACAGATTAAAAATACTTATTTGTAGTTACTTTCTTAATATAATTTGTATATATTAGTACGTATTTATTTCATTTAGAAATAATTTGGCGCCGACTTCAAAAATTTCAATTTCGTATAAAAATTTATAGTTATTTTTCACCTTTTAGCGCACTTTTACAAGTCGTTTCCATTTTTTTTATAAAAATTTTATTTTTCAATTATTATGATATTCATAAATTATTTGAATTAAGTACTAATCCAGATTAGTGTACCTCGCAATGACTCCAAGGTGGCAAAAAAGTACCCGTTTTATCCAAAGTTGTAAATCACCCTAAAATGAACCACTAAAAATTCTTTAGTTCTTAGAGTTTTCTAAATACCAGTAAAATTGTTTCAAACAAATATTTAGTCTGTCATAATAAATCCACTATCTGAAATTTCAAATTAATTTTATATTGGTAATATAGGCCACCAAGCCTTCCAATATCGATATTGAAAGAACTTGAGATGTAAATTTCTTAGTCCGAAATATTTTATACTAGATATTGAGTTTGTATACGTTTGTATGACCCCCACAATATCAATTCTAGACAAAATCGGAAAACATAAAATTTTCAGTTCCTCATATTGTATCTTGTCAACCTATTAGTTTTAAAAAATTAACTTCATATTCGTAACACACAACCCCAATTTGGTATTAGAATACCAAATCTGAAAAAATGTGCTGAGGTAAAATTTTCAACCCACCATTTTGGATCCGTCATAATTTCAAAAAAAATAATTTTAATGTCTTAATCTAAATCTAACCCTTTCAAAGCCCCTTAGTACCAATTTTGGATAAAGTGGGGAAATTTAAAATTTCCATATATAATATTGCATCTGACATATTAGATTTTCTTAAAATAATTTTATATACGCTATTCACATCCTCAAAAACGATTTAGTCCCACTTTTGAATAAAATCGAAAAATGTTAAATTTTCAGTCCACTATATTAGATTCGCCATATTGAATCCTAAAAAAATACTTTTAAATTTATAATTTACATCCTCTAAAATCCCCTATATCAGTTTTGGAGAAAATCGAAAAACGAAAAATTTTTAAGATGCCATATTGAATCCGCCAGATTGAGTATTTTCAAAAAGTATTTTAAAATCGTAATTAACACTAACAAAAATCCCCCAATATTGATTTTAGACAAAATTGAGAGATGTAGAATCTTTACTTCGCCATCTTAAATCTGCGATATTTAATTTTTTTAAAATAATTTCGAATTAGTTATGGGCGACCCAGAAGGTTCTTCCATACCAATTTTGGAGAAAAACGGACAAAATTAATTTTTTTGTCCGCCGTATTGGATCGGCTATATTGAATTTTTTAAAAATAGTTTGGATTCGTTATGTGCGACCCCAAAAACTCCCCCACTCCAATTTCGAAGAAAATCGGACAAAATTAATTTTTTTTGTCCGCCGTATTGGATCTGTTATATTGAATTTTTTAAAAATAATTTCAGATTGGTTGTGTATGACTCCGAAAATTCCCGATATCAATTTTGGAGAAGAACAGACAAAATTAATTTTTTTGCAGCCATATTGTCAGCGCCATCTTGAAATTTGCTGCACCAATTTCGTCCAAAAAAAAAGCGGGACCACCGCAGCAACTTCCTGAATATAACTTAAAAAATTTCATTCAAATCGGTGCTGCCGTTCCGGAGTAATCGGTGTATGTTGTACATACATAAAAAAAAATGCATAGTCGACGAATTGAGAACGTCCTTCTTTAAGAAGTCGGTAAAAAATCCAAACTTGTCAAAGATTATAATAGTTTGATTATAATCAGAAAAATAAACATCAGCTCGTCTAATGAGAACAATTTTTTGATAATATTAAATAATTTTCATTAACAAATGCTATAAACTCTTTTCTTTATATTCATTGAAAAGGAACAAGCTCATAACTCGATTACCATAATATTATCCACTTAAATTTAATTGTTAAAGTTATTAACCTTATTGAGATGATTATGTTTTATAAATAATAAAAACCAGTTTATTGTTCTGGCAGTCTTTATTTTATTATAACTATTTTGTTGTCAATAAAACATTAAAAGGTATTTTAAGATTTGCTTATGCTCGGACATTTTTGTGTATCCAAGGAATATATTTTGAAACTCTGGTATATACTCCTGGATAGCCTACTGTACCACAAGTATTGTATCCAAACGAAACTACACCTTCAATCATCCATCTACTATTATCTGTAGTAAGTGTTCTCATCAAGGGACCACCACTGTCACCTAAAAATTTTAAAATAATTGAAACTTAGCATTTTAACTAAAACCTGAGCTCAATAACTTATTAGAAAAAATATTACAAAAAAAAATATATTTAACGATTATAGTTCAGGATATTTTCTCGTAACTAGTCACCACCATCGTTTAATTTTATATGAGTTATCCTCTTTCTTTTAGTGTTCGATAGGAATTTACACATTATTTCTTTTTCTAAGTTATATTGTTAAATGCTAAAATAAGTAAAACTATAAAACAATAGAATTCTAAGTTATAAATGCCTTAAAAATATTAAATTTTGAAGGAGTCATAAAATATAATACACTGAAGTCCCTATGGCCTTATCATTTCTGCAGGGAAAAAGTCAGCACCGTAATTTCAGTTCAAAAGATTTATGTTCTTATATCAGGATTTGTATTTTTTTTAACAGTTGTCTCATAAAGATCATTTTCTGAGGATTAATGTCATAGAGAAGTTTGCTATGCATTTCCGAATAAAGTAGTTTCTTCCTCTCCATTGTAAAGTCTCATTCTATGTTAAGATTCTGAAATTTTTTGTTCATTCCAATACATATCTTTTTCATGATAGATTTTCCAGTTCTCGAAATGTCTTAAAGTCAACTATTAACATTTCCGGAAATTCTTAAACATACTTTTTCTATATATTTAACATTGATTTCTCGAACACATATTGTAATTTACTTCTATATCCATACCTGTTTGTTTTAAAAATGTCACAAAAAAAAAGGTCGAACAAACCATTACTCTCAACTTGGTTGAATTCGAATTCGCCTGGCATACCCTGTATAAAATTATTTAAGATATTGAACCACAAATAGAAAGTCTCCCGGACAAGACGGAATTCATAACGAATTGTTGAAATACGGAGGACAGCGACTAACACAGGAATTCACAAGCTTCATTCGAAAAATCCTGACACAATGCAAAGTACCAGATAGGTGGAGAACCAGCACAATAATGCTTATGTTTAAGAAAGGTGGCAAACAAGAACCAGGGAACTACAGGGGTATTAATCTACTGGACACAACTCTGAAACTCGTTCCGAAAGTAATCAAAAATAAAATTAATTCGGTTACAACACTGGAAGATGAACAGCAGGGATTTAGATCAGGAAAGTCTTGCGTGGATGCAGTATTTATTCTACGACAGATAGTCGAAAAATCTCTAGAATACAATAAACCAACATTTTTATGCTTTATAGATCTAACAAAGGCATTCGATCGCATAAAGCTAGATGGCGTAATCTATCTGTTATATAAGAGAAATATTCCTATCAATATAATTCAGACCATCGAAAACATATACGCAAACAATAAAGTTCAGATTCGCACTAACGGTAAATTATCAACACCCATACCAGTCAACAGCGGTATTAGACAGGGAGACTCGCTTAGTCCTTTGTTGTTTAACATGATAATGGACGAAATAATAAAGGAGGTGCGACTTGGTAGAGGATATAAAATGGGTGATACAGAAATAAAAATTCTCTCTTACGCTGAAAACGCTGTGATATGTGCCGAAAATGAAGACGACCTCCCGAGATTGTTAAATACCTTTAATCTTACGGGAAGAAAATATAATATGATTATCTCAGCCGAAAAAACTAAATGTATGACAACCTCAAAAGAACCCCTCCGATGCAAACTAGAACTAGACGGTCGAATAATACAACAAGAAATGAGTTTCAAATATCTAGGAATCGACATAACTAGTTATGGCAACATCGAAGATGAAGTAAGAGGGCAGGTGGCCAAAGCAAACAAAGTGGCGGGTTGCCTCAACGACGTGATCTGGCAAAACAAACACTTACAATAAGAAACAAAGGTTCGGATCTACAAAACCACAATTAGACCTATTATGACATACATCTCAGAAACACGGCCAGAGACGACAAAAACGAAATAACTATTGGAGACTACAGAAATGAGAATACTTCGACGAATAACAGGAAAAACCCTACTAGACGGAGAAAGAAGCGATAACATCAGGCAATCATGCATGCAACACAGACTGCATTAATGAGTGGGTCCTATAACCTAAGACACAATGGAACAAATACATAAGCCGAATGACAGAGGATAGACTAGTAAAGATCGCAAGAAATAAATCGCCTAGTGGTACACGCAGTAGAGGTGGACCACGGAAAAGGTGGAGCGATAATTTAAGTCCAGAATGAGGAAAATCGAAGAAGGAACAGGTCAGGGACCTATTATAGAAGGTAGAAAAAGAACTACAAATTTTCCTAAATTTCAAGTTTATTGAAAATTTTTTTCCTTTTGTAACTGGCAAAAGTGAAATTTTTTTTACAAATCCAAAATATACGCGTAAGGAAACATTGTAATGTGCTGATTAAGAGTTTATTTTCAGTCT
The DNA here is from genome assembly GCA_034092305.1 of Diaprepes abbreviatus. Classification (NCBI taxonomy): domain Eukaryota; kingdom Metazoa; phylum Arthropoda; class Insecta; order Coleoptera; family Curculionidae; genus Diaprepes; species Diaprepes abbreviatus. The sequence goes on from JASJET010000018.1 coordinate 15,081,785, forward strand.
AATATGTTAAAGTCAACAGCGAAGGTATGATAATCTCGAAAAACTTCACCTTAATTTGAGATTACTCTCAAATCAACAACCGTGGCATATGCACTTTCACAGCTATCTCAAAAATCATGGAATAATCTTTCGAAGCAAGGTGGGAGATAACAAGAAAGACCATCATTGAATAATGACCGAGTGTATGTTACAGATTTTCGAGGAAGTCTATCCTATCAAGATCTGAACACCACAGTTCTGTAATTTAATTCATAGTGTGCTTGAGGTTCGCAGACGACATTGTTTTGTTTTCCGATAATTTCAAGGAGATATGTGCAATGTTACATGAACTTCAGCTAGTGTGCGCCAATGTGAGTCTTAAAATAAATATATCAAAAACAAAATTTATGACCAATCTGGTACCTAGTAGAAATATCAGTATTGGAGAGAACAAAGTGAAGCTTGTGGAAAAATACATATACCTTGGACACGAAATAAAGATCACAAGAGATAATCAAACAAGCGAGCTACGGAGAAGAGTAAACCTCGCATGGGTAGCCTATGGAAAACTTAAAGACATCTTTAAAAGCGATGTACCAATTTCTTTAAAACGTAACACATTTGACCTATGTGTCTTACAGGTTATGACCTACGGTGCCGAAACTTTGACATTGACAACTGCAACTTCTAAAACGCTGCAAATAGCTCAGAGAAAGATGGAAAGATCAATGCTAGGTATATCGCTGCGTAACTGAGTTAAAAAGGAAGACCTGAGACGAAAGACAGGAGTTACCGAAGTAATTTTCCGAATTGCTACACTCAAATGGAACTGGGCTGGACATGTCGCCCGAATCAGTGATGGAAGTTGGACGAAGAAATTAGTCGAGTGGAGGCCGAGATTAGACAAAAGAAGTAGAGGAAGACCCCTTATTCGTTGGACTGACGATCTCAAGAAAATTGCAAGAAATTGGATGCAAATCGCTCAAGATAGAGCACAAGGGAGGCCTATGTCCAGCAGTGGGCGCAAAGAGCTAGATGAAGAATAAGTGCTTGAAGTAAACAAAATCAGTCGATCAAAGATTCGAGTTAGATTAGAGAGATAGAGAGTACACTGTGTTTAGTACATTGACTAGTGTTTGAGTTAATTTTTTAGGTATTAGTATCACCTGTGAACTCCTCTGTGAGCCCAACATTATATTAGTAGATTCGTTTTCTTTATCAAGTAAGAGAGGACTAAACGAAGAAAGAGAATTATCTACATAGATTGGATTTTCGGAGACTTTATCAGCTCGAGGAAACTAAGCTTGATATTCACGAGCCAATCGAATTGTTTCGATAGCGTGAAGAAGATAAGTAGAAACACCATTGAATTAGAAACTCTGACTTCCATCGGAATTATATCCCGTTTGAAACTTAAACCTTTTTAGTAAATCTGACTGTTAAAGTTTAACAACTTGTTAACGATACTCATAGAAATGTTTAATGAATAATATAAAAAAGTAGTTGTTTGATACACACACATCTATCAATATCCCATTTTTTTTTGACCTTACTTATCCAAGGATTTAAATATTAGATATTCTTCCTAAACAATAACATCATTTTTCTTCGAACCTCCATAAAAATAAGATATTTAAAACTTCGCGTCATCGAAAGTGTAATTTTGTGATACTTGTTTCAAAAATAATTAATTTTTATCGCTGGTTTTTACAGTCCATAAAAAACAATTTAATCTTATTATTTCTAAATAATAATATAGGAATATTTTATTTTCTGTACATGTAGCGGGAGTGGAAAGTTTAATCGCATAAGTCTGTAAGTCATTATATTATCAGTATGGGCGCTTGGCAATAAGATAGCTGATGAACGGTGAAAGTTGTCATAATCATAATCATGAGACACATCTGACGCTTCTTTTTCTTGTATTCCAGATTTTTTTCGTAGGTCTTGATCGTTTTTTGATATTTCATTATTTTGGTTACTGAATAATATAATTTGCACACCTTTGACCTTTCTTTAGAGAATACTCGACATATATATTGGCCGAAACGCTGCTTTAACTTTTTGAGAAAAAAATCAATTAATGAAACAGGTAATAGGTTAATTTCTGATATTAGCTATTTTTTTTTTAAGATTATTCATTACAAAATCGTAAAATAAGGATCATTAATTGATTTATTAAAAGCTTTTCTGCCACTAATTACAATAAAATAGCTAATAGGAGAGCATTATACAAGGATGGGCAAAGTGATTACGGATCCGGAGTGTCTTTAACCTTTCTTCCTTTTAATTGTGCATTTAATGTGCAAGTAATGTCAACACTTACAATTATTTCAAGTCAACATCTTGTATCTCAAACAAATTCAGAATATTTTTTTTGTATAGCATACCTTATGGTTAAATTCAACTCATAATATATTTTATCCTACTCTATGGTTAGTAGGTATTTATTTAAATAAGTTTTGATAGTGTATTTAACTTTTCCCTGACATTAATTTCTAATCAGTGGTATTAGTTCTTATTATCGCGGAAAGCGATACTTATCGGAATAAGTACTATGGTTGAGCTAAAAGAACAAGAAGATATTACTCTGCGATAGGATACGGGGATAGAGATAGGTACTTCAGCCTGCTGAGTCAACTGAATGACGCTCGTTTGTTTACACAGGCCTATGCCAATGACCTCGTCATTTTGTGCCATGGTCTCGATATCTGGGACCTGGAGGGACCAATGATGCGGACCTTCTAGATCGCGGAGCGATGGTGCCACAGGGAAGGGCTCGGAACAAATCCGGACAATGCCTTGGGTGGTACTCTTTCTAAAAAAGAGGAAAATGGGAAGACTTCGCACAATTACATTGTCAGGGAAGACTCTTCAACACAAAGGGACAGTTAAATAATTGGGAGTAATTCTGGACTCACGACTGAGCTGGAATGATCATATTGAGGCTTGAATCAGGAAGATCATATGTGCTTTCTAGGCTTGTAAACTAGCCTTTGGGGCACATGGGGGCGGATACCGAGAGTTCTATTTTGAATATATACTATGGTGATCCGTGCGATGATAACTTACGCCGCTACTGTATGGTGGCCTAGTACAGCAAAGACCAAACATCGTCTTCAACTTGGCAAAGTTCAAACAATAGTCTGTGTGGGAATATTGGGAGCGATGAGGATTGCTCCCACCAGAACTCTAGCTGTATTGGTGAACGTGCCTCCTCTCCACTTAGACACAGAGAACGAGGCCCTGAAGACTGTTGATTGTCTCAGTTGTCTAGGGCATCTTGGAATTGGAACGGGCAGATACACAGGTGTCTGGGAAAGTATGGTGGGAGGTGTCCATTACTTGTCATGCAGATAGCTTATATGGCGTCGCTTTTAAAACCCAGTTACTCTCTGGAGATATTTCTGCCAAGTAGAGAGGATTGAGAGGGAGAGCTAAATCTTTCAAAAAATTGATCCTCATCGTATACAGAGGGATCTCGACAAGATAAAATAGCTGGTGCCGCAGTGTTCGGCCGGAACACGGAAATCAGAGAGTTCTACTCTCTCGGACAACGTGCGATGATCTTTAGAGCGGAAATTTATGCTATTTTGCAGTGTGTCCATCTCTGTGAGAGGGACATAAACAGCAATAGAGTAATAAGTTCTGCGATAATGGCACTTAAGTCCAGTGTCGTAATTTCGCAACTAGTATATGAGTGCAAAGATGTTATGAAAAGTCTAACAAGGAACAATCAGATTCGTGTGGGTCCCGAGTCATTCGGCTATACGTGGGAATCAGGAAGCGGAAACCATATGAACACCAACCAATTTTACCTATCCCAATTGCTGTGGATAAAAGGGAATTAAAATTGTTGCTGGAAAGCAAATTTTTTAATCGTGAAGACCTCCTGAAACATATATCTGGACCTTTCGCACGGTTTACTAGGGAGCTTCTTTCCTTATGAAGGAAATACTGCGAATTGTGGTGGGATTTTTGACAGGACATTGTCTCCTGGGGGACCATCTTCATAAGATCGGTATCGCAGACGATCCGACGTGCAGATGATGTCTGTAAGAGGATGAAACTGTTGATCATGTCTTTAGAGAGTACTCAGTGCTCAACGGATTGAGACAGGGATATTTCGGAAAAATAAATTTGTTACCGGAAGCAGTTAGGTAATTTCAATTAACAAGCCTGATTGAATTCCCAAAGGCTATCGGCCTCGAGTAATCTGCAGCTGATGGTGAGATGTGAAAGGCCCAATGACGCCTAAGCATCGATGATCAAGCAACATCACCTTTGTTTATTTATTCATTCATTTATAGATTCTTCCAACAAGCAATCAATCAACCTTTTCAATCAAACTTTTCTTGAACAGAAGCCTATTTCCAGATCAACTGCCAATAGAATATTCCATAATTTTGAACATATGAGTAATGTAAAAACCTGTTAAGAGGTATCAATATTTTAATCATTAAAACCTAGAATATTATGTTTGCCCTGAAAGAATAACTACGGAATTCCGTACTAAAACTTGCATTTGCATATGATAACATGGAGGATCCATTAGAAGAATCTTGAAAGAAAATAAAATGCACCTTTATAAAGTAACGTTGCTTCAGGATTTATCAGAATTCGATTCTGATAGATGTATGCAATTTTGTCAAGAAATAATGTTTAACAACCTGAATTTGTAAATCATAGATTGTTTTTTGATATGGCCACATTCTGTGTTAATGGCTTTGTCAATAGGTGCAACTGTCGGTAGTGGTCTGATCATAATCCTTATTGAATGATGGAACACTATACGCAAAATCCCCAAAAATTAAGTGTTTGGGTAGGCATCATTGGTGACACTATTATACGATCCTTCTTCCTTCACGAGAATTTACTACCAATTCGTACTTAAATGGACTACGAAATAAAATTGTACTCGATTTAATTACTTTGTTTTATGATCAATACAACAAACTGATATTAAGAAACGACATTTGGTTTCAACAAGAAGAAGCATTTTGATAGTGGTCAGTGAAACGTTTCCTGAAAGGTAAATAGGTAGAAGAGGGTTTATTGAATGGCCTCCTAGATTGCCCGATCTAACCTCTTTAGATTTCTACCTTTGGAGCTATTTAGAGTCACTAATCTATAGAACAAAGCCGAACTTTTTAGAGGATCTTGATAACATAATTTTAAGTGTAGTGCATGATATCCCTCATCAACATTTGAGGAACGTTCTTTCCTAGTTTTCAGGAAGGCTTGGATACCATCACGTGGCTAAAGGAAAATATATCGAACAATGAATTAAATAGTTTATAATTTAAATTATTGTTTTTTATAATTTTGATATTATAACGATATGTATTTTTTTAATTTTAATTATTAATATTTTCAACACAGTAAAATTTAATCATAAGGTATTCTATGGAAAAAAATTTCTTAATTAGTTGGATATTTAAAATAACTGGTAACATACAGGATGTTTCAGTTAAAAAATTATAAGAGACATTGTAATAATCTGACAGTTGTTGACAATCAAATACAAACATTATAGTTCTGAAGGTTGAGGAAAACCCGGGAAAATTCACCTAACTCTGCATACGACACGGTTTTTGGTATTATTTTTCCTAATAACTTTTAAATTTTTATTTTATATCATTCTTTAGATTTTTTGTTCAGTCTTGGCAGTGTAATAAGTGTTTTTCCCAAAATAAAATAATTTTTTGACACAAAAAATAAACAACAAATTCTAACATTTTCTCCATTTTTTACCTGTACATGAGTCTTTTCCCTGTTCTCCTCCGGCGCATATATGACTGTCTTCAATACGGACATATAATGAACTAAAAGCATTTGCACATCTAGATTGAGGGACAACTTTGACATTTAGTTTAAGTTTAACATCGCTGTTTCTACCCTTTTCTGTTTTTCCCCAACCAGCTACAACTACGGATTCACCAGGTGAAGATGCTTCATTTGGAAGTGGGAGGCAAACTGGTTGAATAAATTCTGAAAAAGAAACGATAATGTTAAAAAAAATTCATTAAAAAATTTGTGTTTGTATTAAGATTTAATGGTTTTACGCACAACATGTTTCGAAAACTAATAAAAATTGTTTTTTGTTTATTATTATCTTTAGAGTTTATGACAATTACAACGGCAAAAAATAGACAATAATGTAATGTTTATTTTTCCAGTCACTAGTAATATTATTTTCTTCCAAATGAAGACTTGATATCAGCCTTCATAGTTGGTAAATCAAAGAGAACCGAGTTTAATCAATTATGTCATAATATTTTACCTATACTAATAAAAGTGTGAGGTGTTTCTGAAAGGTCTGTACAAAACGCTAGTGCAAATTCCTGGAACTAAAATATGAGGATCTAGACCAATTTACTTTAGTCAAAAAGTTGATAGTTGCCAGAATATAGAGTGTCAAAATGATAATTTCTTTGTAAATATTTATCTTAACAATAGATTAACTTGTACCAAACTTGGCACCTTGAGGTTTTTTAGGAAGAGATATCAAGATCTAATTACAGTTTCGATGTGCATTGCAGAAGAAGCCACCAGCAGTACTTGAGATAATAGAATTTAAATATTTTATTGCTCCTCTTCACGAGATTAGGGGTGGTTCAAGAAATTTCGAGCGTATTTAAGGGCCAACAATAATAAAATTTACATAGCAAAGAGTACCTTCTGATTAAAAAGCACCCGGAATATCCCATTTAAATAACCCGCACTTGATATATTGTCAAAAATTTTTTTTCTAGTTTGGTACATCTGTGATCTGGTATTGAAATATCTGTTTGAGCGCCATCTGTCGAGCGTTTGTGCGTGACAATTTTATAAAAAAGTCAATGTTTGTGGTGTCAAATTTAGGTGAACAAAGAGTTCGTCTGAAATTTTGTTTCTAACAAAATATCACGTGCGTAAGCGTTGAAAATGTTAACGGTAGCCTACGGGGACTTAATAATGTCAAAAACGCAAACGTAAGAATGATAAAAAGAGTTTAAAGTAGGCCGTGCTGTGGTTGATGATTTACCTCGCTCCGGTTGTCTATGTACGCAACTATTTGACAAAAAACAACGTTCTAACCGTTTCACAAGCTCCGTATTCACCCGGCATAGAATCTTGTGACTTTATTCTATTCCCACGGCTCAAGCTATCATTTCGCGGAAACTCTTTTAAGACGATTGAGGAGGAGAATTCCTAGAAGGAGCTGAAGGCGATTCCAAAATCGTTCTATGAAAAGTCTTTGCAAGATTGAAGAAAGCGTTGGAATATGTGTGTTGCTTGCAATGGAGATTTCTTTGAAGGGTATAAAATGAATATCGATGAATAACACAGGTTTATAGAAAAAAAGTGGATACCTATTTGACCAGACTATTTTATTCTTATGTAATTAGACGCCCAGAATCGATATCTGAGATCTGCTAATCTCTATCATGTCAGGTTCAAGGCCATTTCAAGGTCAAAAGGAGTAAAATTCGCTAAATAAATCTGAAGAAGTAGATACGTACGTTTTTGGGGTCGTTAAATTCCAATTTGTGGTTTTGATTAATCCCACAAGGACAACCAGAGGTAATTTCAGGGTCATTTCAAGGTCAAATTGAGAAAAGCCACTAAATAAATCTGAAAAAGAAGATATGTACGTTTTTGTGGTCTTAATTTAACCTTGAAATGACGCTGAACTAACCTCTGGTCGACCTTGGGAGATTAAACAAACCACGAATTTGGATTCAGTGATCCCAAAAACCTGCATATCTTCTTTTTCAGATTTATTTAGTGGGTTTTTCTCGGTTCGACCTTGAAATGACCCTGAAATGACCTCTGGTTGACCTTGGCGGATTAAACAAATCATGAAGTCGGACTTGACGGCCCCAAAAACCTACACTTTTTTTCAGAATTTTTTAGCGGATTTTTCTTCATTTTTACTTGTAATGACCCTAAAATGACCTTTAGTCGACCTTGGGGGATTAAACAGACCACAAATTCGGATTCAGCGACCTCAAAAATGAATGTATCTACTTCTTCAGATTTAGTGAATTTTGCTCCGTTTGAGCTTGAACCTGACGTGATAGAGGTCAACGGACCTAAGATTTGGATTCAGGGTGTCTGATTACATAAGAATAAAATGGTTTGGTCACATAACCATCCAATTTTTTTTTCGTAAACCTGTGTAATGGAATCGCTTTCGGTTTACTGAAGAATTCAAGATACTGATGAGAAGGTATTCTCAAACATTTAATTTTAAAGTTTATCATTTAATTCTTAAATTTTTCGTTACAAATATTACACTAACGCAGAAATGACCGAAATGATATTAGTTTACAGAGAAAGATTTCCTAATGGAAGCGTAACAAACCACTACACATTTAACGCAGTTAAAAGTTAAAAAGAAGTCTTAAAGAAACTGGTAGATTTTCTACCAGAGTTCAAGAAAATCCAAGTCTGAGAACAGCTGTTGCATTCATCCATCCTCAGATAATACAAAGGCTTTTACTTTTCGACCTTGAGTTGAGACTGGGCTTCACACCGATGGGTATGATAAATTTACATGAACATATTTATACTGACGAAAAAAGGTTGTGCATTATAAATGTAAAATTAAAATTAACTCCTAGGCAAGGATTGATGATAGATTTACCATTGATCCAGTGACTTTACAACTTCGTTTAAATGGTTTTAATTACCTAGAACACTTAGTAAATTTGCCTAATTTATTGGATGATCTTCTACTGGTAACTAGACAAAATATGCAATTTAACCACGATGGTTAGAAATCATTTAAATAAGAATAGTAGAGGAAATGGTGCTCCTGCAAATTGGCGATCACCAGATTAACGCATACTTTTTATGAGGAACTCCTAAACATATTGTATACGGTAGACTTGTTAACACCGAAGAGGGATTGTGGGCATGAATACAAAATTCAATAAACATTTATGCATAGATGCAGAGATAATGGAAGAATGCAGTTCAATGTTCTCCTTAGAATTAAACTATGTGCATAAGAAAATGGAGGTAATTTTAAATAATTGTGGAATTCTTATTGTACTTTGTCAGTTCATTCTTACATTATTATAATTGCTAGCTCGTTGCTATGTATTTTTTTTGTTATTGGTCTGTTCGTCCCTAAACGCGCTTCAAATTTTTTGACCAGTTTTAAGCATGGCTAAAGTGTGAGGAGGAGCTACGACTAGTTTCAGATCGCAATTAAACATTAAAATTCAATTATCTCAGAAGCAACTGCTCAAAGTGACACCTACTTGGTATAACTTATTTATATAACGAGGCACAAAAACGTTAGAAAGTTTTAGATGTAGGTGATATGCTACTGGTTGTGCCAGGGGCGGATCCAGCCTCTCTCTTTGGGGGGGGGGGGTGATATCACAAAGTACAGTATGGCAAGAAAAGCAAGCAGCATACTCATTCCTAATAAAAAAGACAGAATGGGTTCTATTTTCCTGAACTCAAAGCTTTTGGGAGGGGGAGGGGCGATCGCAAGTATACAGACTCCTATACTCTATTCAAGAACTAGAGAGAGTAATCAAACTGTTACCGAAACCTCTAACGTACCTGTTCCAGTGCCGCAGGTAACTGAGAACTGCCATAAATCTAATTATATTTCATTATATTTAAATATATTTTATAAATTTACTGCAACATAGAATTTCCCATAGTTTAATTTAATTTCTGTCAGTGAGCAAAGTACAACTTACAGTTTTTTTTAGTAATTTATCTTGTTTGCGCTTGTTTTTATATATTATTTGAGATTAGTGAGATACCCAAAAGATATGGCTTTCACCTCTATATTTATTCCAAAATCGTTAAACCAGGGCATTTTTCCTCAACGAAAAACTTATTACTATGAATGTTTATGATGCCTTCAGATATCAATATCTAGATAATAATGTTAAGAGCTCTGTTGAGATATATTCCAACATGACAGGAGTTGGAAAATCTACTATGTACCGAATACTGAAGGAGAAAAAAACGACTGGAATTGTTTGTACTCTCAAGCCACATTCGATCACAGGCAAACGAAAAACCTCGTTGGAAGAAGAGATGAAAACTGCAATTAAAGGGGTTGTATATACATTTTATTATGAGAAGCAGATCCCAACCATCTACAAAATTCTAACTAAAATCATTGAAGATCGCGATTTACCTGAAATTAAAAGAACTGATCTCTGAAAATTGCTCAGAGAACTTAATTTTTGCTGGGAAAAACCAGATAGAAAATCTGTTCTTATAAATCGTCCGGAAACTGTCCGTTGGAGACGTAAATATCTCTCTCAAGTAAAAGGTAGTGTTGCTAGAAATAACACAATTAATAAAATTAGTAATTTAACTAAATCTTTGAAAGATTTTTTTGAATCAAGTTACTTCGGGAAATTGGGAAAAATCCATATAATAAAAGAATAAAACAAAATGTGAGAACTCGATCTCATAATCGGTGAAATAGACGAACCAATTATAATTAATTTTAACGAAGATAGTTTCACTGACTGATTAGGAATTAGATACGTAATGTTTACTAGTGTAAACACAATTTATTATTTAAATTTTTCTTTGTGTTGTATTTTATTGTTTAATGTTGTTTATATGTTTTTTTATTTTTTTATATATTTTTATTTTAGTGTGTCCCAATCTTTAATTTTATATATATTTAATTCTAATTAGTCGTAAGTTTTTTATTATTTTATTATTGTGTTTGTGTATTTTTCTTAAGCGTGTAGAATTAACATGTTTATCTTATTTTTTTGGGGCTATCGTATTTCCATATATAAAAGTAAATTAAATTAAGATATCAGTACAATAGAAATAAAAATAAGTAGGTCTAATTTTAATTACAACATAAAAAAAAGTAATTACATTTGAATCCCTTTTTAGTGTTTAATTGTAATTCTGCAGACGGTTTAAGAAATAAATAAACTGAAACGTCAAATACCCTTAAAATGTTTTTAATTAATAATAAAATGACCGATAGCCCCAAAAATATTTTATTATTATATGGACGAATTTATTTTTTTATATATGTTTAACTTTTTGTATTTTTGACAATGGATATTTTGTAAGTATTTAAATTATAATTTAGAATTTTTTGAGAGAATAATCCTACGTTTTAGTGTATTATTATAGACTGGTATTTTTGATTATAAAATTTCTAACCCATTCCTATGAAAAATATATGTGTCTAACAAATTTTGCTAAAAACACCGGACTAAAAAACACAGGTAGTTTGCGAAGAGATAAAGGGTAAAAAATGATTTATTACTCTCTCTAGTTCTTTAATAAACTATAGTATTAGAGGAAAAATCGGGTCCATTTTCCTAAACTTAAAGCTCTTGGGGGGGGGGGGGCGATCGCCCCCACCGCCCCCCCCCCCTTGGATCCGCGCCTTTACGGTAGACTTGTTAACACCGAAGAAGGATTATGGGCATGAATACAAAATTCAATAAACATTTATGCATAGATGCAGAGATAATGGAAGAATGCAGTTCAATGTTCTCCTTAGAATAAAACTATGTGCATAAGAAAATTGAGGTAATTTTAAATATTTGTGGAATTTTTATTGTATTTTGTCAGTTCATTCTTACATTATTATAATTACTAGCTCGTTGCTATGTACTTTTTTGTTATTGGTCTGTTCGTCCCTAAACGCGCTTCAAATTTTTTGACCAGTTCTAAGCATGGATAAAGTGTGAGGAAGGGCTACGACTAGTTTCAGATCGCAATTAAACATTAAAATTCGATTATCTCAGAAGCAACTGCTCAAAGTGACACCTACTTGGTACAACTTATTTATATAACGAGCCCCAAAAACGTTAGAAAGCTTTAGATGTAGGTGATATGCTACTGGTTGTGCCCTTTGCGAAACTGTATCAGATCTTGTTTTAGTCTCCGGAATTTGCGTTGGCGTTTTGTACAGACTTTTTAGAGATACCCTTTATAATATGTAAACACTTTCTACCTAATAAAGAACAAAAATTTTCACTACTTTGGTTAAGTTGAAAATTATGGTTCTTGAGTTTAGACTATGTCAAATTGAAATTATTATCCGACGTTTCGCCTAAGATTGCACGAGACACCTTGAGAAATTTTTACTCCATGAGATTAGAACACTGAATGACCATCGAGGAGCAACAGCCCGGTATTTGTACCCGACTGGTGCTCAGCGAGCCGTGATCCAGTCTTACAATCGAATTCCACTTGTGATGTAGACTGTAACCTGCATCTCCCTAAATATTATTTTGATATTTACAAATTTCGATTGATTCTGTAATTTTACGTTTAAAGAAACCGGATACTATTGCTAGCACTTTAGTTTATTTTACATTAAAGATGTGATCTGAGTTGGTGTTCAGCTACTGCAGATTGTACAATTTGTTCTTGTTTAATACATCTCTCACGTTCCTTAAGCCTAGTGAATATAGACCATCTTGTTTTACCCACATCAACTTTACCACAAGAGAAAGGTATATCGGCTAAAGATGTCTGGTGCAATCGTAAGCGACACGTCGGATAATAATTCCAATTTGACGCAGTCTAAACCAAAAAACCAAGATTTTCTATTTTCCACCTAATTCACTAATTTTAAGGCCATTTTAAATTGACAGTAGAAGATGTAAAGTGACAAGTGAGATAATAAGTCAAATAAGAACCTTAAAAATATGAGAATGAAAAAATCACTTTCGGTTATTATTACACCGGCAAAAGTGAAAAATTTTGTTTATTCTCACGAGACAACTTTTCCTATCATCAATTTTAAGACTTTGTCACCAGATTTTTATCGTTAATGCTTACCTGAATATCTTACTTCTGATGCAAGCCGTATCAATGCTATGTCATCTATGTTGTTATTTTGACCTGTATAACCTGGATGAGGTATAATTTCCTCTATGGCAACATTAACTTCCTTCTGATTACAAGTGCGTATACCTTTACTCACAACACAGTCTCTTCCAGGACTACTCGTGTCGTATTCTCCCAAACGAATATTTATTCTACAATTAAAAGTATACCTATGAGCTGTCGACAAAATTACTATTTTAATTCCGAGTCATTTATGGGCGTTTATCTTTAATTTAGTAGATGAAAAGTATTATACTGATAACGTATTCTCCAAAATTAAATAAGTATAATACATTCAAGCTCGTTAGTGATCTATGTAATGGCGTACCTTAACCAAGAACTCTATTAATAACAACGTTGTTCAAGGAGCTATTGTATATTGGTTCTATGCTTAAAGGATTGAATACCGAATACGAAAGTGAGAGGAAGGATTGGAGTAATTCATATCCACCTCTCGGGAATGAGTATAGTACTTTGATGATGATAAGAACATTTTAAAAATTTCATGATGCGATATATTCTCGAATTATAAAATAAAGAAAATATTAAAAATACTTACAATTGTCCAAATTTTACATTAACCTCCCCAACAACACAATGCGCAGCAGTTAAAATGTATCTTGAATTAATTAAAGATCCTGCACATGCAATTTTTCGTTCTCCAGAAGGCTTAATATATTGCAAAACTGCCATCCAGGCGAACTCATCGAGAGCAGTTGCTTCGCCGTCGAAAATTTTATTTGTAAACTAAAATAAAGGAATATTAAAGTAATAATTTTGTTAGTTACAGCTTAAAATAATAATATCTATTATTTAGGAAATATGGGTCTAAAAATTCAAATTTTATATATATATATATATATATATATATATATATATACATATATATATATATATATATATATATATATATATATATATATATATATATATATATATATATATATATATATATATATATATATATATATATGAAGTAAAATGCGAAACAGTAAATGCAAACTTCTCTCCATCATATCCTTTCTGTATTAGAGGATGCACAGTTAAAATAAATTGTTACAAAACGCAATTTATCCTATTCCACCACCATCGAGATGATGGCCTACCTGTACCACCATACCGAGAAGAAAGTCAAAACTTACCCTCCCCGCCACAGTGATACGGCAGAGGTACATGTTTCGTCTCTACTAGAGTCATCAGGGTACCGACATGCACCTGACTGTACAAAGGACAGATCGGAAGGAAGCATGCAAATACTGAACGCGGCTTCGCCGACCTCCCGCCGGATGGCGTATATATGTTTATGTGGCTTTCACGGATTCCCCCGTGTGAGATGCAATAGCAGTGGATATATCCACATTATGCCGTTGTAGTGCTGAAATCACATTCAGCAAACGTACAACTATATGCAGCTACACTCATGCACAAAATTAGCGAATATTTTTTATTATTATGTGCTGATGTTATTTATAAAGTAGGCGTTTGTATTCATTTGTTTTAAAAATGTTGACTTTTAATTAATATTTTTTTTGCTGAAATACATGGAGTGATAGTGATTCGAGTTTTCATTGACGACACTCTATGTTATCATAAAAAACACTAAAAAAGTTCGTGTGGCACGACGAAGTTTAAATTTTCTTAACCAGCGTGATTCAGCTGTGTTTTATGTTAACTAAAACTTGCATGTACAAGTATGTTTTCAAGTAATTAATATTTAATTAATTTTATTGTCAAATTTAAAAAGAACTAGACGCTTCTGATGTAATTTGCGCCGCCACTGTAAATGACATTTTAGATTGGACATTATTACGTAAATGAATGAAGTAAAATGCGAAACAGTAAATGCAAACTTCTCTCCATCATATCCTTTCTATAAATATATATATATATATATATATATATATATATATATATATATATATATATATATATATATATATATACATATTCCAGATATTTGCCAAATTTGAAGACGTAATTCTACCTGACAAAAATAATGGATGCAGTTCCTATCAACATAAAAAGTACTTTAATTCCAATATTGTATGTATGTATGTGCGTAGAGCTGGGGATCTGTACACTGCGACCTGATAGATCTATTGTGCCCCCTTACTGCTGCCCAGTCGTAAGAGTTATCTTATCGGCTAGAGCAGGTCCTCCAGTTCTATTTCCCTCAAGAATCTCAGAATATTGGACGGCTTCAAGGTGGGTAGCTACACTTCTATTTGGTGTGCTCCCAAGAACCGCTTTCTAGGATTTTCTAGAACGCTGCACTCTACAAGGATACGAACAGAGGTTTCGTCCTCCTCCTCATAGAATCGGCACTCTTCTCTTTCTACCAGTCCGAGTTTCTCGAGGTGTTCCTGCAAGAGGGCTACGGAACTGACCATGATTGGTATTTCGTTAAGGAATAGGATAAAGAATGAAAAAATCAGGAGGGAAACAAAAATTATAGAGATAATGGAAGCGAAGAGAATGAAGTAGAGATGGGCAGGATATGTTGTCACAGACAGATGGGTATATAAAATTACAGAATGAAGATCTAGATAGACAAAAAGAAGAAGCCTGGGATGACCACAAAAATAATGGGTGGACGATATCAAATGGGTAGCAGGTAAACAATAGAGAGGTGTGGTACAAAACCGAAAGACACCTATGTCCAGGAGACAAATATGGTTTGAGGAAGAAGAAGAAAAAATTCAATAATGGGAATACTAGTGTATTACATACGAAGGAAATATTAAATCTTCCCTCTGGACCAAAAACACTGCAGGAAGTAAAGAATTTCGATGGATAAAAGACAACGATGAGAGCCCAGTAAGAAACCTTCTTCTTCTTCTTCTTCATGTGCCATCTCCGTTTCGAAGTTTGGCTATCATCATAGCTATTCGGACCTTAGACACAGCTGCGCGAAACAGTTGATTGGAGTTACATCCAAACCACTCTCTTAAGTTTCGTAGCCATGACATTCTCCTTCTCCCGATACTCCGTTTTCCCACAATTTTTCCTTGAATTATATTTTGCAGGAGTTGGTATTTATTTCCACGCATGATGTGGCCAAAATACTGCAACTTTCGACTTTTGATGGATAGTAATAATTCTTTTTCTCTCTTCATCCTTCTAAGTACTTCTTCGTTTGTTATTTTATCGGTCCAGGGTATTTTCAATATTCTTCTGTAGATCCACAGTTCGAACGCTTCTATTTTATTGCAGCAGTATTTATTCATGGTCCATGTCTCCACACCATACAGAAGGATAGAGTGAATATAACACTTTACCAAACGTATTTTTAGTTCCAGGCTTAAGTCTCGGCTGGTTAATATATTTTTCATTTTCATAAAGGCGCTTCTCGCTTTTTCAATTCTTATTGTGATTTCTTTCGTGTAGTCATTTTTTTCGTTCACAGATGTTCCCAGATAGTTATATTTCTCAACTCTCTCAATTTGTTTGTTGTTTACTTGGAGATTGACATTATTGATGTTTTTCTTTGATACTATCATAAATTTAGTTTTCTCTATGTTGAGTGTTAGACCATATTCTTCGCTTATTACTACTAATTTCCTGAGCATTCTCTGTAAGTCGTTGAGATTTTCTGCAAGGATGATGGTATCATCTGCATATCTGATGTTATTGACTGGAATTCCATTCACCTTTATACCAGCCGTTTCGTTTTCAAGCGTCTTTTTAATTATATGTTCTGAGTATAAATTAAATAAAGTTGGTGATAAGATACAGCCTTGCCTGACACCTCTTTTTATGTTTACTTCCTCTGTTAATCTTCCTTCGGTTTGTATTGCCGCTTTTTGGTTATAATACAGATTGCTGATTATTCTTATGTCTCTGGAATCAATGTTTTTATCCTTAAGAAGTTGTACAAGTTGTTCGTGTCTCACTTTGTCGAATGCTTTATTGTAGTCGATAAAACATATATAGACCTCCTGGTTTACATCTAGACATCGTTGTGTCAGTATGTTGTATGCAAACAGAGCCTCTCTGGTTCCCAGGCCCCGTCTGAATCCAAATTGGGTGTTTCCGATGTCCTCTTCAAGTTTGGCGTACAATCTGTGATGTATGATTTTCAGGAAAAGCTTAAGAATATGGCTCATTAGACTTATTGTGCGATATTCATTGCAGTGTTTGGCGTTTGGTTTCTTTGGGATGGCTATAAAGATGGATGTGAGCCATTCCTGAGGTATTATGCCGGTTCTATAGATGCTATTGAAGAAGTCTACTAGGATATTTAAATATTTCTCATCTATGAGTTTTATAACGTCTATTGGGAGGTTATCAGGTCCGGGCGCTTTTCCATTTTTCATATTTTTCAAAGCATATTGAATTTCTGTCTTTGTTATATCCGGTCCTGTTTCATCTTTTTGGATTTCTATTTTGATTTCTTTTCGGTTGTCGTCGAATAGTTTTTCTATATAGTTCCTCCATAATTCAATCTTTCCCTCAGCATCACTTACAATTGAGTTATTCTCGTCCAACAGGTAAGGAGTTTCTTTCGTTTTTATTTTTCCCGTTAGCTCTTTCACTTTTCTATACAGATTGAATGTGTCGTGTTTTTCTTGTAGTTCTTCTATCTCTATGCACTTCTCTGTAAACCAATTTTCTTTAGCATTTCGAATTTTCTGTCTGATTTTGGTTTGGATTTCTTTGTATTTACCGGTGTCATTTTTATATTGTCTTCGAGTGTCCATGAGTTTCAGGATTTCTTCTGTCATCCAGTTCTTTGTTTCACATTTTACTTTCTTCAGATGTTTTAATGATGGTGTCATTGCAGCTTCTTTAATGGATGTCCATGTTTTATTTATACTTACTCACATGGGTTCTCTATTCTATCCAGATTTTCATTCATTTCTGTTCTCAGTCTTTCCCTTTTCTCACCGTTGTTCAGATTCTTGACATCCACTTTCTCGGGGTTCTGTTTAGGTTTTAATTTTTTCTTCAGCCTTACTTTCATCTTAGCAACAATAGGGTTATGGCTCGATGCTACGTCTGCACCGGGATATGCCTTTATTGATTTGATACTATTTTTATATCTAGTGTTAATCATCAGGTAATCTATCTGATTTTTCACGATTTTGTCTTTGGTGTTTTGTGGTGATGTCCAGGTGTAAAGTCTTCGTTTTGGGAGTTTAAAGAACGTATTTGAAATTACCATGTTATTTTCTTGGCAAAATTGAATCAGGCGGTCTCCTCTGTCGTTGCGAGTACCGAGTCCATAGCTTCCTATACAGTCCCTTACCTTGCCTTGGCCCACCTTGGCATTCAGATCTCCCATTACAACTGTAACATCTCTGGGCTTTGTTTGTTTCAACATGATTTTAATTTCCTCATAGAAACGTTCCACCTCCTGGTCATCTTTGTCTGCTGTAGGTGAGTAGACCTGGATTATGTTGAGCTTTCCGTGTGTTGTTTTTAACTGTAATAGTATTACTCGCTCGGAATACGGTATGAAGTTAATGCAAGAATTAGCTATTTTCTTTCTAAGGATTATAGCCACACCATGTCTGTGTTGCCGGTCATCTTTTCCAGAGAAATAAATTTTGTGATTGTTTCCCAACTGTTGTTCTCCTAAGAAGTTGTACAAGTTGTAAGAAACCTAACAAGTCCGAATGTAAAAATGAGCAAATCTAAAAGAGCAGAAGACACTGTTTTTTGCGTTTTTCTTGAAATTACTTTTTTCAAACTGGTGAACAAAATATATCGAAATCTACTCAACCAATTTTTGGTGAAATGTATACTGTATATTCTTAATAATAAGGATTTTTTAAATTGAATGCCGCGTTGACTTTTTCATTAATTTATTTAACCTTACCTCTTTTGTTAAACAGCTGCCATTTAAACAAAAAAAAAAGTATGTTTTCCCTATGCTAAACTGAGAGTTATAACTTTTATTTACAAGAAAAAATTATTTTTATATTGAGAAAAATATCCACCACCTGCGAGGGTTTTCAAAAATGGGCCCTATTAAACAGCACATACCTCAGCCATTCTTTTTTGATTTTTTAAAATATATCAAAATACCTGAAATCCACAGTTTTGCCTATCTGGAATTAATGGATTGGGTCTAAAAGCAGTGTTTGAATTTTGAGTGTCAACGTTGTATACTTTAGTACCGCAGCAAACGTATGGTACATTTGATGAATCAAATCCACAGCTAAAAAAATTGGACTATTAGAATACGATATAAATATAAAAAAAATCTTAGACTAAAATAGTAATAAAGGGTGTTTTTTGTAAAGGTATAGAACTTTTAAATGGAATAAAACAAAGAAGAATTTTTTAAATTGATATGAAATTTACTTTATTCGAAAGATAACCTTCTGGCATTATAATTTAAATATGACTTCTGGCATATGACCGCCACGGCTGGCTCGGACGTAGTCTAATCTGGAGGTCCAATTTTCGATGACTTTCTCCAACATTTGTGGCCGTATATCGGCAATAACGCGGCGAATGTTGTTCTCCAAGTGATCAATCGTTTCGGGCTTATCCGCGTAGACTAGCGACTTCACATATCCCCACAGAAAATAGTCTAGCGGCGTTAAGTCGCACGATCTTAGAGGCCAATTCACGGGTCCGAAACGTAAAACTATGCGGTTACCAAACGTTTCCTTCAATAAATCAATTGTGGCACGAGCTGTGTGACATGTTGCGCCGCCTTGTTGAAAGCACAGCTCCTGCACATCATGGTTGTTCAAGTGATGAACGGAAAAGTCAGTAATCATTGCTCTATAGCGGTCACCATTGACTGTAACGTTCTGACCAGCATCATTTTTAAAAAAGTACGGACCAATGATTCCACTAGCCCATAAAGCACACCAAACAGTCAGTTTTTCTGGATGTAACGGTGTCTTAACATACATTTGAGGATTATCATCACTCCAAATACGGCAGTTTTGTTTATTGACGTATCCATTCAAACAAAAGTGAGATTCATCGCTAAACAAAATTCGCTTATGAAAATCGGGATCAACGGCAATCTTGTTTTGGGCCCATTCACCGAATCTACGCCTTGCTAGGTGTGTGGCTTCAATTCTTGCACGAGTTGGATTTTGTAAGCATGTAAACCAAGATCTTTCCGCAAAATCTTCCATAAAGTGAATGGACACATATCCAATTCCTGTGCACGATGGCGGATAGACTGATTCGTGTCTTCCTCTACGCTACGCTCTACAGCAGCAATGACTTCTTCTGTACGCACTGTACGACGTCTCTGTGGATGCGTATTATCATTTAGAGTAAACGTGGTGCGAAAACGTTCCATAGTTAATCGAATTAATTGCTCTGATGGACGATTATGTTGACCGTAAAATGGATGTAGTGCGCGATACGTATTTCGAACAGAACCATGATTTTCAAAATAAATTTGCACAATTTGGAAGCGTTGTTCAGGCGTCAGTCTATTCATGTTGAAATGCCAAACCAAACTAAACATAAATCACCTGACAGCTGACAAAATGGCCGCCAGTTAAAAAAGTGTTGCCAACTTAAAGTTCTATACCTCTATAAAAAACACCCTTTATTTATTTCTAACATATTTTACATGTTATTTTCATGTGCCATGTATGTTCCATTTTTTATTCAATTGTTCCTATGTTTCTAAGGCATTTCATGTATAAAGATATTAAAAATAATATACTATTATTATCCTGTATATTCATTAAAAATAAAATTAAGTTTAATTTATTTAATGTCAAAAATATAATATGTTTTTAACTCAATACTAAATTATGAACTGAAGGTTAAAATGAGATATATTTCAACCAAAATAAATAGTCAAAGCCTTAAATTCCATTGATATTAAAATATATAATGCATGTTTTAGATATTAGCATAAATTAATTTTTTTGAGGTTAGTAGTACAGTATTAAAATTTTGTATACATTTATTCATTGTTCAAAGAAGTAGACTTACCTTGAAGCGTGCAGAAATCTGGTTTGTTCGGCTGTTCGCGTAGATAGCCTGATAAGGGGTAACAAAGTTTTACAGTTAAAAACACTTATGCATTTAGCTCCTTCATTTAGTGGTGTTCTGCAATAACCTCCAAGGTTTTCTAAAAGAAATAATTTAAATTTAATTTGCAAATTTTTATATTTAATTATTATTGGAAAGAGGTTGGATCGGAAGACAGTGTGCAGAAATAGAAGAACTTGAGAAGAAACACGATACTTTCAACATGCACAAGAAAATTAAAGAGACATCGGATCTGTATAAATTCAATGTAAGCGGAAAAATTCAGGATAACACAGGTAACATCATTGTAGATCGCTTAGGGAAAATAAAAATTTGGAAAGAATACGTAAACCAGTTGTTCGAAGACCCAAGCAGATCGGAAAATCCTCCCACTTACCGGGTACCAAATTTCTTGCCGATTACCGTTGATGAGGTTACTCGAACCATAGTGGGGTTGAAGAATGGGAAAGCACCAGGGCCAGATAATATCCGGAATGAGTTCTATTAAATAAAGAAGATATCAGATGGCTTACAGATATATTTAATGAAATATACTCCACTGGAATTATACCTGAAATAGAGCTCAAAAGTACATTTATAACGCTACCTAAAAAATCAAGTGCAAAAAACTGTGAAGACTTTCGTACGATTAGCCTTATGAGTCACTCTCTTAAACTTTTCTTGAATTAATTCATCAAAGAATATATAGGATTAGTTGTACCCAGTTTGGGTTTAGAAAGGTCCTAGGTACTAGGGAGGCACATTTTAGTATCCAAGTCTTGTTCCAAAGAGTGCGGGATGTTAATCACGATATTTTCGCGTGCTTTATTGATTATCAAAAAGCATTTGATAAGGTTCAGCATAATAAGATGATGGAAGTTCTTGAATCAGCTGGATTCGAAAAACAAAACCTAAGAATTATAGCAAATCTTTATTGGAACCAGACCTCTTCAGTCAGAATAGAAAGTGAGGAATCCGAGAAAGTTATGATAAAGAGAGGAGTTCGACAGGGATGTGTACTTTCACCACTGATATTCAACATATATTCAGAATACATATTTCGAGAAGCCCTGGAAAATACCTCCGACGGGGTGATTATCAATGGCGAATGTATTAATAACATAAGATACGCAGACGATACGGTAATTATCTCAAATGATTTAAGAGGACTCCAAAGATTGATGGACAGAGTGGTAGAAGTAAGTGAAAGATACGGACTGTAGATGAATACAAAAAAGACCAAATTCATGATTATTTCTAAAAATAAACGCATACACGGCCAACTACTGATACATAACAGACCCATCCAAAGAGTTAACAAATATGTCTACTTGGGAACAAATATCAATGAAGAATGGGACCACTCGGTTGAGATAAGATGCCGTATTGAAAAGGCCCGCACTACATTCCTTAAAATGGCAAAATATTCAAGAGTAGAGACCTATCCTTAAACACCAAAATGCGAACATTGAGATGCTATGTATTTTCGACCCTTCTATACGGCGTTGAATCATGGACGCTATCTGAAGCATCATGCAAAAAATTGGAAGCTTTTGAATTTTGGCTATACCGTCGCATTCTGAGGATTTCATGGGTAGATCATATTACCAACGAAAAGGTGCTTTATAGAATGAAAAAAGAAAAAGAAATCTTGTATCAAGTAAAGAAGCGTAAACTTGAGTACCTGCGCCACATCATGAGAAATCCTGAAAGGTACCGGTTTTTGCAGCTTATACTACAGGGCAAAATACAAGGCAAAAGGAGTGTAGGAAGACGAAGAATCTCATGGCTGAGGAATCTCCGAGTATGGTTTAATACATCAACTGTGGGCTTATTTCGTGCAGCAGTGGATAAACTCCGTATAGCCATTATGCTCACCAACATCCGGTGACGGATAGGCATTAGCAGAAGAAGAAGAAATATATTTAAAATATAAGTGCTATTTCTTAATACCTCTTCCAAAAATGCAAGTGGTATATTCTTCCATTTAAGAGGGTAATACCTTAATTAACAGGTGTCCGATAAGTACCTCCTTATTTCTCGAGAGCATATAGAAGAGGTCAAAATAACCCTACTTTGTCATAGAAAAAAATCCTAAAGTGCCCCTTAATGAAGATACAGTGCCCTAAAAGGGTACCTAGACATTTACCTTATCGGCTCTAAGTTTGGAACCGACTTGTATAATTTAATGACATTTTAATATTTTATAGAGGCTATAAAGACTCATTAAACCCTACTAAAGTACATGTTTCATATCATCAGAGAAGTGAGGAACGGATTTGCAACCACACTTGTTGGGCCCAATTTTTGACAGATGGCATTTTACAGAGCTAAAATTACGAGAAACTCAAAAGTAACTAATATTAAACACAAACAGGTAAAAATAAAATACCCCGGGTGTGCAGATGTGCTTTAATTTATGGGGATGCGCTGTCTCATTCTTCAAAGGCAAGAAGATATGCTGAAAGATTTCCAGCTCAGACATTGTCAACTCCAGAAACTTCTCAAAGGGTTGAACGGGACTCAATTAATTTAGAATGTTCTTAAAATGCAGAAATAGTAAAAACGTTTAAATGTTATTTAGACAAATGTTCAATATGGACTCTACGTTCTTCAATATATTTTCTTATTGTTTGAATATTTTCCCGCTGCACTGCAAATAATATTACGGACTTCGTTAGAATGCTGTGCTATTCTCGCTAGTAGTTCTTCCCTAGTATTAACTGGTGTTGAATAAACTAGTTCTTTTAGATGTCCCTGGAAACAAAAATCTAAGGGATTTAAATCTGGAGACTTTGGTGGCTATAAAACGCCCACCTCAACCTATTTATCGCAGGCCAAAAACGTTAGTTAAGTGTTGACGTACTATCCCGTTAAAATGAGTTAAAGCTCCATCATGCATGTACCACATTTGCATTCTTCTATCAAGAGGTACGTCTTCTAATAAATTATTTAAATTTTTCTGCAAAAATTATCAATAAACCTTTGTTGGTGTTTGTTTTGTAATGTAAATTGAGCAGCCTCATCGGTAAACAAAATAATAATAAATTGCCTCAGCGTTTGCGGAGTACTTCAAGAGTGTCTACAAAGACTCGGAGCCCTCTGAGAGGGGAACCTTCTGAAACAATTAGTATTCGCACAATCACTCCCACGGATGTTTCTTGGGCCTACAAGTCACTTACAATCTGGCCCAGATAGTGTTCCAAGTTATCTGGTAAGGGGCACTCTATTGTTCTGAATGCTCCCCTTTGTCGTATCTTCCAAATGATTTTGAAGAGCGGGGTTTTTCCGGAGGACTGGAAAATTGCCAAAGTCTGTCCTATTGTGAAAAAAGGTGATCTATCTTCAATTGAAAACTAAATTTCAATATCGATTATCAACTGACCAACTTGATAAACATTATGTATGACTACTCTTTGCTCTTACGTTTGCGACGCTCTTAACAACAGAAGTCAATTCGATGTTATTTACACTGATTTCCGTAAAGCTATTGACCAAATCGACCATCACATACTTTTACAGAAAACTTCAGTCCTATTCGGCTTCTGTAATGACCTTGTTTCTCTATTGAAATCCTATTTATTTAATGGTAGTCAGTTAGTACGAATAGAAGAATATAAATCTGCTAGGTTCATTCCAACGTTAGGTGTCCCCCAGGGTTCGAACTTGGGGCCACTTCTCTTTAAAATATTTATAAACCATCTTGTTTTCCAGTTGGACTGCCACAAACTGGCTTATGCTGATGACTTAACAATATTTCAACGCATTGATTGTGTTGCAGACTGTTTGTCCCTTCAGGCCAGTATTGATATGATCTCTAAATGTAATGTTCTTTCTTACTCCCGGACAAATAATCATGTTCGGATTAATGACCATATAAATAGTTCTATTGTTAGTAGACGCTATAGTGTGACGGACCTGGGTGTCGTCTTCGATGCGAGTTTCTCCTTTATTTCCCACATTGATCAGATGATGGCTAGCGCATATCGAACATTGGATTTTATTCTACGAAACTGCAACCCTTTTTCTAGCACAGCCACTTTCAAACTGATGTCTTCTATCTAAATTATTTATAGGCAGATTCACTAAGAAGGTTCAAGGCTTAGACCCGATCTAGTTGCCTTGGAAATTAGATTTTCTAGATGACCAGTTTTGTTTTTCTTATGATATTGTCTTAATTGTATTTTAAAGATTCAAAACTTGCTTGACTTATTGTTACCATTGTCAATTTAAATTCTCTACTGTCAATATAGACCGGTTTTTAAGTTAAACCATGTTAGTGAATTAGAGGGCTAATGTTTAGAGAGGACAATATTTATCGTAAGTGGGGTTTCAATCATGACCACATTCTCTTAAGACTTAAGGAACTGCCATTAGCTGTACGTCGTAATTCTCAATCCGTATCATTTCTCTATAAGCTTCTGGACGCGAGGCTTGATTGCCCATTTCTGTTAGAGCAACTATCATTTCACGTTCCCCGTGTTGGTGCCAGACATCCATCAGCTACGTCTAATGTCCCATCTACAAAATGTGTAACTATTTTAATCGTATTTCTACACTATGCGACATACATTTTGACGATCTACCAACTATTTTGAAATATTTGCGAGAGGTGTCTGAGCATCCTTTGTAGCTTGGTAGTTTGCTATGTACATGGATAGTTTATGAGAATATTGTATACCTACAGCTTGTAAATTCGATATTCAAATGGATGGAAAATTGATTTTAAATGGGTGTTTAGTTTTAGATTAACCATAGCTTTAGTTAGTTCAGGTTAGTGGTACGGGTGAAGTAACTGTTCTGTTTGAAGGGTTGTCAGCAATATCTTGCAAAATTTGTTCTTCTACATGAAGATTTCGTGCTCTCCTAAAAGGTTTTTGGACTTGGCAATGTTTGAGCTGGAAATCTTTAAGCATTAATTCTTCGTGTCTTCAAAGAATTAGACAGCCCTTCAACATAAATTAAATGCATATCAGCATAGTTTGTGAAAGAATATTCTTCCATTTTTTTGAATTATTTTTACTTGAAAGCAGTTTTGACAAGTTTCGTCAATAGTTCATTATGTAGGTAATAACAATAACAACCTGATTTTTACCTGTTCATGTTTAGCATTAGTAACTTTTGAGTGTTTCGCATAAAAACCGATTTATTTCGAAAACGGCCAGTTTTATCGAAATAAATTAAGAGTACCTTTCTTGAAGAGGAATGACCAAAGTATTTAAAAGTTTTCAGCTTTGTAAAAAGGCACCTGTCAAAAATTAGGCCCAACGAGTGTGGTTGCAAGTTCATTCCTAACTTTTCTGATGATATAAAACATCTACTGTAGTATGGTTTAATGAATCTTTATGGCCTCTATAAAATATTAAAATTTCATTAAATTATACAAGTAGGTTCAAAACTTAAAGCCGATAAAGTAAATCGCTGGGTACCTCTTTAGGGCTCTGTATCTCCGTTAAGGGTCACATAAGGAGTTTTATGAAGATTATTAATTAAAATTTGAAGCCATTTACTTAGCTTAAAGTTATTATCTGGGCTACACATAAAATAAGCACAACAATGTAAGTTAAAATTTGTTTTCAGAAAAATGGGCGATATAATTGTGCGAAACTTTAACTACATAAGTGAATTTTCACAAAGAAAAAATTGTTATTATTTTACATCCTACTTAGAGACAAACTAAGGGGGGAGAGCAGAAGGGGCAGCCCCAGGGTCCTCCAAATCTCGATAAGTCCTTCTTAATCAAATCCCAAAACAAGGCCAAAATATGTTTAGTAAGTAAGAGACAGTTTGAAGTTGAAGGCCCCGTACGTATGCAAAACATAAACGTGGGTAAATACCCACTTACCCATTATCAGGCCATGGTAATATTCAATAGATGTGTTCATTAAAGAATTTACATAAATCATTGCATGGAATATAAAATATAATGATATCAATAATAACTACCAGGATTTGATTGATTTAAATTTTTTAAAATCAAAAACCATTGGTTTTATTAAAAAAAATGATTCTTTCGATTTTTTTGAGATTTTCACAGAAAAACTCATAGAAAGTAAGTATAAATAATGGAAATTTTTTGTGATTTCTTCCTATGGATTAAAATATCAATATTATGTCAAATCTTTCGTGAGAGACCATTCGGTGAACATGCCTGGCATGAGAGAAAGTATCAAAGAAAAAAACGGTTCTAAAGTTATAACCTATGGTTGCTCGACATATCTTTTAAATTAGGAAATAAAAGACATTTAAGAATACATTGCTTAAATAACCAAATATTTTTGTAACAATTATCTAGCCCGAGTGAAATTCAGCCAACAAGGGGCAAAATATTAGTTGTTCCAAGCGATATGCGTTGAAATAGCGTTGGTGACTGTTTAAAAATGTAAGGGAAAACAAAAAAAAAAAAGATTCTGTCATATACCAAAAAGTAACCAATATTTGACTTAAACGCGTAGCAGAAAAAAGAATATATAAATATTTTGAAAGCTATAGTAATGGCCCTTGATACTTGCAAAAAAAGCAAGTATTTCAGGTGCAATAGAGCAATGTAAACACTTACAGCATATTTTCGAAGAAGAATTCTTCCATTGTGAGCCAAAACCAAGAAAAGTTGCTCGCACATTAAGCACTTCATTTGTACAGTTACGGTAGAGTTCATTGGACTTTAGAGTATAATCTAACCTGCCTATTTTTTAAATTTTAATCATACTGGAGTATAGCAGTGGCACGCATTATTTTTTAAGTAAAAAAATATGGCATGAATATTTCGGTACTTCAAGTTTTTACTGCTGTTAAGTAAGAAATAGAGTAGCGCGGTCAAAGTCAGTTGTGTATATAAGTTTAAAGTGTATTTAATTCTTGAGGGTTTCATAATATCATATTCTTTCGTTCGCAAAACTTTGAACGATTATAAGAGCCGTAATAATAACTTAAAAAAAAATAATCTACCCCAAAAACCTACAAATTCAAGAAATTCTTTTTACTCCCTTATTTTTAAAATTTAACATCGTTCATAGTTACAATTAAAAAAATTAACTGACGAACTTATCGAATCTTTTATTTGAAAAATAGGGAAAACATTTTAGCTTTCGCATCATCACATTTGCATTTTTCAGTTCGGGAGATCCATAAAACAGCAATTTTTTGGGATAGAAAGATTTAGAAATTATGGTTATAAAAAAAAACTAAACCGATGTCAAAGGATTGTACATAAGTAAAAAATAAATTCAAAATTGTTTCAAATTCCAATTAGTTTAATAATTGTAGATTTACTCATTAAATTAGAACCTCTATGGAAGTCGGTGCCGTAGCTGTTATAGCGGTTATTTTTAAATTATTTCTAAGTAGATTAGTATTTTAACCGACTTCATGTTTATATCAATATTGTTTTATTTACTAAACTTTTAAACTATGTTCCATATCTTTTGCGTTGGTTAAGAGTCTCTTTATGGGATTTGAATCTATTTTCTATAAATTTTGAATTTCGCGCTACCTTCAAAAATATGCCAAGTAGATAATTATTACATTTAAAAAAGTTTAAAATTTATTTTTTACATTTTAGTACAATTTTTTGAAGTTGGTTTGGTATTTTTAGAAAAATAATTTATTTCAGACCTTTTAGTCTAAATCAGTTTTT
Organism: Diaprepes abbreviatus; assembly: GCA_034092305.1. Lineage (NCBI taxonomy): Eukaryota > Metazoa > Arthropoda > Insecta > Coleoptera > Curculionidae > Diaprepes > Diaprepes abbreviatus. Next base: position 15,110,205 of record JASJET010000018.1, read on the forward strand.
ACAATGTGTAGCCCTAATAAAAGAGTTATATAAGTACATGGAAGAAGTTTATTATGACAACATGACAGGAGTTGGAACATCTACAATGTACCCAATACTGAAAGAGAAAGAAACGACTGGAATTGTTAGTACTCCCGAGCTACATTCGATCACATGCAGACGAAAAACCTCGTTGGAAGAAGAGATGTAAAGTGCTAAACTAAAACCAATAAAGATCGGGATTTACCTGAAATTAAAAGTATTGAGCTCTAGAAATTGAGACAGAACTTAATTTTTGCTGGGAAAAACCAGATAGGAAATCTGTTCTTATAGATCGTCCGGAAAATGTCCGTTGAAGAAGAAAATATCTCTCTCAAGTAAAAGGTAGAGTTGCTAGAAATAACACAACTTACAAAATTTCTAATTTAACTGAACTTTTGAAAGATTTTTTTGAATAAAGTTAGTTCAAAAATTTGGGAAAAATCCATATAATAAAAAATAAAAGAAAATGTGGAAATTCGATCTCATGATCGGTGAGATAGAGGAACCAATTATAATTAATTTGAACGAAGATAGCTTCACTGACTTTGATTACGAATTAGATACGTAATGTTTACCAGCGTAAACACAATTTATTATTTAAATTATCTGTAACATATAAAAATTAATTAAATTTGAATGTCCTTTTAGTGTTTAATTTTAATTCTGCTGATGCTATAAGAAATAAATAAACTGAAACATCAAATAGCCTAAAAATATTTCAAATTAATAATAAAATGACCGATAGCCCCAACAAAAGTTTAATATTATATGGATAAATTACTTTTTTTAATATCTGTTTAACTTAGGTATTTTGTAAGTATTTAAAGTATAACTTAGAATTTTTTGAGAGAAAAAGGCTACGTTTTAGTTTGAATGTGCCCAAAACGGTTTCTAAACCAAAATTAAAAATAGTAAAAATACAGTTTTGATTTATGTTAAATATGTCAAAATTATCTATTTTTTCTAATGTATATGAATTATTAAGAAATCATAAGAAAGAAAATAATATTATAAAAACTTTTTATTTTAAGTTTCTAAAGAAATAATATTCTATGCCATACATACTTGGTGATAAAATAAACCGCCTTCCGACGGCTATGATAAGTATTAAAACCCGTTTTAACACTTCACATCCAAATATCTATTATCCAACCAAATTGATTGATTATAAAATTTCTAACCCATTGCTATGAAAAATATATGCGTCTAACATATTTTGCCAAAGACATCGGACTAAAGAACACAGATATTTTGCGAAGAAAAAAGGGCAAAAAATGATTTATTACTGTCTAGTTCTTGAATAAACTATAAGTATAAGAAGCAAAATCGGGTCTATTTTCCTGAACTCAAAGGTCTTGGGGGGCGATCGCAAAATGTATATATATATATATATATATATATATATATATATATATATACACATTTTGTTTTTTTTTCTTTAACAGCGGATCCTTAGGAGGCCAAAAAAAGCGTTTCTTGGAATTTTTTTAGAAACGAAAAAATAACTGAATATAATAAACTTTTTAGGATATTTTTATGTCGTTATTTTTGTCTCAAACAGAGAAACCAAAAAAAAAATTTTTTTCATACATTTTTCTTCTAAGTGGACTAAGAAAAATCAAAGAAATCGTGAAATTCAAACTTTCTCGAGGCTTGAAAAAAAAATGCAATGAAAAAAATCACGTTAGGTTGCTATAAAAATTGTTTAAAAATAATTTTTCGGCAATATTTTTAGTTTAAATAGAAGAGGACACAGAACTAAAGGTAACACGCTTTGACGCGTTTCAATCGGTCATCTAGTTTTTTCGCAATCACACCCAACAACACTTTAAAAAAATTGTAAAAATGAAAATTGAAGAATACTCCCAAATCTGCTCGACGCCCCACTGCTTTTAGGCCTGTATCTTCGGAAATACTTAGAATTGGCCTCTAGAGGGCTCAATTTAAAAATGTATTTAGTTAAAATATATTACTGACTTTGATGGCATTGAGACAAGCAAGCCAATAACAGAAAGGCTCCTTACACATTCTGTAAGTTCAGGGGATTCCCTTCAGCATAGGAAATAAAAGCATTTTAAAATATTTTTTCGTTTTATTAAAATAATTTCTATTCTTAAGCGCCGCCAAAAGTTTTGTGGGGAAAAAGAAAACCTACGTATTTCATTAAAACTAAACTCTGATTTTTTATTTTATCTCATTAACAATAGAACAAAAATGTATCGTTTTTCACATGGAATTTAACTTGGCAACAATACAGAAACTAATTAATAGAGTAAAAACTAAAATTATTACTTACGTGCAATAACGTTATAAATTAAAAAACAAACACCGAAAACAACTTGGTACCACATGTTAACAAAGACTGCTCAGACCAACAAACAAAACAAGCTCGTTTCGTCTTGCATTAAATGACAATGAAGACAGGTTTATTTATTCTTTCTTTTTCGCTGAACACCTCCTTATTAATCTGGTAATTCCAGATATAATATATTAAACGCTTATTCTGCAAATCTGTTCAAATATAAATTATGTGTATTTAATATGGGGGATTATCTATTGCTATCAAATTATCTTTGATCCGAAACTTGCATGTTAAAGGTTTTAAAGTTCAATTATAAGAAAATAATGCAGTGCATATTTAATTATTTCTATAAAAGTTTAGAAAATGTTTATATAGTTTGCCGTACACATACCACTATTTATATGCTTCAAATATAATAATTAGAATTTTGTTGACTTTTTTAAATCTTCGTATATTTCATCGAACAATGCTTTTAATAAAGATATTCAAAGTTATGTCACTCAAACTATTCAATTTTGTAAAGTTAGTGAAAATGAAGTACTATTTTGCTTAAAAGAAATTAAACCAAAGGGAACAGTAGGTCCGGATAAAATTCCATCCTTTTTCCTGTGTGACTGTGCATGCGTATTAGCAAAACCTCTTTCCATTATATTTAATCTCAGCCTAAATAATTCACAGTTTCCCGATAAATGGAAAATTTCCAGAGTGTCTCCAGTGTTTAAAAAAGGAAGCAAACAAAATATAGAAAACTACAGACCAACCACCTTTTTAGTGGTTCCCAACATGGTTTTATAAAGGGTAGATCCACAGGATCAAATCTTTTCTGTTTTACTCAGTTTGTAGCTGATGTCTTGGACAAGGGAGGTCAAGTAGACACAATATACACAGACTTTTCAAAGGTATTTGATAAGCTTGATCACAGTATTTTGCTTGATAAACTGTATTGTTTTGGACGCAAAAATTAATTCTATTTTTTAAATCATATCTCTGCGATAGGCGGCAAATAATAGAATGCTGTGGTCAGTCTTCGGAACCACTGTGTGTGACTTCGGGAGTTCCTCAAGGGTCAATACTCGGTCCTTTATTATTTAATATATTTATTAATGGAATGGTGGGTGATTGTGCAATGCTGCTCTATGTGGATGACGCTAAAATGTTTACTTCTGTAAGAAACGATGTTGATTATCAAAGACTACAAATAGCAATAAATACCATCACCGATTGGTGTAGCGAAAACAGACTGCCTTTAAACGTTGGTAAATGCAAAGTCATGACCTTCATATTAAAGAAAAACGTGCTGGTGTATGATTATAAAATTGATAGAACGTCAGTTCCATGAGTGGAATGCTTTAAAGATAAATGATCTTATACAGGTGTGTTTTAAATCATTAGGCTTTATTATCAGAAACTCAAAAACATTTTCTAATCAAAGTATGCTCATTTTACTTTATTACGCTTTTGTAAGATCTAAATTGGAATATGTTTCCATAATATGGTCTCCTTATTATCAAAACCATATTACTGACCTGGAGAGAGTTCAGCGGCGTTTCTTGAAATACCTAAGCTTTCGAATTGATGACCATTATCCTGAAATCTTACTTCAGCGGCATCCTTTTTGTTCTTTAGAACATAGACGTGTCGTCACAGACCTCAAATTTCTTTGTAAAGTTTTGCATAACACAGTGGAATGTAATGACATAATGGAAAAAATAAGTTTTCTTGTACCTAGGACTTTAGCTCGCTAATCTGTCACATTCTATTGTCCTACACCTCGTACAAATGTGTGCAACTACTCTCCTTTACATAGGATGTGCAGAATCTACAACGAAGATCAAAATAAATTCGACATATGTAGCTGCGGATTGGCACAGATAAAAAATAATTAAGTATGTAATATATTGTAGTTTATTTCTGGTAATTTGTGTATGCTTACTTTTTCTTCTTTTTTTTTGGTTGCTATAATTTGTCGGTTTCATGTATGTAAGTTAAGGTAACACTGTCCGTGGTAGATTTATGACATTTTTTTGAAGAGTTGGGTTTTTATATTTTTAATAGAACGTGCAATATCGTCAGCGCAATATACGTGGCCTCTCAGAGCATTAGTCAGTTTTTCAGTTTCTGATTTCAGTGACTGTTCGTCACACATTGAAAAGGCTCTATGTACCAAAGAATTTATGACTGATTGTTTTTGAGAAGGATAATGGTGTGACGTTGCATTGAAATATCTATTTATAACCTTCGATTGCACCCATTGATTCAGTTTCCATAGTGAATTTTATGCTGGGGTGTTTTTGGTTCAGATGATCTAGGAAATTATGGAGGTTATCTGCTCCATGCGGCCAAACTACGAACGTATCATCTACATATCTGCACCAAAATTTAGGTGTTAAAGGAGCAGAAGACGAGGCATTTTCTTCGAAAGCTTCCATGAAGATGTAGGCGAAACGTCGGACAACAGTTCCAATTTGACACGGTCTAATCCCAAGAACCATGATTTTCAACTACTCCTATTATCAATTTGAAGTCTTTATTTCCAGGTTTTCATCATTAATCTTCCTATATACGCGTTTATTTGTAAACAAAACTGACGAACTAGAAGATCTAACTTCCATGGCAACTTGATCTGATCTATGTTTTTAACTTTCGTAGTGATTATTTTTTTATAAATGTGATAATAATTTTTAGTCTATTTTTTTCAAGTCTGTGCTTTACGCCTATGATTCAGAAAATTAGATTTAACTGGCTAAAGTTCCAATAATTCGTGATAATTTAGCCGAGGGCGAACAAAATTAAAATTTATGTTGTGGTCTGACTACTTTATAATTATTATTTTTATAACGATCAGTGAATTTTTATTTTGTTATACGATATTTGAATAAAAATAAAGATACTTGTCCAATGATAAATAATTGAGATTGTAAATAATAATAAATAAATAGAACCCCAATTTAGCAGTTTCCAGTTTACTTGCTGCGTCAGTGTACTGGCAAGGACATGTGAAGTCGAGAAAGAAGCTTAAAACATAAAACTATCGAATTTTAACCCTTTGATTGGTTCTTGGTTTGCCATGTATAGTCGAGTCACCTTGTAGCTAATATTCTTTCTAAAAAAAATCCATCTTTACATAGCACCTTGTTTACATGGGTTTTCTTTAAATACTGTTCAATGTCCTGAACATTCCCTTTGGAGCTTTACCAGCACTGTTTTTGTGGCTGCATAAATGACTGATATTGAAGGTCTACAGGAACCAACTCAATTGCGGAAGCAGCTTGCCATAAGGAAAAACATTTAGAGCTTAGCAACAAAAATGAGAAACAATTTTTAATCTTTATATAGTGAGTGGTACTTTGGAACTCATAATAAAGCTACATTTAAATTTAGTGATTTTTGTGAATAAATAAAAGGAAATATTTATCATTGAGTATTATTTTCTTGTCTTTCAAAATATTTTCCTCGATGTTCAATACATTTTTGTATGGGTTCAAATCAATCTGAAAACCATTCATGCTACTGTAATGCAGGGGCAGATCCAACCCCTATCCCATTCGTATACAAAACAGTACAGTATATCAAGCGAAAACGAGTTGACAGCGTGGGGTATTCAGCCACATTCATGTTCATAATGCAGCAGACAGGCGTGTCCATTTTTTTGAATTCAATGCTCTTGAGGGGGGGGGGGATGATCGCACTCACCGCTTCTCCCTTGGATCCGCCCAGCTTTGACGATGATATTCCCAAAACATATTTTGCGAAAGCATCAACCGCCTTTTCCTCATACACAGAAACAAAAAGAAATTATTGGGTGCCAAATCAGGGCTATACGGAGAAACATTCATCGATCTCAAGATTTTAGTGTTCAAAAAATCACTTGTTTGAGCCAATGTGTAAGAGGCTGCATTTCCATGATGAAAAATCATTTGCCGTATTCGATATTTTTTATTCATTCGCCGAAGATTTCCCGTAAACAGCGTGTACAATTCAGAATTGACTGTTCTATGATTCTCTAAAGGCAACATGGCCAGTTTTTTCAACAAAACAAATTTTGCATTTGCTTCGAAGTGTTTCGTACTCGAACTCATCATGGAAGGTCCATACGGTTAATTGACTATTTAATTTCGGGTTCACACACATAGATCCAAGACTGGTCACCTATCACGAACTTACAAATGTTTTCTGAGACACAACGATTGTATTTTTTGGCCTTTAAATTATTCGGGATCCAACGCCAAATGTCCATTCAATATATTTTATTCGCTAATGTTGCTAATGCTCAGGAATTCCTTAATTTCACATAATATAACATGGTGAAAATAAATTGTCATTTTACGCACAATATCGATATTTCCTTGCAGTACAACCGATTTTGGACGACCTTCACGAAACTCGGCTCTGAAAAAGCTGATTAAATTCACTATTTAAATCAGATCAAATCAAATCAAATATCTCTTTATTCAATAAAAAGTTTTGTGGTACAGATGAAAAACCAAAAACTTGAATGAATGGCGTCAAAATTAAAATATAATTAAATAGCTAAGTTAAAAATACTAAATCGAAACATTTACATAAATATTAAAATGAAGTAACATCGCATAACATCTTATTATCAGACATGTCACTTAAAATTCATTTAAAAAATTTAAAGAACTCATTCTCCGTATATGATTCATTATGAACCGATAAATCAAAAACAGTTTTCTTAAAACCTTTTGTTAATTCTCATCCAACTTCACCCTGATTGGTAGAGCATTAAAAAATTTAATTGACAAGAAACCAGGCCCTTTTTCTGTCACACTAAGTCAATACTGTGGGGCATTATATCCTATATATCTAGTGGCAAAGCAGCGTTCATGCTTCTTAAACTTGTCCTCGTTTTTAAAGAGAAATAGTAGGCATTCGTAAATGAAAATTTCTGGTAAAGTTAAGATACCTAAAGTTTCAAATTTTCCCCTGTGGAAATGTAAGTAACCAATGCCAGAAAGTATACGAACTGGTCTTTTCTGACTTTTAGAAGTCCTTTCTGACGCACTGCTCCCACCCCAGAACATCACTCCATAAGAGTTGAATATACATTTGCAAAATATACAATTTTTAAGTTTTCCGTGGTCAAATATTTTGACATTACTCGTAAGGAGTATGAAGCTGTGTTTATCTTATGCATATCTCTGATATATTTTTTGTGCAGTCTAGATTACGATTAACATGGATTTCAAAATTTTTTTTAACTTCCTCTAGTGTCATGCTCTCAGTCCCAAACTCAACTGACTCAGGAAGTGTTTGATAGATTTGCTTTGTTCAATGTTCAGTATTAATTTGTTCTCCCTAAACCATTTTTTAACCTTAATAATATGTTCGTCAGTAATTTTTATGGGATTTACCAATGAGATGCCGATGATTAAGATATTTCTATCATCGGAAAAATTAACAAGCTACACCTTTCACCCATAACTGTAGATGCCAGGTCGTTAATATAAAACCAGCGATATAAGTACAGGGTGAGTCAACGATTGGATGAAGTAAGTTTGTGCCTTTTCGGTGAAATTTACAAAGAAACTATATTTATTGTTTGATATAGTTTATTCTTACGCAGATTTTAAAAATATTTAAGACTCTACAGGGTGAGCCAAAAAACTTGGACAGCATAAAGTTGTATTTTTTTAAATAGAATACCCTATATACGAATCGTATTTTCGATTTAGCTTATAATTTTAAATCTTTTTTATTAAGGGTTTACTATAACAAAACTTTATAGTTTCTGAGATAATTGAGTTTAAAGAAAAAAAGTCACATTTTCAAGCATCAATTCAATCCTAAATAACGTTTTCAATTTTGTGACAAATATATTAAAATTTGGGATTTAGCAAGGCCAAGGACAAGTTAACATAATTTTTACCTAATATTTGCAATTAAAGCTACAGGGTGTTGAACACATCGGCTCAAATTTGAATAAATTTTTTTTTTTAAATGGTACACCCTGTATATTTTCATGTTATTTAATAGAGTAATAAAAACCCTAAAAGTCTTGTTCAATATATCCTATACCTATTTATAATAGTTTTTGAGATATTTCAGTTTTTATAATTTTCCTTACTTTTTTACAGAAATAGTCTTCATTATCATAGTAGCCATGTAAAATAATAAAAAGAAACTACAGAAACAAACAGAATGTGGTTAAATATGATGAAATACATTATTCGTTATATTACAACGGCAATAGTTTAATTAAACATAATGTGAAAAAATTAACACAACAATAACGACAAGGCAAATACATATTTACTTTTATACTAAATTGAAACAAAAAAATTACCTATTAAATACTGAGATTAATTATTTCTTTTTAATAAGTGTTCGAATAAACGACCCGCTTGTGCAATGCACAAATTTAGTCTTTTTTGCAGATTTTCTCGGACCCTGGACAAAATTATTGGCATTATTGTTCTACAGGTATCCCTAATCCTGTTTCGCATATCTTCCACTGTTGTTGGTGGATCAACATACACCTTATTTTTAATATAACCCCATAGGAAGAAATCTAATGGGGTGATGTCGCAAGACCTTGGTGGCCACTCAATGAAACCCACACGTCCAATCCATTTTTGCGGATATCGTTGGTCCAAAAACGCACGAACTTCACAATGGTAATGCGGAGGCGCACCATCGTGCTGGAACCACATACTGTCGAGCTCATCCCTATCGAGACCTTGAAGCAGTTGGGGTAGTTCTTCTTGTAGAAAGTTCAGGTAACTATGGCCATTTAGTGGTTCATTAAAAAAGTGGGGTCCAATAATTCGATTATGATGAATACCACACCAAACATTTAATGACCAGTGGTTTTGATGTTGCACCTCTCTAATCCAAAATGGGTTTTCTGAGGCATAATAATGCATCTTGCGTCTATTTACGGCACCGTTACTTCTAAAAGTAGCTTCATCACTAAACATTACCTTGCATAATAAATTTGGATTTAATTGAATCGCCGCATTTATTGTACGACAAAAGTTTACACGACTTTCAAAATCCTGTCCATGCAATTCTTGGTGTAATTCCATGTGATATGGATGATACCTATATTTCTTGGTAGTACGATTAGCGGTGGATTGTGATGTTTCACATAATGCTGCTAACTGACGTCTACCAATATAAGGATTTTCCTGAATATTTAACAATACTTGTAGTTCTTTTTCTTCATTAGTTACTGGTTTGTTGACCACTTTACGTTTTGGATAATCAACAGTACCAGAAGAATCAAATCTTTGCATTAAGTTTTGAAAAGTATGGGTATTAGGCTGGCGTCGATCAGGATACTTCATTTTGTAAATTCTTTGAGCAAGAAGGCAATTTTCTTGAGCCTCTCCTATTGTATAAATCATATCTATTAACTCATTCTTTGGAAAATTCATTTTACAATATAAGATGAATGCAAAAAAAACCAAACTACACTACATAAAAACCAAAAGAAGAGATTGCGGTTATAAATTTGACACACAGACAAATGTTCTTTTACATTGTTTTTGCCATGGCTACTATGATAATGAAGACTATTTCTGTAAAAAAGTATGGAAAATAAGAAAAACTGAAATATCTCAAAAACTATTATAAATAGGTAGAGGATAAATTGAACAAAACTTTTAGGGTTTTTATTACTCTATTAAATAACATGAAAATATACAGGGTGTACCATTTAAAAAAAAAGATATTTATTCATTTAAACTTGTTGAAATTTGAGCCGATGTGTTCAACACCCTGTAGCTTTTATTGCAAATATTAGGTAAAAATTATGTTAACTTGTCCTTGGCCTTGCTAAATTCCAAATTTGAATATATTTGTCACAAAATTGAAAACGTTATTTAGGATTGAACTGATGCTTGAAAATGTGACTTTTTTTCTTTAAACTTAATTATCTCAGAAACTATAAAGTTTTGTTATAGTAAACCCTTAATAAAAAAGATTTAAAATTATAAGCTAAATCGAAAATACCATTCGTATATAGGGTGTTCTATTTAAAAAAGTACAACTTTATGTTGTCCTAGTTTTTTGGCACACCCTGTAGAGTCCTAAATATTTTTAAAATCTGCGTAAAAATAAACTGTATCAAACAATAAGTATAGTTTCTTTGTTAATTTTACCGAAAAGGCACAAACCTACTTCATCCAATCGTTGACTCACCCTGAACAGTGGTTTTTGTAGGTTGCCTTCATATAAAGAATAAATCTCATCGATTCGCTTTTACTAAAGTAACCCACGTCAAAAATTGTGGAAAATAATCTCATAAAAATATTGACGAGTTACCTAATACCATTTTTTGTTCTAGATGAAATTTTGGAACTTCAATATGTTAAAACTCATACCCGTTCTAAAATGAAAAATTTTACAACGAATATGTCAGATGGCAACTAGCACCACCATTGTTGTTAGTTCTCGTAACATAAACATCTATCCTCGTATTAGACATATGTCTTAAAATTTTCAAAAGGTGTCGCCTGGTATGGCCCTATAATTTGATGAAGAAATAGTTATAAAACACAATCAAAATAGTCCCAAATTTTGTTAAAATGCGAATCTTTGTATCCCTTTCACGAACATAATATAAAAATGAAACGAACGCACCTATGAATGCATTCAAGGTGAGGACTGTAATTGTAGATATTCAACATAAATTAACATATAAACGATATTGACTAATTTTTATAACACAACAGAAAATATTTATGTTTATTTTATATTCATTCATTTTTTCAAACCATTTCGTAAATAAAAATTAAAAAACCTACGTCATATTAACAAACAAAAATATTATTGACGCATTAGCACTGGACATTCTTGAATATACGATTTATTAGGCTTCCAAATAAACCAAATAATTTCTTTCAATATGTGTAGCTAGAACACGAACCTGGCATATAAAACTGGACTGCTCATGAAAATAATTTTTTGACCCTCCCTTTATTGGTCGGAATTACAATTAATTATATGACAACATTGAATTGCTTGCCAGTTTCTTATATTGGCGTGAATGTGTCGTGTATGAATGTCAATTCTGTTATTCTAACTAATAGGTTTAGACAATAACTATCACTTTCTACAGTATATCTAAAATAATAAATCGCTCTCCCTCGTTTCAGGTGACAGGTTAGTTGAGTATATTCATTAAAAAAGCCTAGGATAATTGTTTATGTGAAACAACATTTAACTTGAATTTCTGTTTTTAGTTTCCTCAATATATATATATATATATATATATATATATATATATATATATATATATATATATATATATATAAATATATGTATATATATATATATATATATGTATATATATATATATGTATATATATATATATATATATATATATATATATATATATATATATATATATATATATATATATATATTATTTACACCTTTTGTGGAAATTAGTGGGTATTAGCATAGTAACAGTATAATCTACATCTGTCTTTGGACGTAGAGTGTAAGAAGTTAATAAAAAAAAGTAATAAGGCATTTATTTATAAAAATTTTATATCATGAATTAATAATATACATGTATTTTGTTTAACATCAGGTTTCGAAAGGTCCATATAATCTATCGCAAAGTAATAGAGTTTCATCATTTAAAAATAGCTTCGATTAGTTCTTTGGTAAAATTATTTTCTCCTCAATTCTTTTAGGGAATTGATATGTTAGATATTTTTATAAGGTTAACAACATTTATAATAATGTTGACATTCCCTTCATAATAACGGAGCTTTGATTTAAAGGAAGTAAAATAACATTATGTACTAAATAATTTTCATAAAAAAAAATTCTACTCCAAAGTGGATAAAGTGTTAAAACAGTTTATATTTAATCGCTAATCTATCTAAACAAAACAATATTTATTAAAACAGTTTCAATATAAAAAAAGGTTGTAAGTATAAGAGTGGGATTCTTACATTAATATAATCATTTTTAATCTAAATATCTACATAACGATTTAGTAACAATTTTTATAATTTTTACACTAGTTCAAACTTTCCTTTTACTTCACTATTTGAGGATCTGAAATTAACCTTTCCTAGAGTTGAATTTTTGAAATGGCAATCAATCACAGCTCCTCACTACATAGAGAAGGGATTTTCATGATACAAATTTCTTTACTATTTGATCTAAAATCAGGGATTTTTGCTTTCTTTTTTTAAAATAATGAGTAATTAAATATAAATTTATATTAAATTAATAACATATTCAAACAAAAGGTTACTATTTTATTTTTAGCCAAAACAAATAAATAAAAGTAAAATTTATGTAATTTCCAAACATGCTTAATTCAGGATTTTTTGTAGAGCCAGCATCTATTATTAAGTCTAAGTTTAGTTGCTTTAAGATGTTTAGATCAAACAGTGCTTCGTAGCTATTTCAGGCAGTTTATTTGTAAGAAGCACACCAAGAACGTTTTGTTCATCTTCTTGTATAAAACAATTTCCAGAAAAATTCTCTGAATAGACTTACTCACCTGATATATAAAAGAATTATTATTAAGACCAATATGTTTCACTCCTTAAATTTTAAGTTTCTTTTCTTTTAAAATACTAAAATATTGATAACATTTAAAAAATATCATACATCACATCTATAAGATTAAATTTGTTACCCTTACATTCACAATTTGATTCTAAGGTATAATTTTAAATAACTATATTGAACCCTTTAAAACTTACCAATGAAATAAATTACAATTTATCAGATGGGGTATTTGCACGTCTTACGATACAGAATCGCATTTTTTAAAATAAAAAAGAAACCTTAAAATTGTAAAACGTTACAATGCATAAAACAAACAAAATCAAAAATAAAATCTTGTCAAAATTAAAAGTATTCAGTCAATGTCAAAAATACACTGTCACCAATATAATAAAAATTTAGGAAATTTATTGTTGCCAAGCTAATTATTTACACGTAATGGCGCAGAGCACAGTGGGGATATTTTTAGTATAAGGGAGGTATTATACATGAGCAGCCCCGTTTTATATGTCACATTCGTGAGCTAGAAGCAACAAACTTTGTGCTGATAACAGAAGATAAAGTTAGATAGGGTGACCAGGTCACATTTACCTGTATTTAGATATTACTAAATTAAAGGGAACAGCCAAAAGGCAGTAATAGCTGAAAAACATGATAGTCGCTGTAGTAAAGATAATTCAAGCGAAACATATTATGTATGCCTATGCCGATCCATTAAAATTTTCATAATTTTGAAAACTTTTAATTTTTCTTGAATTTAAATATTTTCTTATTAAGATGTATAGGTTATTCAAAAACAGGTTGTTGATAAATTCTTATAGACCTTTCCATAATTTAAAGCGGAGGTATCAAAACTTTTTAGCCTCAAGGCTCCAATGGCTTTTCACCTAAATTCCAGGGGCCAAGACCTAGCTAACTCATCCAACCAACATACTGTAGTTGTAAATTACGCATAAATTTTCATATTGAGATCAAGGAAGTTAGAAGGGATATAGAAAACTATAAAAATAGACTAAATACCTAAAAAATTAACCCAATATGCCGAAAATAGATGTAATAAATTGACAGCAGGATTTTGCCAAAGTGCTGCATCCCGGGGTATTCTTTGTATTTATGGTGATCATTTGTCATCGTCCCGAAGCCTAAAATTCTCTTAATTTTCTTATGTTATGCCTTGCAGTGACATTAGCTATATTTCGGAATTTATATTTGTGTATGTTATCAAGACATTTGTGCAGACTTTTTATTTGTAACAATGCATCAATGTATGGTATTGTTTTATAAATCCCGTTAATTCATTATTTTCGATAAGTACATTTTTTATATTTTGGTAATTATTTACATTATCGTAAAGGTAGGAAAATGACGTTTTTTGGAAAAAATTTGATATTTACTCCCTATTTCAAAGACGTAGAACACGATTTCGGCTTTGATTTTTCACTATTTTTTTTTACTTACTCGAAAACCCCAAAAAATGCCAAGCGTCGGTTCACTTAGCAATTTTAATTCTGACGAAAAACCGAACTTACGTATTTATTTTCTATGATACTAATTAAAATATCATGTAAAAATATATTGCAGCTATTTCTGCCCAAATTCTAGTGAATAAATTTTAAAAACCTTGTAGTTTCAACGAAAAACCAAAAACAGGTTGCGAAAAGGCCATCGACCATCAGACTCGTGAAAACGACTAATATTCGTTTTACATGTTGCCGGAGGTAAAATACTTTCGTGATACAAACTATAAAATCTGACCATCTCAGTCAACAATATAGTTCAATTTTTGTAGTGTTTTATACAGTCTCAGGGAAAAATTAATCTTAACCACACCAAATTTTTGTTTAGTTCAGGTTTAGCTTGATTTTGGTTAATTTGTAAAACTGAAACTAATCTGAACTAACCTAAATTGAACTAGACTTATACTTTCGTAATATTAACTATAACATTTATCCACTACAGTTAACATCATATTTTAATTTTTGTAATGCATAAAAAAATTTTTTGATCAGAAATCAAAAGAAAGAAAAGAACCTATGTGAATTTCATAGAAATGGTATTTTCAATCTGGCAACAGCGCTAACTTTTCGGGTTTTAGGGACGAGTCACACCACTATTTATTGGCAGAAGCCATTTTGTTTTTATTTGTGTTTTGATAATTTTCTTGATTTTTCTGATAAAAATGTGCAAATTTATGAATTTCTATTTAATACAGAGGCTTATATTAGTGTGGAATTTGTGACTGTAATAAAATTTTAACGATTTAGTACAAAAAATTGAACTTAAAGTGAAAAGTGTTTCGGCAAAACGGAGGAAAAAGTATCGAAAACGCAGGTCAGAATTGTGTTCTACGACTTCGAAATAGGGGGAAGTACTGGAATTTTTTCAAAAAAACGTTGTCTGCCTAAATTTCCCATAACGCAGATTGAGACTAGTCAGCGAGTGAGATATCTATAGCGCAGAGCGCAGAGGTGGACTTCGCTTCGTTAGTAACTTTATTTGGTAAGTACGAGCACGTATTAAATACATTTTAGTACGGCGAAGATAGCAGATGCCTTTTGAGGACCGGCAGAATTACGCAAAAACGTTCATTGTGCCTAGTTAGTCGAAGTACACAACACCATCCTGTAGCGAGATGCATAGCTAGAAATGTTCTGGAAAAGTTCGGCTGTGTGACAGCTTGTCTGGAAGATTCGAGTACTTTTGAGAGTTCAGTATGTTTTACGCGTGGTATAAATATGAGAGACAGCCGATGGTTGGACAGTCCAAAGTTTAAATTCGAAGTGACAAGTACAATCGGAAAAGAGAAATATAATGCGACTGGTATGTTTTGTAACTCTATTTTCTTAATGAAAATACAGTTTTTAATCTATTTTAAAGTGTTTTAAAGACGAATTCAGTACATTTTGTTTACTCAAATGCCCTGTTCTTAATAGTATCAATTGGCATTATTTTTATTTGAACTTACGAGCTTTTTGTGTGGATTGTATTATAAATGTGAGAAAGATAATAAGTGCATAACACTTAAGGAGCAATAAGAATATCAATATTTCGTGATTGAGTCACCTAATCAGGAAAAGTGTGTACTTTGCAATGAAACAATATTAGTTCTTAAAGAATGCTATATAAAACATCATTACGTGAGTAAACATTCTCAGAAGTAGTTTAAATGTATAGGAAGCCTACGTTTACGAAAATGTGAATCTTGGAAACGCGGATTGCAATCTTTACCATTATGGTTTAAGAAAATAAATGCTGAACAAAAACAGCAACTCGTAATAGTTTCCACGTGATTCAATAAATAGCGAAGCATGGACTGAGAGCGAATTAATTAAAGATTGCATGATTGAAGCACCAAAGGAAATGTGTCCGGAAAAATCTAATTTATTGAAAGTCATCAGTTTATCAGTAAACATTATGGCTCGAAGAATAGATGATATTACCAATAATATACTAACTCAATTATCAACATTGTAAGTGGTCTTCTTTGGCCCTGAACATTACATTAAATTTTAAAAATCTTTATTATTACTTTTCAGCTTTAACAAGTCAATGGTCTTGTGACCAAAGTAAATATACTGTGCATAGGATAGATATTCAGCTTAGAGGATTCAAGGGATAGATAAAATTTTATAAAGTCTATAAAGAGCTTCTTGACGTCTATAGTATTTACGGGTTGAAAATACTGTTCCGAAAAACATTCTGTAATGAATAAACTTGAATTACTGATGGTGTCAAAACTAGTATGTAAAAATAAAGGTGTCATTGCTCTCGTATCAAATTCCACCAAAGTCTCACAGAAAGCTTTTGAGAAAGTTTAGAACCTGATAATAAGATTCCGTGGAAGCTTCAATTTACTTTCAAGAAAGTAAATTACCAAAAAGTTTTAAGGTGTTTACTGCACGATTACTGAAATCTTTTGTTTAAAGTATTATTTTGGAGAAATATGTATCTAAAATTCTTACTGCATAGTTGCACTAATTTTCCCAGTTTGTTTATTTGGTAAATTGCAA
Organism: Diaprepes abbreviatus; assembly: GCA_034092305.1. NCBI lineage: Eukaryota > Metazoa > Arthropoda > Insecta > Coleoptera > Curculionidae > Diaprepes > Diaprepes abbreviatus. Next base: position 15,127,039 of record JASJET010000018.1, read on the forward strand.
TTTCTTTCTTGAAAGACGGCATGTTATCTTCCAGAAACTTACAGGAAGGTTTCACGAAACTTTTAATGTTTTTCATGTTAACTCTTCGCTTAACCTTTCTTTAAGCTTCCCGGAATCTTTCGTGAAAAATTACATGAAATCCTTTAGAAAATTTATTCAGGGACTTCCAGAAAATTTCTTCGAAGGTTACTTAGGAAGTTTTCATAAAGCTTTCCTTGGAAAAATTTTATATTGTATGCTTATAATATTGGTTTATAAAATGTTAATAAAAAAAATTGAACCGACTTTTAAAAGTGCGCTAAAATGTAAAAAATGACTATAAATTTTTAAATAAAATTAAAATTTTTAAAGTCGGCGCCAAACCAATAGCTGACAAAATGTGATTCGCAACAGATTAAAAATACCTTATTTGTAATTTCTTTCATACCATAACTTATATATTAGTAGTTATTTATTTCATTTAGAAACAGTTTGGCGCCGACTTCAAAAATTTCAATTTCACATAAAAATTTATAGTTATTTTTCGCTTTTTAGCGCACTTTTAGAAGTCGGTTCAATTTTTTTTATAAAAGTTTTATTTTTCGATTTTTAGTTTTGAATTCATTATGATATCCAAAAATTATTTGAACTAAGTACTAATCAAGATTAGTGTACCTCGCAATGATTCCAACGTGAACAACTAAAAAATTTTTGATTCTTGGAGTTCTGTTATAGTAAATCCACTATCTAAACTTTCAAATTAATTTTAATATAGGCCCAAAAACCTTCCAATATCAATATTTAAAAAATTAAGACGTAAATTTCTTAGCCCGATATATTTTATACTGCATATTGAATTTGTATACGCCTCAAGAACCCCGCAATATCAATTTTAGACAAAATCGGAAAATGTAAAATTTTCAGTCTCTCATATTGTATCTTTTCAACGTAATCGTTGTAAAAACTTAACTTCATATTCGTAATGCACGACCCTTAAAACCTCCTGATACCAAATCTGAAAAAATGTTAATGAGGTAAAATTTTTTCAACCCACCATATTGTATCCGTCATATTGAATTTCAAAAAAATTATTTTACCGTCTTAATCTAATATAAATCTAAACTCTTCAAAGCCCCCTAGTACCAATTTTGGATGAAATCCAGAAACTTAAAATTTCTAGACCGTCATATTGCATCTTACATATTAGATTCTCTTAAAATAATTTTATATTCGCCATTTACATCCTTAAAAACGATTCACTCCCACCTTTGAACAAAATTGAAGAATGTAAAATTTTTAGTCCGCTATATTGGATTCACCATATTGAATCCTGAAAAAATACTTTTAAATTCATAATTTACACCCTCAAGAACCCTCTATATCAGTTTTGTAGAAAATCGAAAAATGTAAAATTTCTAAGACGCCATATTGAATACACCAGATTGAGTTTTTTAAAAAAATATTTTAAATTTGTAATTAATACTAACAAAAATCCCCCAGTACTGATTTTAGACAAACTGGAGAGATGTAGAATCTTTAAATCGCCATCTTGGATCCGCCATATTTAATTTTTTTAAATAATTTCAGATTCGTAATTTGTGATCCTAAAAACTTTCTCATATCAATTTTGAAAAAAATCGAACAAAATAAATTTTTTATAAGCCATATTAGATACTCCATATTGAATTTTTAAAAAATAATTTCAGATTCGTTATGTACGATCCCGAATACTCCCTCATGCCAATTTTGGAGAAAATCGGACAAAATTGACTTTTTGTCGGCCATATTAGATCCGCCATATTGAATTTTTTAAAAATATTTGAATTCGTTATGTGCGACCCCGAAAACTCCTCCACACCAATTTTGGAGAAAATCGGAAAAAATTCAATTTTTTGTCAATCATATTGGATCGGCCATATTGAATTTTTTAAGAATAGTTTCAAATTCGCTGTGTACGACCCCGAAAATTTCCTCATACGAATTTTGGAGAAAATCGGAAAAAATTATTTTTTTTGGGCGCCATATTGTCAACGCCATCTTGGATTTTACTGCACCAATTTCGTCCACAAAATAATAAGAGACTACCGCAGCAACTAACCTGAACATAACGTAAAAAACTTTATTTAAATCGGTGCCGCCGTTCCGGAGTAATCGTTGTACATACATAAAAAAAATACATAGTCGATGAATTGAGAACCTCCTTCTTTTAGAAGTCGGTTAACAATGTGATATATTTATGCAGTTTTGTAATTGATATATAAAACAAATACTATTTAAACTGATCTTAATATTTATTTCCAAATGAACAACACAATTTATATTACACGTGCTAAAAAATAATTAAATTTAACAAAAATCTTTGGAATTATCCGCTTTAATATCAACTTGCATATTTATCATTGCTATGTTTATTCTAAAATATCTCAAAAAACTACTACAAATTAAGTATTACTTTGAATATTTTCTACAGCTTGTTGTTCTATTGCCGTCTGTTTTTTCTTATTTTTCTTTTTCGTTTTCTTAACCTTTGCTGCTCTGTCTGATACACTAAGTTTTAACATCTCCCTTTCTATCCAACCTACGTAAGATGGTATATTTGTGTATACCCCAGGCCAACCTTCCAAACCACATCCAATTCCGTAGCTTACAAGTCCAGCAGCAAAATATTGTGATCCTGAAATTAAAAGAAAATTAAATGAATAAAATTTTGCCCAACCACTTTAATGATCGGCAAATATATTTTCAGTAAATAATCGATGCATACATTGATATACAGGGTGTCTATTTAGTCCTCCGGTATTTAATTGCGACTATATCGTTAAATCGATGAAAAATTGTGCAATCTCAATGTTAGTATGGTAATACAGAGTGTATCGCAAAAAGTGTTTTGCATAATTTGTAGTTTTTTTTTTAAATATTATGACCGGTATTTTTAATCGAAATTGAAGTCTCATTGAGCCCTCTCTTCAATCCAAAAATTTTT